>CM043018.1:41184110-41588858 GCA_023690525.1 Holotrichia oblita | reverse complement strand
ATAAGGAATAATGCAAGAAAAGTAAGTTTTTGTAAATTTTTATGGCAAAACTAACAGTAGGTCATGATTAGATACGCAATTAAACAATCACGTCTTTTATTCCTTAATTATGAAAAATACAGACAATAAAAATAAACACTTTGTTGTTTAGATCAGACAAAATAATCAAATGAAAAAAATCCAAAACACTATCCTAAAATACTGCTCAACAGCTCCATCTTGTAGAAATAAATTTGTACGTGTTGAGCAATCGACAATTCTTCTAGATTATCCACTATTTCTTCGAAGTAATGTATAATATCTTTCTTGATTTAGGTTACCGTTAATAAAATTTGGTCCAATTATTCTAGAATCTAAAATTCCACCAAACATTTAAAAGAACCTTCTCTGGATATTATTTTCAATAAGGAATCTAGGATTGTCATTGCTCCAATACCTATGATTGTTTCTATTAAATATGGCATTATTCGTGAAAGGTACTCACCACGACCAGAAATTTTACAATAAAATAGTGGATCTTCTCGTAATTTAATTAAAATAAATTACAAAATAACATTCTTCGTGGATAATCGTCTCCCAGCCAAATGACGGATCCGTTGGGGTTTCTACGGTTTTAATTTATGTTTTTCAAAATAGAATGTACTGTTGTACTGGAAGATCAATGTTGTTAGCAATCTCTCTAACAGACGTCTTAGGATTTTCCGCAACCATCAATAAAACGTTTAATCTAAATTTTCATCTGTAGTTCGTACTTCTTTTTTTGGCTTTTTAAAAGATCCGTACATCCTCAAATTGGTTTCCAGTCATTGCAAATTTCTTGTGATATGGTGATTCCTTATCAGGGAAACGTTTCTGATTCACGACACTTGATCGAACGCAATATGTACTTGAACTTTGTACTTGTATGGACTAGCAAATGTTATTATAAGCACGTATTCTTAATGTGAACGAAAAATATAAATTGTAGCAGTACTAAAAATTTTTTTATTGAAATGAAAATTGGTGCGATGTTTGATTGAACGCACCAAATGAAAAACAACAAAATCGTGCTGAAAAAAATTATTGAATAATGTACATGGCTACCATGCTTCTAACATTCTTTTTGTTAAAGATTCATACAATTTTTTAATATACATATTCTAATGGAATTTCATCCCAAAGCTTCCCTTATTCTTTCTTTCAACTGTTTCTTATTGGTAAACTGCTTGCCACCACTGTAAATTTTGAGAGACAGCCATCACATTTTCTATAATGTTTAAATCTGAGGATAACGCCAGCAATAGTGTTGTTTCGGTGCCTTTAAACCATTGTTACACAGCCCGGGCGGTATGCGTTGGTGCATAATCCTGTTGAAAAATGTAGCTGTCGGTGTGTAATTTAATTTGTATAACCTCTCTCGCTTGTTGCATGATCTCTAGGTACTTTTACGCATTCAGAGACCCTTCAATAAAATTAAATCGACAGCCCCAAATGCCGTTGCTCCTCCTCCACCTTGAGGTCTCCGTGATATAATCGTAGATTCCTTCCTTAGATCATGCCAGCAATAATAGTGAAAAACATCCGGGCCATCCATGCTAAATCGTTTCTCGTCTGTAAAAACCACATTTCTCAAGTTTCGTTCCACCTAACGTACTGCCTCGTGAAATCTAATCTTTTGCTCTGTGCCGGGCAGTTAAAAGTGGTTTTTCTTCAGTCTTAACCGTTGAGTGTGTGTTGATCGTTGTAATATTCTTTGGACTGTCCTAACCGACGTAGAAGTCCCAGCAGCTTCCCTAATTGCACGTGCAGTACCCGCTGAATTCGATGCTAACCGAAGAATGTTCGTCCTTTTCCTTTCGAGCAGTGAAGCTGTTGCTGTTTGCCCTGTATGTTTTCTGCCGTAATTTTCTTTATCAGGAAGATAATTACGGATCCACTGACCACAGCGCCTTAAGCACCCAGCTATTTCCCGAATGGAGTACTGTTCGTTTTGTAAAACGTCGATCTGCATTCGCTCCGATTCCGTGAGCGTTTTGCCGCCTCCCATAATGAAACAAATACGACTAATTATCCGTATACGATAACTTCTAAAATAGTTTAACTAAAATACTGCAAAAAAGGTCTACTTGGTTCGATTACAAAGAGACAACTGAAGTGCGTTCAATTTACTGTCGCGGTCGTTTTCAAAGAAAAATTTTTGCTTATCGTTAATTTTATTTTTTTCCCTTCATATTACGAATACTTGCTGACGATAACACTAGCTAGTCCATATAAATAACAAAAATTAAATAAGTGTTCTATTTGCAAAGTTATACATATTACGTCCAATCAAGTGTCGCGGAGTGTACAATTCTTGTAATTTCCATCTAATCTTCTTTAATCCCATTTTCGTCTTCATTGATTATTTACAACACGTAAACGCTGAGCATAAATGGCAACCTTTCTCAGGATTTAATATTAATAATTAATTAATTATATTATAATTATAATTAATTTTTATACTTTTGCAGATAATTATTCCTGGCATTTGGTTAATTATAGATACGATTGCAATAAATAAGTTATTATTTGTACTCGATTCTTACTATCCACTTCTATAATATATACATAATAAACCTAAATTGAATTTCTGGATTTCTGGACATATTAGTCTAATTCAATTTAATAATGATCATAGGAATCCAAATTTAATTCATCTAGCACTAACAATAAGAAACATTTTACCTGGTCACTACTCATTAGGACTACTTATTGGAAAATATTGAATGTGTTTCCATCATTTGTAATTGGTATCGCTTTATTGTTTATAAACGATCAAAAGTAATTATCTAATCAACACACATTTGCAAGTTTAAGGAAAAGGATCGATCCTTCTCAGCCAGTTTCGTCAACAAGTATTCGCTTTTCTATTTCGTCCTAAATATTGCTAAACCTATATTCAGTAGATTATTTACAAAACTGAAGGATAACAACATGTTCCACGAAGAATTAGTAACGTAAATACCACGCTTTTTCTTTAAATAACAATAAATAACAGGGTACCAAATTTCAAGATAAGACTTAAATGTATGTATAACTTAACACACGTTATCTCAATTAGCTCTTACTCATACCTACTAAACTTACTGCATGAAAATACCGAAGGTAATTATATAATATTTTTTGTGGCTACTTAATTGTGTTCAATATAATTACTTATTTGATTTTGCATAATATTTGCATTGTCATTCATATATCAAATAAAATGTAAGTCGTAAATTTTAACTTTAATAATTTTTCTCTTTCAGAAATTTAATTTACTTTCAATCAATAACAATATTACACATTAAAATCAAAGTAGGTATTACAATTTAATCTACAATTAAAAAAATAGTTGATAATAAAAAGAAACCCTACAACATGATGTAAAATAAAATATTGAAACGTCGTCTTTTTCTTATGCATCGCCCGAATCTGCATTACGAATCAAATATCTTCAATACCAAAAATACAGTGTTACAATAGAAATTGCAGACTTATTTGGAACGCACAATCTGCCTCGAGCCGTCTCGATGCCCTACTCTGTGTCTCCCATTCATTCAAAATAAAATAATCTTACCGATATCGAAGCGAATTTATTAGGCGCACTACGGAAATATTTGGAGGGTGAGAGGGTGTGAGAGATAGAAATAGCTTCGGCAACGGTCGCCTACCTACCGCGTCCAAGGACTTTTTGGGCTTCGTGTACCTACATTTAAAATTTTATACATATGTGTCGTGTAGCAATTAGGTGCGTCCTAGATTAAATACGAGTATATATTATTATCTGATTTTAAGCTAGACAAATGCAGGCACCGACTAACATGTTTCACATTTTTATCATTTAGTTGCTGGTTCATTAATTACTGATGCTTGAAATATGAATTTAAAAATGCATGCTATGTCTATGTAAACATAAATATCATACATTGGTTATATATAAACGAACAAAAACCATTGAAACAATATTATTATCTGCGACTGTTCTTATTATTTCGCATAAATTAGAAAGCTCTCTTTCGGTTTAAAAAAGATAACAAACCCTGATTATACATCGAGAAGAAGCTACGAAAAATTCTTATAATTAGCTTGATCCTTTCTCAGATCTCGCTACATTTTTGAATTCTTCGACAAAAAGAACATTCTTCTTGAGCAGGATCTTGAAGGATCGATGACAATACCGTTACAGAATTTCTGATGCAGATCGAAGAAGAAAGGTGTGGTTTGCAAAATGCAAAAATTCTGCAAGGTTGCTTTCCGCTATAAAACTCTGGAATATATTATTGTGACATTCATAGATGTCTAGTCGGTGAATTTGTGTGTGCCTAAGACGATGAAGAAGCTGGTACGTTCTAAATACGATCAATCAAACTTTTAGTTTTAGATACAGATGTCTTTAAATCTTATAGCAATAATTATTTGCATGAATAAATGCAGTGTTATAATAGTAGTGTAGTAAACGTGTACTTTTTCCGGAAGTAGGTTATTAACTTCTTCATTTAAAGCTTTTGAATTAATTGCAATTACTAGCTTGCTTTAATATATTTTTAACTTAACCTTATTAGTTAGTTATAAAAAATTGAAGCAACAAATTCCTGTAGAAATAATAAAATTTAAAAGGTACTATGGTATTACAATTAATAACGTAATGTGGTGGTAGTAAATTGTAATGACCTGTTTTGATAGTGAGTTACCAACTGAAAAATTTTATATATTCTGAAATTAATTGCGACATATATGTATGTATACCTATAGTTATGAACAAATTTCAATCCTACATTATATTTTTTGTTTCTTGTTTTGTAATTAGTAGATTTATAATTATACCCTAAAGTTATATATATAAAGTCTTATTTGTTTTCTCATAATTTTTTTCCCTGATGTATACTGCTATTAATTTATTTTGCATTTTATGACTAATTTTGTATACATATAAATTTAATATAGTACAATGATTTAAATACAAGTTTAAATTAAACCAATAACAAATTCGACATTATTCTTGTAAATAATAAATATGTGGAGTGCCATAAATAATAATAATATATATTCTGAATTGGTAACCGTTGAAAATTGTTCAATAATAATACAAATTACAAATAAAAGCGAATTAAATATATTACTATAAAAATACATCATGAAAATGAAACAGGAGGCAACTGCCTGCATTTATTTAACTAATAAGCTTTAATATTAAATTCAATTACATTTTAATTATTTGTTTACAAAAGATTTAGTTTTGAAAAAAAAAATGAAATTAAAAAAGCTTTATTATGAGTTTCATTAAAGATTTTGCCAAATATTTGCACAAATATTCTTGACTGCAGAATTTTACATAAATTATAAAATATTAATAAATCAAAACTGCTTGAAAAATTTGATTCCAAAAGTTTTGAAATTAATGGACTCTCCTTTATAGTATTACTTTTTGCTAACTGATTAGTTAACTAATTAAAAATACTTGAAAAAATAGTTGTTCGAGCATTTTTACGAGACTATTGATGTTATTACTACATATGTATTGATATAATGCGTATAATTCTCGATTTCTTTTCATCATTTTAATTTTGTATTTTATTGTATTTTAGATCTTTTTCTTATTTTGCGGTACCTTGGTGTCTGGTAAACCGAGCTACCCGATTCATCCAGGTGTTGGGGCTATATATAAAGGACCGAATTTGGAAACTATAATTCAAGGACCAGATGGTAGTATTATAACATCGGAACACGATGGAGGAGCGATTGCTATAGATGGTCACAATGCTCTTGCAGAAGCAGCAGCTGCATCCGCTGTCGTTAGTGCTGCAGCACATTCAGGCGTCGCTCACCAAGTCGTCGATCAAACCGCCATAGCGGCTGCAGCAGCATCTGCGGCATCAGCCTCTCACAGTATATCATTATCTCAAGCTCCGATTGTGGTTGAAGAACCCGTAATAGTTACACAACCAGTGGTTGTTGCTCATGAGCCAGTACTAGTAGCTAAAGCGGTGGATACTGCAGCGTTAGACGGTCCTTCTGGATCTATTGTGACACACGGTGAAAATGCTGTGATATCAGGCCCATCATCCACCACTATAAGAGAAGGGAACGTAATTGCCTCAATCGATAAACCAGAACTAAATACAATTATAGTTAAAGCTCCAGCTCCACATACAACAGTTGCAGTTGCTCATGGTCCTGTGGTTATACCTGAATTTGCTAATATAGCAGAAGCAAATGCTCACTTAGCTGACATCAATCTAATCAGTCAAACTGCTGCAGCTGCGCAATTATCAGAAGCAAATAGGGCAGCAGTGGTCCATGGACTCACTTCCCAAGGATTGGCAGCAGAAATTGACGCTGGTAATGCAGCAGGTGTCGCGGAGGCAAACCGGGCTGCGTTAGCATATTCTCAAGAAGAAGCTATAGCTAGAGCAAACTTGGAAGCTCAAGCTAATTTAGAGGCTCAATTAACTCATGCTGTCCTCACACCGCAAATTAGATTTGCAAATACTAATGCTGCAAATACTGCAGCTTTAGCGCATGTACAACAAGCAAATTTGGATGCACATTTAGTTTCGAATGTTACACCACAAGTTACAATTGCCGAAATTAATGCTATAAACTCGGCAAATTTTGCTCATTCTCAAGAAGCCGCAGCAAGAGCAAATTTCGAAGCGCAGCTAGCAGCTGAAAGAAATGCACTTGTAACAAACAATGTAGTATCTTTGAGACCGGGGTTAAGTCCAATTATTACTCAAGGTAACCATATTATTTCCGATGGTATCATTTCAAGTACTGCAGCACCAGGAGTTGCAGTAACGCCAGCAGTATCCACCATTGGACCTATAGTCTCTACAACGACTAAGCCAATAGTAGTTCCTGCTACTGCCAACGTAGTTTCTTCAACTATTGCTCCAACTGCTGGGTATATAGTAAAGACATCGCCAGTCAAAAATGTACTTGTGTCTTCCACTTTTAAACCTATTGCTGCAGTGCCAGTTGTAACTAACCCCGCAGCAGTTATAGCACCAATTCCGGCAGTTGATGCTGGTCAAATAGTGTATCAAAGCAGCAGTTCTTCAAGTAGTCAAGCGGAGTCTCATTCTAGTTCTTCGCAGCAAAGTTCGGTTAACATAGTAAATGGTGGTGGTCTTGGTGGAGTCGGTGGTATCGTTGGAAGTCATGTAGTACCCATTCCGAGTGGTGTAGCGACTAGCGATTATTCACAATGGCAAGAAAGTGTTGCAAGAAGTGGCCATTCTGCCGGTGAATCTATATATGCTACAAACATTCACGGGGGATTTATTCATTAATTTTTTATGAACTTATTAACTAGTCATGCAATACTAACTCTTAATTTATACATGTGTTAATATTCTTATGTGTTATATTGTTTATTAAATAAAAGTTGATCTAATAGAGCATACAATTTCTTCTAGTATAGTTTGCGAGATTGTAGAGAGAACTTTGTTTAAAGAATCGTATAAGAAATCGCGTAATGAATACAAATTTAAGTGTGTAAATCAGTGGTGTAGTGGCAAATTTTCTAGTGTTGGAACGCTAATATCATATAAAATCAGTATTTATCAATAAATTTATAATTTTTTCACAGTGAAAAACCAGTGTGGGAACGCCGTTCCCACGCGTTCCCGCACCACTACCCGCTCCACTACACCACTGGTGTAAATGGTCATTACACAATTTAATACACGTTGAAGAATATACACAGAAATGTTTATCTGTAACTTTTTTCTTTTGTAAATGTTGTCAGTTTGTAATAATAGTAAGTGTAATCAACATGCTCCGTTGCCAATTTTTTCCAAGTTTCTCAAACATTGAGAGATCTGAGAAAAAAGTGAGTAAGCTTTCATATATTCAACTCAAATCAATCTCTTGTCAGGTGAATATTCAAGTGCTGCAGTCTCAACAGCGAAAGTGACGATCAAATATAGCATAGCTAATGTACTAAATATACATATAAACGTGAATAAGCTATGATCTATGGTCATTTCCTCAGAGAAGGTCACTTCCTGCTGAACTGATTTGGCAAAACTTTGCGACTATATAATGAATACGGTTGTAATGATTAGAACCATTTAAGTCCCACAATAAAAAATGAGCTCCCAACATATTCGAAAGGTTATATATTATATATAATAATATGATATACATACATATATATAATAATTATTAATATTATATATAATAATATATGTATAACGTTTATTATTATATTATTTTATTTTTATTTATTTAGATATAACAATATATATGTACATAAAACCAGCTTAAAAAATCTATCTAAAAATCTATCCACAAAATGCACGTTCGATTCAAAAGAATAAAGACAATACTCTAAGTTGAAAAAATATTGGCGAACCATTAGAAAGATCAATTTATAAAATGTTCAGCTTTAAGGCGTCTAAGAACATTTAGGAAAATGACAGAGAAACTGTCCAAAATTTCTAACATATTTTGGATTTTCAATTCATATATGATACTACTGGCTACGTTTTATTTGAAAATAAGTCAAATTAAGAAGGTACGACGAATAATATTTTGTTCATTGGCGTCTCCATGAGAATGGAGCAGCATTATCATTGATTAACACTTGGATATTGAGTAAGTTGATTCAGCATGTCTCTATATCTCTCTGTATATTAAATTTCGCCGGCTGGATTTAGTTTCATTAAATCTGAATTTTCACGTATTTATTATTCACGATCTTTTGCAACTTGTGAATGTATACCGATTCAAATTAGTTTTAAATCTAAATATGGTCTTGCCATAATTACATCGTATGTTCTACAACACAGAAGCACAGAATTCAATGACTTTAAATTAAATACAAATAAAATAATATCAAATTGCTGTTGATAACAAAACTCTGTTTACATTTTTCACTGAAAATTGCTAATTAGATAATTTCAACTTGCTTTGCAATGTCGTATAAATTAAAACTTCTAGTTTCTACAAGTTGGTTGGATAGGTGCCCAATACCGAAAAGGTTATTGAGAAATGCAAGAAACTAAGTTAGGATATGAGTGAGGAGACTGACGTCGATACGGAAGTTCTAACAGTACGGTATCGTTGAAATTTGAAAGAAATGGTCTCACAGATAGACAAAGACATAAGTTGCCTAAATACACCCAAGACCAACGAATATGTAAACCAAGATTCTGTTGTCAACTAAGGCAAATGCATTTTGTCGACGAAAAAAATTATTATTTTGAATGATGCAAAGTAATTTACTTTGGATAAGTCTGAAGTGAAAAAAACTATGGTTTTATACGCACATTATAGTGGAATGCCCTGGCAATGTTTAGTAAAAATATAAAGCGAAATCAGCCGATAAAATCTTTGTTTGGTGCGCAATTTCTATGAAAAGCTTCTGTACGAAAAATAAGCGACAAAGCTTTGAACAGTCAAAGTTACATGAATAGCTATCTTTCCATATTGCTTCAATTGATTGACGAAAATCGTGCTGATGACAATATCACGTCTTGGCAAGGTACTATTACTCGAGAAACATCCAAAACTGGTTTCGACAACACCGCATATTTGTTGTTCCTGAAAACGATAACTTTCTAAACTTGTTTCAGGTTTTCCTAATTGCGCCGTTTATTGAGCTCTAATGTCGTGGAAGTTGAATCAGCGGAGGAGAGGGGGGGGGGGGAAGGGGGTTAAAAGTTCAAAATGAGGAATTTACGAAAAATTGAAGGAAATGGATTGGAATTCCTCTATCATCTTAAATTAAGTATTAAGTTGTACTTTATGATAACTAATGCATCTGAATACATTTTATTATGAAAATAAAAATCATATTTTGTGCTAAAACTTTTAGGACATACATTATACATACTGCATCGTGTCAGATTCAGTAAATGTAATGCATTAGAAATTCCGGGAAACAACATTTTCTGTTTTCAGAATTTATCAGAGTTTTCATCAAATTGTTTGCTTTATGTATAAATATAATTTAAGAACGAGAAATATATACAATTTAATAATAGAAGAAAACTTGCCCTTGAAGGTAGATCAGTCTTCCGTCGCATGAACCGTAGAATGTCTTTCTTTAGCCGTTTCAATTTACAATTCTAGATAAACTTATTCAAGGTTACTACATATTCAACAAAAACGTATTAATAGGTAATAATAATAAGTGATTTTTTAAAAATTAAATACACCTTCATAAATATAATTATATCGTTATTTTATGTATAATTTAGTAGTACAAGTAACAAAAATACTTCAAAATGTTATAGTATAAACTAACTGTGGGTTAGATATATGAAGTAACAATGCATGGGTTATAAATAATCTATATGATATTTCTAATTAATTATTCTATGCGTGAGTGTATTATTGCAATATCCATAAAGGTGAAAATAAGTGCACGCTGATTCATTACATTATATGCGCATATGTTTTGAATAGTTTGAATAATTTCTAATGATATGTAAAAGTATTTTTGAATAATAAGTTTCACACATCCTTTTCTTGTTTTTTTTTTAAATTACTTGTAATTTAAATATGTGCATAAATCTGTTACAATATTTGTTGTAATTTATTACCTTTAATATTATGCGTAAAAATAAGATAACTGAATTTTATTTGTACGTATGAAGTTGTATGTTGAGCTACAACAGTGCTGCAGTTGGTCCAATAAATAAAATGTGCAATATCGAAGGGATGACAATTCATATATGTTGTTGAAAAATTATGTTCAAAAATTTAGTTCAGCCGACCATTTTTTCGAAATTTTAAAAATTTTGCTGCAGGTTGCATGAGAATTCTAAAATTATAGATTTATATCATGTATAGCTCAAGAAGACGTCTTCTCTTTTTATAAATGCTTGTAACTTTGTTCATAATTAACTTATTAGAAAAATATTCCACATTTAAGCTGTTCTGGTCGTTAGTGATCGATTTGTGGCGAAAGAAATCGTTTTTCATCTTCTATTTGTAAAACAAGCGATGTTTTTGGCTGGACGAATACTTTCGCGGGTAGCTCTAGATGAAATGTTGACGTCAAAATCATAGATAGATTAACACTATACCTTTATAATTAAATTATTATTTGTTAATTGATTTTGCGTTGACAGATTTAAATGTAACTTTATTGATATGTACCATATACAAAAATCTTCGAATTTCGTTAATTTTAGGAAAAGTGTAGAAAATCTTAGCATCATTTATTCTGATTTAATATCATGATGTATTCATATTGTATTATTTTACTTATTAGTTTAATTTTTATCATTTTAATATTAGTTTTCTTCGATAGGGTTTTTATTTTGTAAGTGGCTCTTATCTTAACTTATATTTATAATCTAGTTTTAAAATTTGCATTCTATCAATACTTTTACTGTGTTTTGTCAATTTAGTAGATAGATTTAATTCTAAATGTATACTCTTCGTCTACCTATGATTTTCACTGTCAAAATTTCATTTATATAGTTACTACTGTTGTAATTTCATTTCTTGTTAATATTTTAATACATTTTTTTGATGCTGAATTGTTCTTGGACAGTTTATCCTGAAGTTTGAATCACCGAAAGAAAATAGAGCAAACTAACAATAAATTACTGAGCTTTTTATTTCTGCCTAAAATTGGAGTTAATAAAGCGTTATCCGACTGAATAATTATGTAATCATTTTTATATTTTAAATTGGATGGAGTCTAGCCTGAAATTGGCATTTGTGAAGATAAATTACTACAGCACCATAAACTGGAACCGCTATCTGCCGGAAGAGATTATCATTGTCTGCAACTTATCCGAAAACGTGGTGTGACAAGTGAAATAAACTACATCTATTCTCTCGAATAACATTGTCAATTCCGAGGCGTTCATCATAACAATGTCAAGAACGTAATGTGCCGTCTAGCCGATCGTCATCTGGATGATGTTTTTGTGTAAATCTTGAGCTTGTTTTCAACTGTTTGTTACTCTGTTTCATTAATTTATATATGTATAGGTATATATTTTTATTTTTGTACATCTTATAATCCTAATAATTGACATTTTCTATTGGGCAATAAAAACTATTATTAATTATTCGCTAATTTGCCGATTTTCTTTTGAACAGCGAAGAAAAAAATAATGCTAAACTTAAAATTATTGAAATAGAGACCATTTTACATACTTTTTATAAACTTATCTTAGTCTTATTAGTAACAGATTCTGTTTATGGACATCTTTATTGTTCCCTGGTTTATTGTTACTTTTGGCATCGAAATAATAACACATAAATTAGAATTATTTATGGTTGAAGCAAAAGAAATTAAAAAAGCTTGACATTCTCTAAAGAAAAAGTATTTTGTTGGCATAGAAAATTACAAATAAAAAAATGTTAGTTCATGTTAGTATCAAATTTACTATCCTACTGATAGTCATAATTTCTTAAAAGGAATGTAGTTTTTTCTGTGTTCTCTTTAAGGATGTAGCGGATGTTGTTTATAAAACAGTATTAACGTATAAAATAGTTTAACTAACAGTACTTGGAATCTGCGTTATGAGCAAAACACCTACAATTTGATTATAACCTTGAGTTGCAAAAAAGCCTTTTAATTAAGTGATATAATTTAAGTGATATAATTTAAGTGATATAATTTAATTAAGGGATATAAATACAATCGATTCAACTACTGCATCCTAGAGAATACACCAATTTATAATAATATCACATTGTTTTACATATCTATTTTGAATGTATGTTTACGATTTAAAGATTAAAGTTGCTGCAATAGTTTATATGAATGTTTGTATAAGCTGACGTAGAAAAGTACATTTCTCATATAAGAATAGTTTCATAATAATCCGAAAATGTACTCTAATTTAATAATTACTGATTTATAGGTAAACATGAGTATTACCAAGTATAACTTATTGTTAGCCGGAAAATGTTATAAATACTCAGATAATCACTTAAAATTAGGAATGACATCTAAAAATAATACTATTGAATATTCCTTTCGCATAAAAGCATTTATTTTTCATTTTCGTGTCGATATTCACAATTGAAAAAGAATATAAACCGACTAGAAGAGGATAAAAAAGGTAAAAGAGTTAACTTAGGAAAGAAAGAAACAAAGAAAATGGAAGGATAAAGAGAAAGGATGTATTGGGAGATCTTGCTAAAGAATAAACATTATTCAGCACTGCATCTGGCGCAAGTCCATAAATTTAAAGAGCTTACACGATTTATAAAATAAGACCGTGGCGTCCTAGTAATCCAACATGACCTACTACCGGTGCTACTACTGCAGATGCTGAAACGACTGCTGGAGCTGCTACCACTGTTTGTGAAACTACTGGTGCGACACCAATTGCTCCACCTGAGCTTGCTGCTATTGCTCCTGATGGCCCTGCTATCACAGCGCTGGTAGCTGGAGCTGCTGCTACAACTGGAGCTGCTGCTACAAACGGAGCGGCTGCTACTACTGCGGGGACATGGGCAGCTGCAACTACAGCTGGACTTACGACGGCTGACGCATGTGCGGCTCTAACTGGACCAACACCTACAACTGTGGCACCATCTACTGCTGTGGCAACAGCACCATCAACTCCAACAGCAGCACCAGCTGATGATGCACCCTTAATTACACTTCCGGTGGCTAGGAAAGGCGAAATTCCGATTATTGAAGCTTTAGCAACTACCAAAATCGTAAATAGAATCACCTGTTAACATAAAAGTATAATAAATAAGTAAAAAACGTTTAAATTCTCTGTTAGTAATAATTTATTTTATTCAAATTGTAATGTTGATTTGTTTTGTACGATTTGGATGTTGGCAACTAGTTTAAAATTTGTACCCAATGATGATCATGTAAATGACTACAGCGTAAACTGGAAAGTTTCTTAACGTGAAAATTGTTTAAACTTACGCAGAGGTTACTTACCAAGAACTTCATCTTGTTTCTTTCTTATCTCACAATTTGCAATGGATCTTAAAGCGTGATCTTCTATATATATGGACGGCTTGATAACCTTGTGAGGCATCAAATATTTCTACTCGCCTTCCAATTTTCCGTTATCTACGGATACTCGACTGTGACATATTCAAGACAACATAATCATTATAATCCAGTTAAAGCAAGAGGCTAATAAATTATGTAAAAAATAGACGGCCAAAGAGCTAATGAGTGTAACAGTTTTTAAAATTAAAAAGAACGAAGGCTATTGCAGAATGAATAATAGGAACCAAATATAACATTATAAAAAATAGTGCGGTGATCAAAAACTAAACATACATTTAATTTTGTTGAAATGGAAAATCTGATTTATTTTTTTTCTTTGTTAGAAAAAAACTTCTTCAATACTTAGAGTAATAAAACAACTTAAAAAGCGGAGTTATTTGTTATTTTTAAATATAATTAAATAAAAGTCACGATGGTTCAAAACCCCATGTAAGTTTTGCAGAGATACAGTTGCTACATAAAAATATTGTGCCTATAATGAGCCTAAGTTTTAATTAAGAGTGAATTAAATACAAATACAAAGCGGATCGTGTAAACGTTAACTGGCAATACGTATTGAACTAATTCGAGTTCAAATCTAAGTGCAAACTGTTTAGGATCCTGAATGCAGTTCTAAATAAGATCTCATAATACACAATAAAGTTGATTTAGAGTCGTTTAATAGCTGTCGATAGTAAAACATAGGTTTATATATTTGATAATTGGTTTTTCAAATACATATCACATACCTAAACGCTAGAGCTATCGAATGAGGAACTTCACCCGAAATATGATCCTGTATCAACATATTTACATACATATTTATTAAAAAAGTATTAGAGCAGTTAATCGATATTTTTAGCCGTTACTTTGTGGTACATTTTATGATATAAAATAATATAATACTTCTACTTCGTTAAATCACTCTATAATAAAGTGTAAGTTACCAAACAGTTAAAATACTACTATTGTAGTAATTCAAATAGTATAGGTTCGATATTGTCGATTTACTACAAAAAGTTATTATTAATTTTAATAAAGTAGTAGACGCATTATTATTGAAAAAATTGCTCGTCGACGTGTTAACAGTTTAAACTTATTTTTATCAAGAAGACGAGCCACCAAAAAACTTGCCTTAGTCCTGCCTGTCATATCCAAGATGCAAAGAAAGTGTGGGCAATGGTTTGTTGCCCAAGAACTCAAATAAATGTACCTATATTCGCTATTTACATATATTGCCCGACGTAACTTTACTGTATCCAGTCCGATCTCTTCAAATAAATAGATCAAATTGCTCTAGACTGAGGCACACCGGTTGCAAATATCACTGAGGAACAAAAAAGACATTTCTTCGGCTCAAAAAGAAAAATATGTAATTCGGATAGTATTCTAGTCATCTAGAATGTAAGAAATGATATTTTTTTGCTACATTTCGCCTATGGAGTATCAATCTTGAAGACCTAACAATAATCGGCTGGCATTTTTAGATTCCATTTGCTTGATACCTCTCCTTCACAGCTGGAATCTTCTGATAAATGTGTTTCCCTGAATGAATGATTCGTGTTTAGGCCATTTTAATGTAGTGTTCATTTTAATGTAGTGTTTTTTTGCCCCTGATATCTCATTCATATAAAAACAGCACTAGTTTGTACAGCCAAGCTGCAGAACAATAATAATCTTCAGATCACCATAAACGTTCTATACATACAGGGCATATTGAAGCTTCTCAAAAATAAATTTAAAGTTCTCATAGCAGAGAACCACGGGTACTGATAGGAATTGATTGCCGTTATGCAGAAGCACAGCTTTTAGACCAACTCTAGAGGAATGAATAAACAAATAACGCTACCATTTGAGTCAATTCATTTGGTTCCGTTATATTGACAATGCTTTAGGAGCTTTTAAGTACAAATCGACGAAAAAATGCTTTAAAATATTTCAAACAATTAAAATGATAAACTGTGGGAGACAATCCGAGTACATACTTACTCGTGAGACAAAAATCTATACTACTTGAATAAATAGGTACCACATTCGAAAAGGTTCGGTATACTACATCACATAATAATTCTGGTGCAGATAGTTATAGTGTGGTCAAACATAAAATTGTTGCGTACCTCTTCACCTCGGGTCGAGTTTGGTTGATAAAAAACACTAGGTTTCAATTTAATAACTATTTATTTTCTAAGTTCCTTACTACTTAAATATTTGAAACGCGACTGATTGAATTAGAGTGCAGGTTGTGACTCGACTGACTTTTTAACGCAGAGCACTCCTGTTTTAAAGGGGTGGTTTCCCACGAAAAAATATACTAATAATTAAATTGAGTCTGTTACTAATAAAAATGTTTGAATGGTTAAAGATATTACAAACTACAAACAAAGAACATTCGGAACGTTGAAAGATATAGTACAGTGATGAGGGTTTATAGATATATGAACAACATGAACAACTTAAAACTAGACGAATATATGTATAATGTTTATGTCTACCTGAAATATAAACTAAAGACTTTACCCTTTTTAGGAAATAAGAATGTAAACATGATTAATATTTGAGGAAGTGGAAACACTTAAGTCTAGACTAAACAATGATACTATGAGAAAAACATGGTTAAAATTCACACGTGCACTTTACAAAAATGTTTTATATCATGTAGGGTAGTCCTCTGACAAAATAAATTCTTATTATATTTATTAATAAATAGCCGTTGGACTTTACTTTTAGGGCAGAGTAATCTATATATTAATTTATTATTCTATCGTGCCACTTATTTACGTATTACACTTGACAGATAGTATAAATGCAGCATTTAATAGAATAAAATGCCAAAATCTCTAGAACGTATAATATTAAGAAATTTTCGGTGTGATTTTAACTATAAAATTCTGACTAACAAAAGCAGCCTGTTTCAATTACCGGCTGTTATGCTCAAAAGTATACCTTCTTAATGTCAAAAGACCATTTCCCACCTAACTTATATACAGGGTGTTCCTAAATATCATGTACATAAGCAAGGGGGTAATTATTTGGTTTATTTTGTGCCTAAAATTTCATATAAACATAGGTCTGCAAACGCTTCGTTACCAATCTGCAGGGTGTTGAAATTTCAAGATCTTTTCACTTTTTACTGTATAGCTCCTACAGTTTTTGAGATATTTTGCTCAAATTTGGAAGGTAGGTTACGCTATAAGGCCTGCATCATTAGCCATACCAAATGATGATGTAGATCTACAGGGTAATAATTTTTTCGGGGTCATGCCCTCTTTTCTCACCCTGAACTTTTTGCGATGCGCCACTGCTAGATTCTAAAATACGCAATAAATTTTCTGTCTTGTTTAGAAACTTTTTGATCTCTTGTATTTTTTCTTATCTCTGACAGTTATCGAGAAAAAAAATAGAAAACAATTTTCTGTAACTCGCCAGAGAAGATTAAATTTTTTAAAATGGTCTAGCAGGCTCTGGCTTTATTCAGATAATCACTTTAGTTTATTAATTTTAAGAGTTAAGGTGCTACTACCTATTAAAAAATAGGATGACCCGGTTTTCGTAGCATTGTTTTATTACAATACAAAGTAACATAACTAATAACAATAAAAACGCGAATTAATAACAATGACAAGGAAACTATGCTACAACAATTGTTGAAAGTGTCCTCCTCCAACCCTTATACAGGCGTCCGCTCTTCTTCTCATTGATGCTCGCACTCTCTCAAATACTCCTGGAGTATTTCTTATCGTTTCAAATCCATTGATTATTCGATTTCGTAAGTCATCAACAGTATTCACAGGTGTTGTATACACTAGAGATTTGAGATGTCCCCACAGGAAAAATCTATACTATTTAAGTCAGGGGACCTAGGGGGCCAAGGCTGAGGTCCACCTCGTCCTATACACCTATTCTCATATACCTCATTTAAATACTCCCGAGCCAAAATAGAAAAATGTGATGGGGCGCCATCGTGCATATACCACATTTGATTTCTAAGTAAAAGGGGCAAGTCTTCAAGTAATAAAGGCAATTCATTCTGCAAAAACAGCCTGTATGACTGACCAGTAAGTCGATTAGGCAAAAAACAAGGACCAATCAAATTATCTCCAATTATACCACCCCATACATTTAATGAGAACTGTTCTTGAAAATGCGTTTGTACAATTTCATGTGGATTTTCATCTGCCCACGTATGGTTGTTGTGGAAATTGATAATTGAAGTCCTTGAAAAATTCGCTTCATCGGTAAAAAGGATTTTACAATTAAAAATGCGGTCTGCTGCTAGCTTATTAAGGTACCATTGGCAGAAATCAATCCTTAAAGGGAAGTCTCGAGGAAGAAGAGCCTGCACTCTCTGAATGTGGTAAGGGTATAGCAGGGAAACACGTAGAATACGCCAAACAACTTGATGACTAATATTTAAATGTTCACTGATTTTTCTGGTGCTGGTGCGAGGATGTCTGTCTATTTCATTCAGAATAGCCTCTTCGATCTGTGGCGTTCTAACAGTACGTGGTTTACCTGCATCATTAGTATTCTTTCTAAAAGTTCCACTTTCTCCAAGACGCCTATGAATATTTGAAAATATTCGATGATCGGGTATCATTCTATTAGGATAGCGCTCCATGTACAGACGCCTGGCTTCTCTTGCATTTCCATTCGCAAGGCCGTAGATAAAATGCATGTCAGCCATTTCAGAATTAGTGAAATTTGGCATATTTACAAAATTATAACGACTATTTAAAACACTTTGCAATTTAAAACTTTACTTATACAGACACAAGTTACGATTTCTAATGTCAGTTGTCAAATTAATAAACTCAACTGGTTATCTGAATAAAGCCAGAGCCTGCTAGACCATTTAAAAAAAAATAATTTTCTCTGGCGAATTACAGAAAATTGTTTTAATTTCTTTTTCTCGATAACGGTCAAAGATAAGAAAAAAATACAAGAGGTCAAAACATTTCTAAACAAGACAGAAAATTTATTGCGTATTTTAGAATCTAGCAGTGGCGCATCGCAAAAAAGTTCAGGGTGAGAAAAGAGGGCATGACCCCGAAAAAATTATTACCCTGTAGATCTACATCATCATTTGGCATGGCTAATGATGCAGGCCTTACAGCGTAACCTACCTTCCAAATTTGAGCAAAATATCTCAAAAACTGTAAGAGTTATACAGTAAAAAGTGAAAAAATCTTGAAATTTCAACACCCTGCAGATTGGTAACGAAGCGTTTGCTGACCTATGTTTATATGAAATTTTAGGCACAAAATAAACCAAATAATTACCCCCTTCCTTATGTACATGATATTTAGGAACACCCTGTATAACAGCAGCATTTATACAGGGTCCGGCAACGAAGCGGGGACGGAAGATTACACGCTTATTTGAAAGTTTGTCAAATATTTAGTCATCGGATATTCTTCCACACCATCAAGCGCACGTTTTAATTTTTTTATACAGGGTGTTCCAGATGGAAATGCCAGACTAAAGTTGCATTTTTTTAAATGGAACACCCTGTATATTAATAGAAAAAATGATCCGCGCTTGAACGCTGGTTACAACGATATACTGTTGTATAGGTCTAAAGTTGATAGTTTCTGTGTAAACAATTATTTTACTTGATAAAGTGATACATTTCAGTAGGCTATTCTGCATAGGGAAAAACAAAAAATTCGAAACCAACAGAGCAGAATATTTTTTACTAGTATAGACTGTCGTTACTATGTGACATAAATTCTGCAACTGCTCGCTTTATACAGGGTGTTCACAATTTTGCAAAATCGAAGAAATCTCGACATTTTTAAATGGAACATCCTGTATATTTTTAGCTCATTGGAAAGCCCTGTTACTACGCTTACTATTGATACCTCATTTGATGCACCTAGGATAGATCATCTTCTAATTATTTCTTTTTAAAGTTGAATTAATGAGAAATGCTTGTATTTTTAGTAGCTAATTTGGACTTCAAAGATTGTAAGATTGGATATTCAACAAATAATCCATAAATGGTCTATAACAAGAAGAAAGTCCATTTAGTATGACAAACAAGCGGTGAAAGCAAACATTAAATTAATATAAAGTAATATAGCATTTTCAAAGATTCACTGCTGATCAAGTTATCTAGTGTTTTAAGCTTGTATACTTAATAACCAAGTTGTAAAAAAATTAGTTTTGTGTTATACAATATTTCGTTCAATCTTTAAAAGCAATTGTTATATTGACTAATTTTAGTAGGTACCTACTCAAGAAATGGTAACTATGATATTTATTCTTGAGGAGTCTACAAGAAATTGTCTCCTAGCAAGTAGAGTATAAGCAGAGAGATTTTCAAACCTTGAAAGAAGACCGGAAGCATTTGAAAGATTATTAGAGAAATTTATAGAAATTGATGGTGTAACCCAGAAGAAGGGAGAAACAAATAAACCGGTAATCAATAAACAAAGCGAACTGGCCGTATTATTAACAATGCAGGAAAATCCACATACAGAACATTTAGAGCGAGTAAGGCTAGCTAGAAAAGAGATAGATCTAGAGTGGGGCGGTTGTAAAACATGTACGGAATTAACGTATTGGTGAGCGTGCTATTCCGTATATGTTTGACAGCCGCCCCACTCTAGATCTATCTCTTTTCTAGCTGGCCTTAGTCGCTCTAAATGTTCTGTATGTGGAGAGATGTAAGTATAGATGGTACTTCAAAGGTAATGGCTATTGAAGGTAGGAGCTTGCGTCTGTTAAGGATCTACTAAAATTAGTCATTATAACAATTTCGTTTAAAGATTGAACGAAATACTGTATAACACAAAAAGAACTTTTTACAACTTGGTTATTAGTACACAAGCTTAAAACTGACACCTTTACTTTATATTAAATTAATGTTACCTTTCACCGCTGAGTGAAAATTAATTATTGTTTCTCATACTAAATGTTTCCTCTTGTTATAGACCGTTTATGGATTATTTATTGAATATCCGATCTTACAGTAGGTTTGAAGTGCAAATTAGCTTCTAAAAATACAAGCATTTCTCAATTCAACTTTAAAAAGAAATAATTAGAAAATGATCTATCCTAGGTGCATCAAATGAGGTATCAATAGAAAGCGTAGTAAAAGGACTTTCCAATGAGCTAAAAATATACAGGGTGTACCATTTAAAAAATTCGAGATTTCTTCGATTTTGCAAAATTGTGAACACCCTGTATAAAGCGAGCAGTTGCAGAATTTATTTCATATAGTAACGACAGTCCATACTAGTAAAAACTATTCTACTCTGTTGGTTTCGAAATGTATCAATTTATCAAGTAAAATAATTGTTTACACAGAAACTATCAACTTTAGACCTATACAACATTATATCGTTGTTACCAGCTTTCAAGCGCGGATCATTTTTTCTATTAATATACAGGGTGTTCCATTTAAAAAAATGCAACTTTAGTCTCGCATTTCCATCTGGAACACCCTGTACAAAACAAAATATTTTTAAAACGTGCACTTGATGGTGCGGAAGAATATCCGATGACTAAATATTTGACAAACTTTCAAATAAACGTGTAATCTTCCGCCCCGCTTCGTTGCCGGACCCTGTATAGTACCTACATATCGCTGTATCGTTATCACTGTGTAGCGTTAATTATAAATTTGTAATGTTAATTAAATAAAGAATCGATGACTAGGATAAGCTATATTGTAACAGCTTTATATAAACAGAAACATGCATAAGAGTTTATTGTTTCATGTACATACAATTCTGGAATATCAGTACGTTTACATAGTAAGACGTAGTGTATACATACATTGATTACTCTTGTCAGTTTTATTATAAAATATAGTGTACTAAATCAGACCCCCGATCAAGGTTTGCCGTGCAAGAAAAGTTCCTACGCTTCTACGTTCCTACAACTTCCATCAGAAACGGCGCTGAAAATGTATCGGGTGATTGAACATAACTTGCAGTTAAAATGTCAAGATTATGTTATATTTCTTACAATAACGTTATAAGTAGCAAGTTTAATACGCCATAAATTCTAAATCTCTTTGCATTTGCACATGTTTCCAATAGTTACGTATTCTGTTGGGTGTGGTAACTTGTGCTAATGCGTTATATTTCACAATTAATACTGTCAACCTTCATATAAAGAAAATGTATGTACAGAGGCATATTATATGTTTTCCTAGACGCTGCATACTTACTAAACAAGCAGAAACTACGGCAAATTCTTCGTCATTTTTTATATGGTAATTTGAATAAAAATCCACTTTAAACTAAAAAAATAAGCAATTTGAAAGAAATAATTCATGCCATTTTATTTAAACCACAATTAGCTTAAAAAGAATATTTATAATAAGAACAGTTAATAGTTTTTTTTGTTAACTGTTCGGCCAGTCAGAAATAAAAATATTTGAAATATAAGTGTGACAGTTTAATTTTCGACAAATGTTTTAAAATTATATGTGCCGAGTACATGAACTTCTGCCAAAAGAATATTTAATTGAAATCTTTTAAAATTCTAAATTTATCATCATATATTATAAAGCACGAGTCATTTGGATTTTTTCATTTTGTGCAAGCCTGGAAGCCATAACCGGAGAAACGTACACATGAAGGATGGCGCGCTACTACATAGAACCATTTACAAGATGAACCTATATATGCAGGAAAATCTTGCGAGCTTGTAATATATACTATTGTTAGCAAGTTGGAACGTATGGTTACTTTAAGAGCATTTATATACATCGGAAACGCGTTTAGCAACACATTCTTGGTGTCAATTAAATGTGTACTCAAGAACAGGGGCGTTCATCAAGTTTTATGTGTGTAGATTTGCTATATGCTCAAGAGCAGAGAAATATACACTTCACTGAATCATGTACGGAATCATCAATGGAGGATATTTTCTCTTTTGCTGTGATGAATAGTGGCGTACAGTTTACTACGGGACCTTTATGAAGCAGGCTACATGGTCATTGGTTATACCGAAGACGGCAATTATAATAGCCGAGGAATTTAAAGGTACTGGTTCTGAAAAGAATATAAGATTTCGAGCAGCCTGGAATATACCCTTCTGAAATCTGCTTGGTACCACTGATTCGACGACAGGGCGTGTATAGGGTTGATGCTCTATAGTTGTTTTGAGAATCACTCTTGACTGACTGTCTGCTAATATTCCGACCTCATGTAACAGACCTAGGCGATAAAATTATTGGATTTTTATGAACCTCAAGAAGAACGTTTACGTCAAATTGGGAGTTTGACTGAGTTTGATCGATTGAATATCCCATTACTATTATACAGGGTTTTCAAACTTAAGTCGGCACTATTGCTAACTTTGTTATTATTGGAGCTACAAAGTTGGTTAAATAGGCAAACTAGTGTAGTTTTTCAAGCAAATTACAATGGCATTTAAAAAATAATAATTGACGTACTGGGTCACGTGATATTGTGAAAAACGTAATTTTTTTAAATGGGACACCCAGTATACAGTTCTCACGGTCGACAGAAAATTTAATTCTGAACAAAAACTTTCCTATGAACTTTTATCCTAAAGTCAATAATAACAGAGTTATTGATGATTGTTTTTACAGAAACTAAAAACAGTATTGTTTATTTTAAGTTATTTTATTAGTTTCGAAAATAAAAAAAAACAAGAAATTTTAAATTCAGAGCAGATGCTCAAAAACATCACCCTCTTGTTCCAAGCACTTTTGAACCCGCCTGTTAACGCTTCTAGTAGCCTTAGCAATGATTCTACCATCAATATTATTAATAGCATGGCTGATGCTTTGCTGGAGATCTTCAAGAGTATCATACCGTCTTTCATACACTGCACTTTTCACAAATCCCCAAAAGAAGAAATCCAAACGTGTTATGTCCGGTGATCGGGGAGGCATACGAATAGGCCCGTTAGTTGATATCGGCCATCAAAAAGGTCATGTAATAAGTTATGCATTTGGCGAACATTATGGGCAGGAGCGCCATCTTGTTGAAAGAATATCTGTTGTCTATCCATTAAATTCAGGTCATCCAAGAATTCTCCAAGGGTAGCGGTTAACATTTCGACATACCTCTCGCCAGTTAATGCACCTTGATAAAATACGGGGCCTACAATTCTTGAATCAATCAAGCCACACCAAACATTAACACTAAAGCGTCTCTGCGGATTACAAGGACGGAAAAGCATCGGGTTTTCTCGACTCCAATAGTGGCTGTTCTTCCTGTTATACATACCCCTGTTGGAGAAATTTGATTCGTCACTCCAAAGAACCAAACGCCAAAAATTATGGTTAAGTCTAACTTGATTAATGTACCACTGACAAAACTGAGTCCGTCTTTCTTGATCTCCCGGTACCAGCGTCTGAATAGGTCTGTATCTGAACGGCACAAACTTATGTTTTTTTAGAATATTGTGAATAGTTCCCAAAGATAGTCCACTTTCTTCCTTTAAATCATTAATTGCATTATTAGGATTAGCTTCAAAGAAAGCTAAGACGTTAATTTAAGTTGCTTCACTTATTATAAATTGTTTTTTGGTTCTGGTTTTCTTGAACACATTTTCATTTGATCGAAACTTACGGTACAAAAGTAAAAAGTACCTTCGATCTGGCAAGTTGCGCGTAGGAAATAAAACACGTAACGTTCACGAGCTTGCAGGGAATTTTTATTACAAACGATGTAACATTCCATCATATCACATTTTTCTAAATGCGTGAAAGGCATTTTTTCATCAATAAACACAAAATGTTAATTGCTTACTGACAGAGGTTTAATGCAATATTTCAATGTTGATGACATTTGCAAAACAATCGAATTTTGTTTATGAAATAACAGCCACCTTGGCAAATTTAAAAAATCATCAATAACTCTGTTATTATTGACTTTAGGATAAAAGTTCATAGGCAAGTTTTTGTTCAGAATTAAATTTTCTGTCGACCGTGAGAACTGTATACTGGGTGTCCCATTTAAAAAAATTACATTTTTCACAATATCACGTGACCCAGTACGTCAATTTTTTTCTATGACATTGTAATTTGCTTGAAAAACTACACTAGTTTGCCTATTTAACCAACTTTGTAGCTCCAATAATAACAAAGTTAGCAATAGTGCCGACTTAAGTTTGAAAACCCTGTATATACACAGCTGTCCCAGATGACGCGGTTTTTTTGATAATTTGTTCATTTTACAGTATGGAGAAGAAAGTTTCAAATAAAAGTTGTCCCTATTTATACGATGCAGAGCTGGAAAATATTTTCAAATATACAGGGTGTCCCAATTATAGAAAAAGCGTATGTAACTTTATTATTTTAAATGTATCATCCTATATATTATATATTTTTTTAGATTCTACATAATATTTTAAGTAACGTTTATTAAGACCTTCCTAGACCTATGTGCTTTTGTTTCCGAGAAAATAAATATTTTATCAAAAATTTAGCAATTGCAGTGTTCTCGTTAATGAGCTGTAGGATCAAAACTAAAGAAGGTAGAAAATTTTGATTTGCGCAAATTGATACGTCTTAAATTGGTTTACTATTTCCAATATTAACATGTACGGATCTGTTGACATACAGTTACTGGCGCCAACATTTGGAAACATTTAAATGTCAATAACTCTGTTTTTTTTAATGGGACACCTTATATCTGTTTAAATTCTCTTTCCTTTGAAATAAGAATGTACCCATTTATCTTAAATCGTTTTAGAGAAAAATGTATATTTCTTTTGCTACTGTCGAAACAGACCATCTCAATTTGCACGAAGTAGGCTACGTAACAATAATATTATGGCAGATATATTTAATAACCATTTGTACCATTTATAATTATACACAAGTACAATTTACACACAAGCTTAATTTAAATTTGTATTATAAAGCGATTTCTAAGGATGATAATATTTGTTCACAATCCTTACTTGTGTATAATTATAAATGGTACAAATGGGTATTAAATATAATATCTGCCATAATATTAAACAATCAAATCATCATCCCAGTTTTCGTTTGAATCTATAGATGTGATGATTAGTTATTGCTAAAATTATTTCGAATGCGTTGGCTTGGACGGCCTTTCTATTAACATGATTAGGTTGTATTGTCCCACAATTGTGCCATATATAACGCATATAATTAATACGTGTCTTCTCGATGGCGTTTTCCCTGAATATTGGAAGTGCGCGGTTGTGAGACCTGTTCTAAAAATCAAAAGTCCTTGGTATTACCGTGACCTAAGACCCGTTTCTCTATTACCTGTTCTATCGAAAATTCTGGAAAAAGTTATAGCTTCACAGTTAAATGGTTATCTTGGTTCTGTTGTTGTGCTACCACCTGTTCAGTCGGGATTTAGAACTGGTCACAGTTGTGAAACTGCTCTATTAAAAATTACAGATGACATCCTGGAAGCTAGTGATAAGAGCTTGATATCATGTCTTGTCTTGTTGGATTACAGTAGGTCGTTTGATACAGTTAATCACCATATATTATTGGCAATTCTAGGATATATTGGATTCACGAATACTTCAATTTCTCTAATCGATAGTTATTTAAGCAATCGAAAGCAAATTGTTGGTATTAGTAATACTATATCTATCGCACTTACTATCACTCAAGGAGTTCTACAGGGTTCTGTTATCGGGTCGATGCATTTCACTACACTTCTCATTTACTCACAGGTATTAAACATTGCAATATACACGCATATGCTGATGATACTCAGCTTTATTATTCATTTAAGCCTTGCGATTGAAAACTTGCAGCTATGAGAATTAATAATGATTTAGATTATTAATTTCATAACTCCGTTAAACACGGTCTCGCACTAAATCCTGATAAAACAAAAGCGATTCTCTGTAGTAATTTATCTAATATTTTTACCATTGAAATTAATTACATGAAGATACAGCACACGAATACTGTTAAAAATCTTGGTTTAATTCTCGATAATACCTATAGATATCATCAACAGATCACCAACTATATTCGCAACGCTTATTTAAATTTAAAGCATTTATACCCATATCGAAAAATTTTGAATGAAACGGTTGAAAGGATCCTGTTTGAAACTTTTGTTCTTTCTCAGTTCTCTTACTGTGTTCCTATATACCATGCTGCATTAGACTATATAACCCGTAACCGTATACAAAAAGTACAAAATTCCTGTTTAAGATGTATACTTATACGCTGTACGAAAATTTGAGCATATCTCTGATAAATTACTGACTGCACAATGGTTGAACATGAACAGTAGGAGATAGTTTCTATGATTGAGCTTACACCATAAAATAATAGCTTTTAAGTTGTCGCCGTATCTCTGCAATAAAATTAAGTATAGAACGGATGTGCATAACCTTTCTACAAGGTTTCGAGGTAAAATTTCTCCACCGACACACAAGACTGCTGTGTATCAAAGATCATTTTCCTTTCAGATTTATACTGCTTATAATAATTTGCCTGGAGAAGTCATTCATAGTGTGTCCTTAAAAAACTACTTGTTTGCAGAACAAGCATTTGGTGCACGCTAATAGAGGTTTTAACGCGCTTGTTTGTGCTTTCTAGGGCAAAACACAACAGATTATACAGTTATGTATTCTGTATGTTGTGTTATCTGGATTTTTTTTTGTGCATTTCTATGCTTCCATTTATTTTCGCAGAATCCTATTGAGCTGCTCTGGGTTGAGGTGGATAGAAGGGTGAAGGAACATTGTCCCCGGTCACAACAACAGCTTTGGGAACAGTAGAGACACTTCAACGACTTGTATTAAGAATGTCCAAAATATGTAAATCAGTTATTATAAGTGTGGCGGTGGATATTTTTCTGAGAATAAATTAAAATAATTTTATTTTTTTATTAAATATTATATGCCTTAGAATTTGTAAATATTACTTTATTTTTTAAGAATTCAACTTTGTTTTGTTAGAGTTATGTAATTTTTTTAATATATGCATCGACTAATTTATTATGTTGCGTTGTATCATTTTTCTTCTACTGATCCCTCATTTATGGACGGTAGTGTATATAATAATATATTCCTAATCATCATCGATTTTTTTATAAATAGGCTTTCTTTCATTATAACTTTATTTTCTAGTTGTCAAGGCTAAGTTGTAAAGCAGCAAGTCTGAACTTCGCCTTGTGATTGCAATCAGCTGTTATTTACTCTTTTTCTTGTGTGAGCCTCTTTATTATTTGTATATTTTATTTCTTCATGTATCTATGTGCTGAGCAATAAAGACATATTATTATTATTATATAAACATATTAACTTGGTTATTTTAAATTTTTAATCGAAACTCCGTATAATATATTATAATATTATTTTTTATCAATAACTAACGGTAGAATGTATTTGATAGTTTTAAGCACCCACCTACTTTTTAACTAACGGTAGAATTAGATAGTTGTTTTCAACTACCTACTTTTATGCATTTATAAGAGAAGTTTTCCTCATTTTTAAGCTATAAAGTGAGACGATTTGTACTTCTTAACAGTTAATATAGTTAGGTAACATTAAAGTTATAGGAATACAACAGTTTAATTCAGCATGCTACTCTGTCAAATCCAAGTAACTTTATTCAAACTGATAAAATCATTTGGACGTGAAGTTTGAGTCAGGAACTTATTCTCATTTAAGACATTTGAAGTATTTAATTTTTTACTTATTAATTTTGTAAATAAAACAAAGGATACTTACCCGGAAGGATAAAATGTAGTTTATTTTTCACAATAATCCTTCTTCTACTTTGTGTTACTGTGATTATCATGATTCGTTCTAATTTACTATTTTTAGAAATTTTCAAAGCATTAAATATATGAAAATGTAATACCATAATTGTCTAAACTTACCATCATTCTGCAATCTTTGGTTTAAATACATAATTTATTTATTTACAGTTATGTACCACGAGTAGATTGAGGTATACACCTTGTCGCATTTTTTTTTTTCAAATTTTACTTAGTTGAATTATTTTATTTTGTTGTCTTTTGGTCTCTTAGATTTGTACTAGTTGTGTTGCTCCATAGTTTATCAGATAGTTTATGCTGGATATGAAACTTGCATGATAAATGGACCGTTTAGAAGTATTTCGACAATAAAATCAATAATCTAGAATATGTAAATGAAAATCTGACGGACAGACGACATATTATGTATGTTCAAATACATGCATTTTCTTTCTAATTCATTTCCTTTCTGTGCCTTTATTTATTGTTTGCAAAGGTAGAAGTAGATATAATTATTTGTACAAGCATGTAGGACATATTAAATTCTAAATAGTAGATGCAAGAAACAATACGAGTATTTTGTGGATCCATTAAAAATGAGTAATAATTGCGATTACAAGAAAAAATATATACATATCTTTGGCTTTCATTATAGTTCCTACTGTGTCACTTGGATTCTTTTCTTTATAAAATGCTTATTTTGATTATGCAAAGTTAACAAATTATTTACTAATCTCATATGAATTGTACCAGATTTGGAGACATTCAACCTTTTCACTGTCAACTATCAAATAGGTTGCATTTAACATTCTACAATCTTGACGATATTATACGTCTTGACATCAATAGCATACGTTAACCTAATATACCGCATCGGTTTGATTGTTTCCTGGATGCGGTAATTAATACACGGCAAAGTATTTTTTGCTATTTGATTGACCATTTTTATCTTTTTACACGTCCCTTTTTAGCTGAAGAGATATCAGTTTTCACGTCCGTAAATGTTTCATAATGTAACATCGTCCTTGCCTGACACGAAAATACGAAAATCATTTCGCAAATCAACAGTTGTATGTATAGGATATGTCCGCACCTAGACGCTTAGTTCCAACGCGAAGATGTATTTGTGAAGGGCCTGTCCAAAAATGTTCTATTAATTTGTAAATCCATATGGTACAGTCACGTAACTGTATTTTTTTTAATCCTGAGTAGACGGTATAGTAGTAGTATGCGTCAGAAGATTCATATTATGTAACGGCGACTTATACCTCTTACATTTTATATAAAAATTTAGTCAATACATAGAAGCGTATAGAAGCAATGAAGAACAGATCTAAAATTCAGCTAATAATTAACTGCTACTTATCTAATTATTTTAAAAACATAGGTACATCAAAATTATTAATGTCACTTGAAAAAAAGAAACCTTTCACTAGCACTCGTATGTTGTACTTACATCATACAATTTTTTACTGTTCTAAACCCTAATGGACATATCCCCATCTCATGCAATAATTTGAATTTATACATCATTATTAACTTATAAATCAAGGTAAATATTCCATAACATATACGTTATAATTTATTCAGAATTATAGACGGCCGTTCACGTACTTTTTTTCGCATTTATTATCATGATAAGTTCAAAAGTATTATTTTCCTGATCAACGTAAGATACCAATCTGATATATAAAAGAACTACTTCATAGTCGGTACATTGTACTGTTTGCTCTCGTGCAGTTCGTGATAATCTCCAAAAACAGCTTAAAATGAAATTTTTGGTAAATACTACTTTTAAGTTGAACTTCGAAGATTAACTGATCCAACTTCTTTTTAGGGACTTCTTGTTTTCATTCTCGGCATATCCGCTGCCTATTCTTCTGTTATCGGTCTTGGACATGGTCTCGTTGTACCTGGTGCAGTAGCAGTGGCACCTGGTGCAGTAGCAGTAGCTCCGGCAGTAGCAGTAGCCCCAGCGGTAGTACGAGTAGCACCTGTTGTAGTGCCTGCATCTTCAGCATCAGCTTCTGCTGGTTTGGGAGGTGCTGTAGCTTCAGCGAGTGTAGGAGGTCATGGAGTTGCTGCTGTTGCTCCTGCTGTAGGAGTAGGTCATCTTGGTCTTGGTTTAGGATTAGGTCATTTGGGCTAAAATTAGTTACCTAAATATTTCCATTAGAATTAATGTGTGGTAGTTGTAAATACCGTCAGATTATTGCGATATAGTACAAATGGAATAAAGTGCTTGCATTTTTCATACAATATAATTTCTACTGTTTTAAAGACTGGCTTATCCTTAACTATTTCGATACAACTCAATACAGTGAATATTAAATATCTCCCTGTATAGATAATAACAAATTCATCATCATATTAGGATATTAGCCCGTCGGTTGTATAAGTACGTATATGTCCGCACGTACGTAGGTACTTAGGCATTACTTTGTATATAATTTCAACTATAACGATTATAAATCAAGATATTGGTAATGTAATCTTTCATAAGAGTATTCGTAAGAACATTCTTATAGTAGTTACCATGGCAATGACATTTTATATGTGACAGATTCGCAATGGCTAATTCCGTAATTATTTCTTAACAATTGCTGCTGCCATTTATGCTATTTTATATTCATGAATCATTTACATATAAATGTATTCTGGATATAATAATAGAAAATTGTATTTTTTTTCTCATTTCACTTACATATGTTACAAATATCACAATAAACAACTTATATGTTAATTAATCCCGTAAAAGAGTAGATAAGTAGCAAGAAATATTTACTTACCTTTTTAGATTTATAGAGCAATCAAGTATTTCATTTTTCATTATTTTACACAAAAAACAATAAAATTAAGAGATTTCGAAAATAATAACACGCTAAGCATCAAATTAATAACACACTATCTTCTTTGCAGTGTGGTTTCACCGCATAGTTGTGCTATTATAGTCACACATACTATAGAGGTAATGAATGAATTTTATCTGAACTTCCTAGATGCTTGTGGATGTTTGATATGAGTTATATCTATAGTACAAATGAACAAAGGCAGAAACATGTTTCAATTTTGCAATATCTCATTTAAAATAAAAGTTTCAGTCAACATTAATTAAAATGTCTTTCTGAAAATCAAACTGCAATGTTGCTCTTCACTTTATCAATGTGAGGATTAAAGTGTTACGTAAGTAACTATCAGATATTGCTAACTGGAAGATAAAATTTAGCAACTACAATGCTTTATCTTGTAGATAACTTCTATTTAACACTCAATAAACGTTTCACTGTAATTATCTTACGAATAAAATTTTATCTGCAAGCTAATTTATTTATCCTCAGATTGATAAACCCATCCTTAATAGGTCCCCATACTAAATATATCCTTTTGTTGTTGCCTTTTAACAGACACTTATATTTGGTCTTCTAACAGGCCTTAACTTTATTGCCTGATACTGTACATATCTTTTGTTATCCACTTCATTTCCATTAATTTTATCGCAAATTCCATTTCGAATTGTAATAATATATAGTTGTTAGGATATGAGAATAATAATCATACAATGTCCATAACACCTTTATTCTATGACTGACTGCGACAGTAGGTACTAAACTCACGGACGAGATGAAGTCGTCACAATTTATTCTTAACAAAGAAGGTGGCTTATATACTATATTATTTAAATTATATTACAATAGGTAATTTATAAATAATGTACAGATAATAATCAACGTTATATAATGCTTAACAGTAGCTATGATATGGTCATTGTATTTGTACGATAATTTTTTGTTTCTGTTTTAAGAGATTAATAGAATTTATTCTAAATTTTTTAGAACGGTAGTCTTAAAGAACACCAACTATTTTTTTTTTCATGTATGAGTCAAATTAATCAACTGCATTTGCAATAATACACAGAGAAGAATTAATGGAACGTAAATAAGTAATATGAAATCGTATACAAAATCGAAAAGTTTACTGTGTTTCTTTAGTACAATGTTTCGTTTGTGTTCCGGCTTTAAATTGAAAGCACGTGTGGACACAAATAGGTACATACATATGTACTACATACATTTGTACCTACTGTATTTTTCGGGTTTTTATACATTTGACATGACTGCACTCAAGTGATAGCTTTTATACAATAAAAATTAGTGAGAAAGAAAAATGTAATTATGTAGTAAATGTAGCCACTTTTTCTACGTCCAGCTCTAAGCTACGCCTGTGCACGAATAAGTATATACAGGTGCACCTTGTACCATTATACATATGTACAGGATAACAATTTGAACTACGAAAGCCTATTGATAGGAGAAGGTAGTGGGAGGTATTCAATGTATCAATTTTAGTAATGTCAACCATTTATATGAATGCCAGTGGTTATGTCAAATACTTTACCGAACCATCAAACTTTATCCTAATGGAATACACAATTAATGAAACAGTGCAAATTACAAAGTGGTTTTATGGGGGCCACACACTTTCATCAATTGTAGATAGTTGGAGAACTACCTTCATTAATCGTTCTGTTCCCTACTTAAATACAATTCATCGCATCAAGGAAAATTTTGAAAAATACGTGCGTGTCTCTGTCCCTTTACATAAACTTTCTTTAACACATTGTTTATATTTAAAAACATATTATAAGTAACTAAATAAGCAACCAGCAACGTTTTAATAACACAGGATAAAGTGTGATGGTTCCGTAAAGTAATTGACATAACCACTGACATTCCTGTCATATAAAAAGTTGACAAGTAAAATTGATACATTTAATTTTAACTCCCACCACCCTCTCCTAGTAATAGGCTTTCGTAGTTCAAGTTGTTAGCCTGTATACATATCGGGCCCGGCATAAGTCAGTCAACGCTATCAGAAAAAAGAAGCGGGTCTGGGGAACTACGCATGCCCAGCCGAACTGATGCGATAAGCGGTGGAAATTGCGGCTATTGTTAAGGCGTTTTCGAAAACTCAACCTGAGCGACCACCCTACTTCGGGCTACAAGTTCGAGAATACCTGAATGCCGAGTTTGACATGTGGATAGGAAGAAGAGGAAGAATTGAGTGGCTAGCACAGGCACCAGACCTTACGCCGTGTGATTTTACCCTGTGAGGGGTACTCAAAAATAAAGTGTTTGCCACCACCTTACGTGATATGGAACATTTGAAAACTAGAATTGAAGAGGAATTTGACGCTCTTCGCGGGCATCCAGAATTCTTGGACAAAACCTGTTCTACTGTAAACAAGCGGGGTCATATCTCCATTCAAGAAGGTGGAAGGCAGTTTGAACACACAATGTAACATTTAAACTACGTTTGTATCTTGATTAACAATCAATAAATCATGTTTCACTATTATCTTTTTTTAAGCAAATTGGTTAACTGACTTATGCCGGACCTTGTATATTTTCGGGACTAATAGATTTATGAACATGGGGATTTATGCCACGGGTGGGTAAATTTGAGGTTAGGAAGTAAATTGGCTGTCAAATGATGAAATGTCAAGAATTGAGCTGTCATCTTTTGACATTTACTTAGTAAAAAGTTGGGAAATTTTAACCATGGAACGCTACACTCTTGAACAAAGAATTTTAATTGTGAAAATTCACTATCAAAATGGTGAAAATTTTACTGTCACTTCGTAAAATTCGAGGAGCTCTTCCTCGTAATCAGACTCCTTCAAAGACCGCTGTGCGTAATTTAATCGCTAAATTCGAGGCTCACTGTACTGTTGCTGACAATAGACCAAAACAATACGCTCGTACTGGCCGTAGTGATGCAAACGATGTACAGCAAAGTGTTGAGAATGGGCCTGGAACATCAACTCGTCGACGTTCGCAACAATTGGGCATCACCAGAGGCATTTCGCGCCACATTTTGTATAAAGATCTTCGTCTTCATGCTTATAAAGTTCAACTCGTTCAAGAATTAAAACCGGCCGACCATTGTTTGCGTCGAACGTTTGTGAATTGGCTGCTTGAAAAACTGAACGAAAACAACGCATTTTTTCAATAAAATCATCTTTAGTGATGAGGCCCATTTTCAATTAGGCGGTTATGTAAACAAACAAAAGTCGCACTTCCCGCATGCAGTGGCGATCTTAAATAGGCCAGTAATACAAATTTATTGCCTCTTCTGTCCAAAGAATTTGCTATAACAATTCAGAGGTTTCGTTGAACATTCCCAGAAGCCAATGGCCGAAATGACGGCAATATGGATGGAACTATTGCTGCATTCTACTATTACATCTACTGTCTCATCATTCGTAAAACACATTTTGAATGCTAAAACTCAACATCAACCTAAAACAAAATAGTTCGACATTTCTTCTTAATATTATCATAAGAAACATGCGGTGTTTTCAAAGCCAAATCTTCTGTTATTGCCTGGTTGTGTTCGTATCTTTAATAGATGTTAGCTTTTTACTTCTTTTGTGATAAATTGAGAACGGATAGAGATATCGAGATGTTGTTTTCAGTGGAATATAAGTAATTTAAAGCTGCTTAAGAACACAATAATGCAATAGTAGCGTCCCATTTAATTGTTAAAAAAAAATCGTAAAAATCGGTTACCACTGTAGAAAGTGACCTCTAGTTTATCTGTTTTAAACTAATACGTGCAACATACATATGCTGTTCGAAGTCCATACAATTCTCTCTTAAACGAGTCCAAGATTATTTACATGGTTGAATAGTAACAAAAATATTAAACTTCAAATATTGACAAATATCAGGTATTATATATATTTGGATTAAACGGTCTTTCAACTGATGATACCAAAGTTATGGCTCATTCTGCAATTTTGTGAAATAATAGGAATCTTAGATTTGAATATAGCAGTTATATCTCCTATAGCGGTAAAATCTGGAACTACCTTGAGACAGCCTAGCAGAAATAGTTTTCAAAATACAGTCGCTTACCTCGCTTAGTGGACAATCCTGTACAAGCTATGTTACGTAGGTATATATGTACATGCATATATCTCTACTTAACTGTGAATTAACGTATGTATGAATAGCATGAGGACTTTTTCGAATGAAGTTATCTATGTATAAAGCTCAAATTTCAAATGGACACTGTCCGCTTCATAAGATAATAAATCGCGCGCAACTTATTATTTTGAAACTATCTTTTCCAATATTGATGCAGTATTTTTGAATAGCTGCCATTCTTGGTATGTAGGACTTTTCATTTTTAATTATAAATGGCTTTTTTATGTATTGTTATCGGTCATACGGAACAAAGTAAGTTTCTAGTGAAAAATATTTTCTTCCGGTATGGACACAAGAAATACGAAATGAGATTTCCATTTCTAATCACTCGCATTCAGTAGTTTCAAGTTTTGGCAGAAGTAAACTTATTTTTATATTTTTTATGAACCTCATATTTTCTCGATATTCGTAAATTATATTGTGCTATCGAACACTATTATACCGTTTTAGTGTTTGAAACCTCAACTTCCTTCATACTCAAAGACATGAGCGATTTGTCACAAATGACTACTCATTTAGAATACTTAAACGGATTTATGAGGAATGAATTTAATGGTTATCTTATATACAAAGACTCAATAATAAGTTCTGGTATTTAAAGTAATATATTTATGAAATTAACACACTTAACGCGACAGGATAGTGGTGAAATTTCAGAAATTATGGAACTACCTAATTATTTAATTAAAGTATTTGCAATAATTCGACAAACAAAAAATACCTTATGTTAGGAAACCAAAAATTTGCTAAAGAATTGCATTGGAAGCAGTCGTTGAGTATTTAAGACTATTATCGTCCGAACTGGCATTGGAGTCCTAACGTTCCTGAGTGCGTGAATACTACAAATGACATTTGGCCCAGTCTTTCCGGTGTCTTTTCCAAGCAGGTCCACGCTTTCGTCGCTTTCGGCCCTTTTGCCCTTTTGGCTGTGGTTTGGACTTAGCCAGCGATGGCGGAATGATGACTTCCCCATGAGATCCTGGTCGGAGAATATTCCCAACACTAATGTCTTTCGAACTGGAAAGAACTAATGATAACTTTGTCCTTGCATAAAAAAATTGCATTATTTTTTACTGGTTAATTCTTTTAATCTTGATTTAGAAATAATTATATAGTTTTTCAATAAACTGTAAGTCAAATTTAGTTAAAAACTGTGACTAAAGGTAAGAGTAAATAATATTGTATAGTATTTTTAACATATTGAAAATTGTGTTATAAGTTTGAGCAGTACAATAAATAGCTCTGATATTCAATGTTAGTTTATGTTCGTCAATTCAGAATAAACAACGGTACTAACCGGCTATTGAAGAATTTGGAAGACATATTTAAAATTGCGATGCTTGCGATATATGGTTGCCATTTCAAATGGTTATAATTTACTTACAGTCTTCTAAATTTACCTTTAATTTCTATTTAATGTAAATACCTATTAAGCAACATTGTGTAAGTTCAGCTAAGAATTGCGTTTCGGTTTCTATGTATAATGAAGAGAGTAAAAATTTCTGACTTTATAATAACAATAAATTCGTTTAATATTGTTATTATTATCCATGGCAAGCATAAACGGAATAATAGCTTAGAATTAATTATTCCATATTTTTTTAAATAACTGCAAACCTCGTTAATGTAGATATAGAGACGTGCAATGTTATTTTGTAGCAAATTTGCCAATCAGATTCTAGAACATAATTCCAGCATTCCATACAAAAATTCATGGATTTTAACTTAAGCTGAAAAGGTATTCATTTTTAAATACTCGGCATGAAGAAGTTTCAATTTTTGAAAGTCATTTGAAAAGTACATATATGGGCTACAAATTAATTTGCGCTGATTTTTCGCATTCTCGACAGAAGTTAGAGACGTTTTTCCAAAACGTATTTTTTTTACTGCTATGTAAATCTACTCCTCGATAGAATTATATCCACATTCATGATGTTATTTTTTGATCGAGGAAACGAGATGGCGTCTGGTTTCAACAAGATGGAATACCATAGCAATTTGGTGTTTGTGTGTGAGGATCGTTTAAAAAGGCTTACATATTCTATTCTATTAATAGCAAAGGAATATTTTTTGATTCGGAACATTTTCAACTTTCAACAAGTTTTATGTATTTAGTTTAACATTACTTTTCCAAGTCGTTAAAACCATTTTAGTCAAAGCAATATTGTGGTTATAAGTAAAAGCTGTTACAGTTGCCACCAAGTATGCAGATGGATTTTTGTACTGGGTCTCTCGTAATTTTCTTAGTTTCGTTTAACGTTTTTATATTTAGAGGACAGTTCTTTGATCCTTAGGTCACGTCATCCATGGCAAATGATCCTCATAGCACACTATATAACTTAAAACCTGATACGTAAAACAGGGTAACACTGATTTCGCAAGACAAATCAATTTACTTGCATTTTCTACAACATCACAATTTAACAGCCAATAATATATTGCTTACTTTTTAGTAACAGTTTTTGTTTTACTGACATCGCGCTCTAAGTTGTAAAGAACCAGGTAGAACGATATTTCAAAGATTGCATGGACAGACTTGAACAATAGTCGCCAGAGGAACATCAAAATGATGGGTGAAAGAATAGATTGTTGCCTTTCCAATTACCTAACAATAAAATCGAGTCGACAGAGATAAAAACAAGTTTTAGTCATATCTCCAATATAATCTGCAAGTTTGGCACTTGCTAAAAAAATGGATGATATGTTACAAACTTCGAATGTAAAAGCATGATTTAGATTCAACATACTACAAATCAATAAAAATCATAAATAAAATGATAGAAATATAACTTAAATAAGAATTAAGTAACAATCGAGGTATTGGTTCCTATACTTTATTGTAAAATATTAATTTATAAGTATTTTTCTATAATACATTATATTACCCACGATATTTCATATTATAATGCAAAAAATGTTTTATTTACATCTAACCAATTCAGAAAAATACAAAAGTACATTTGCACTATTACATCATTACATTTGATAAAGCTATCACTAGTAAAATATGAAATATTCAAGTAGTAAAAGCAAACAATATCGTACAAAAAAATTCAGAAATTTACAGTATTAATGCCTGTAATGCGCACTCATAGTATGTACATATATCATTAGTGCCTATTACATGCATCTTTCGGTTTTTTACAATATTACTTGTACAGGTTGAACATGATTACATTACAGTTAAATTACATAGATGTACTTATTTAATGAATTAATTTGCTACAAGTAAGTCTATAATTTTCTGTATTGTTACAAATAGCTGTCTCTGTGCCTAATGCCCATGCACAACTGCATTTTTCAACATATCGGCAATACAGATAAAATATAATTTCACATTCAGTAAGCAAAACGTAGTTCGTAAGACGTATCTTCCTTTATTAACCTTGATATTTTTATGCGCACAAAGGTTGTTGAAATAAATGTTGTTATATAAGTGTTTTTGCAAGAGAAACAGCGTACAGACTAGAGCCTTTTTGCACAAACGCCATTCTACAATGTAAATAAGAGGAAATTATTATGAAACAATACCAACAAGATTTACCAACAACGTTTCAATGTCAATTAGCACGAGTTTCATATTTCCTAAAGATTAGTGCAAAATATCGTCAGCCATAAATACCACGATCGCCGTATTTATCCGTTGAATGAAAACAATGCTAATAAATAACTGAAGCTTTAAACTGTTGATGGATACGCAGAGAAAACTAATCCAGAATAACATCCCGTTTTATGGACCGATAAAGCCAGAACTAATGAACGTATTATTTGGTATAATTGCGCTTACTATCGCGAGAAAAATCCAGATTTTAACAGCAAAAAGTATTTTCAATTGCAGGGCCGAGCTTTCCGAGGGACCCGTATTAACTAAAATGTAGACGGAAACGTTGTTCTAAATTTGGTATAAGAAATACCAGAAATTGGAAATAAATATGTATATATCTTATGTTTCAATGCGATGAAGCCCCTCCTCATCAATCAAACATATTTGATCAGGGCGTCAATTTCTGATTGACCACTTTCCAGGTTCATGGATGATGTCCAACAGAGTGACCTCCATAGATGTGTGATTTAACTTTCGTCGAATTCTTAAAATATGGGTGTTCGTACGAGATTTAGTGTACAAAGTATACTAAGACATCGAAATATTAAAAATTTTTATATATAAAGCCTTCGAATAATTTACTTTAGTTATAGAAGTGTGGAGAAGCGAATACACTTTTGTATTTAACAAAAAAGAACACAACTCGAATATTTTGGAAATACAAAATTTTTAAATTTTTTGGCGACCTACATTTTCGAAAATTCGAAAGAATATAATTAGCAGCTACAGCTAATAGAGTTACTTCTGGCCGTGTAGCAGGATATATTAAGCCAAGTTATATTAGTCAAATAAAGAGTAGATGAGAAAGATATGTAAAATTTGAGGATAATATGTGTAGTTGAACTAGAAAAGCTAAAGTTTTGGCCGTCAAGGTTTGAAGTTTTGCAAGTGTTAGTGGAGAAAATGTATTAATCACAAATAAGTATATGCAGATAGCTCGTGAGAATACGAAATCCATCACGGCATTTTACCTTGAATGGATCCCCGTTTGAAACCGGTTCATATAGAAGGTATAGCAAACGCCTGCCATGTATACAACCTGTGTGATTTTACGTATTTACATGGGATGAGCTATCTGTAGTTGTCTGTGGTATTGATGTTCCTTCAGAATGTCACCTCACAAGCACTGCTGTGATTGACTTTATATTTGCGAAATGACAATTTTTTATGATAGTTAAACTCACTCAGAAATTTCGCATCTAGATAATTTGTTAAATTTGAAAATGGCTGCAAAGAAAAACTAATCCAGCTCATTTAAAAATAATGTTCACTACTTTTGTACATATTAAGTGCAGGTGTTTTATTTATTTAACTGTATATTAATTAAACTAGCTCTAGCTGCAGCTTTTTGTCTTACGGCAATTATACTTTGTATGTTTTGCGCAAGTACATGCCTAGGTTGCATTATCTCCGGAAAATTACCAGCCAATGGCTGATTAATTTGAGATTGCACAGCCCGCAATGGATGAACTATAGGTTTAAGCGCATTTATCATCGGTTGTAGACCTGGGATTACCGGCACGGGAAACCCCATAGCATTTCTAACAGATGGTACTATAGGAAAATTAACCGATTGTACATTGCGTACGAATGGTGTTGACTGAATGTTCTGAAACGTTGACTGCGCAGCTCCAGTAAGTCTGGGAGGGATTTGATTATGTACACTTCCACTCGGTGGTGGTATAAATTGAGGTACATGTTTAGATGTTGATATAGTTGGAATAAAAAGGTTCGAAGATTGTATTTTTCCTAAGATGGGATGCACTATTGTAGGAGGAGCCGATTCCGGATCTTGCGAAAAATGGTGCGGTTCACTTAGTATGGATTTCAGGCTGATTCTTGATGGATCTTCTTCGTCGTCAATGTCAATTGTAGAACTAGAAATTGGAGTAACGTGAAACCATAAGTACATTCATGCTTAAGGTTGAAAGTAACATAATATTACCGCATTAAACTAAAACTGTTACATTGTAAATTAGTTGTACTTCGTTCGCAAAAACAAATCATAAAAAGCTAATATAGTTTTACTTCATAAGAAAAGAAGTAAAGTGCGCAAATAATAAAATTTGGAGAATAATTAAAATAAACATAAAGAAAAACAATTTATACTAAAAGAAAGTACTTATAAATATAATATAAAATTAATACATGCCTATTTTTTGAGACATTTACATTTATATATAACAAAGGAAAAGGGGGTATAATTTGGCCATAACAAACTAACTAAGTATGTCAGTTCTTTTTAACTACTATGTACTTTATCATTTTTATTGTAAGCTACTGCACATTATTTTCGGTAAAATAAAGGATACACCAAAATTCCCGTTTGTTTTACTGGTTATCGGTATTTACTACGAAACGTAGAAACTATTCATTGCAGATTCATTCTTCTTTTGTATATAAATAATTCATGCATCCATATTATATATGGCAGGTGTAGGCTGTTAACATTAAAACTTCTACTTTTGCGTTAATTGCATCATATTAAAACCGAAGCGCACAAAACGCCTTTGCATTATCTCGTAAACAATACTCCTACTTCTAAAATAAAAGAATAATTTTAATACATTACATTAATTATTCGACTAATAAGTCTTGCGTTGTCTACACAGTTATATATACAGGGTGTTTTAGAATAAGATGCTGATCCTTAAGGGTGACAATCCTTACGTGATTTTAAGAAGAAAAGTTCAAATAAACTTGTGTCCTAAACCTCTTAAATTTTGAGCTACAGGGTATTCAAGTTTTGAGAAAAAAATCGTTCTTTTATCATAACTTTAATATCTTTCTAGATATTTTAATAAAATTTGGCATATACCTTCTAAGCAACAACAGCTATTTTTTGATATAGAAATTTTTTTAATTTTTTATTCAGTGGCGTCCGTACAGGATGTGTGAGAGAGAAATATTATGTATGCCACTGCTTTTTCTTAAAATAAAAATTATTTTTAAAATCTCCCTTTATTTTAAGGTAAATTTGATTTCCTGTTTTTTTTTTCGTGCGACGAATGGTTTCCGATCAAAAAATAAAGATCATTAAATGGGCATAATTATTGCTATGTACCTACCATCATTTTGGAAAAGGAGGTTATGAACTTTATTGTCAGGGAAACAATAATTGCAATGACGAAATAATTAGATAATGCCAAACAGTTTTAACAGATAGTTATTTAAGTACACGAAAATTGCACTTAAATTAAATTTAAAAATCGTAATACCTTTAAAACATATAAGTATCATGGTAAATTTTACAAATGCTGAGTTTGCTGATATGCACTACTTGTACGGGCTTGCTGGCGGCAATGCATATGAAGCCAGACGATTATACCAGGAGCGGTATCCATATAGAATAGTTCCGGATGCCCGAACGATATCAGGAACCCACAGAAATTTATGTGAAACAGGATCTTTTCAATCGAATAACTACCTAAAAGGGGCACACCATACCTCACGAACACCGGAAACCGAAGAAGCTGTTTTAAATTTAGTGGAACAAAACCCTGAGATGAGTACCAGACAAATTGGACATATTTTAAATATTACTCATATCCTAGTCTGATGATCCTTCATGATATCCTTCATGATTTTTTGTTATATCCCTATCATATTCAACGGGTCCAGGCCCTACTTCCTCGGGATTTTCCATTACGTATAAATTTCTGCCAATGGTTTCTTCAAATTAACGGGTCGATGGCCGCAGTGGTTAGGCGGCTGACTATTGTTGTGAGAGGACGATAGGTGCCGGGGTTCAATTCTCTGGAGGGACGGTGACATTTTTTCAGAGAGTTTAATCCCGGATCGACTTGCCATTCGCTGTTGGGAGCAAAGTGATTAACAGCGCGGCATCATAAAAGGCGATATGATGCTGTCACAAAGCCATTTAAACACAACTTACACACACTAAACTACACCGCAAGAGTTGCAGTGATAGCCAGACAAGTAATACAGCTTACGGAGTCACTGCAACTAAGCACCCACCACACATAAAAAAAAAAAAAAAAAAAAAAAAAAAATGGTTACCGAAAATCCTGAATTTGACGCCAAAATTTTATTCACGGACGAAGCTAATTTTTCCAGGAACGCAATAAGAAATTTTCATAACAATCATTTTTGGGCTGAAGAAAACCCACATGCCATCACAGAATCCCGCCACCAAAACCAATTTTCGGTAAATGTTTGAGCTGGAATTATTGGTGGTTATTTAATTGGGCCTTATTTTCTACCAGGCAGATTGGACGGAAACGCTTATCGTCAGTTTCTTGAACAGAGTTTACCAATCTTTCTAGACGACGTTCCTATTTTAATCCGTCATCGTATGTGGTTTATGCACGATGGTGCACATTTCAATTTCTAGGCGCGGGAATTTTTAAATCAATTTTATAGAAATCGCTGGATAGGGCGAGGAGGAACACAGTCGTGGCCACGTAGATCCCCAGATCTAAACAGACTAGATTTTTCCCTGTGGGGACATCTTAAGACTTTGGTTTATAGCACCCCAATACACACTGAAGAGGAGTTGAGAAATCGCATAATACTTTGTTGTGACACTATCAGGAATACTCCAGGAATTTTTCAAAGAGTACGAGACTCAATGAGGAAAAGAGCTGAAGCATGCATACTTGCAGGTGATGGCCACTTTCAACAGCTAATCTAAATTATAAAAAATGTCTAGGAAGACATTAAAGTTATGATAAAAAAACGATTTTTTTCTCAAAACTTGAATACCCTGTAGTTCAAAATTTAAGAGGTTTAGGACATAGGTTTATTTGAACTTCTCTTCACGTAATTATTGACACCCTTAAGGATCAGCATCTTATTCTGAAACACCCTGTATAGGGTATGGCATCTTCCAGGGATCGGTCGATTGTAGGGTTGCTATTCATTTTATCGAAAAATGATCCGAGTTAAAGATTAGATGATTTACAACAGAAAAATATTTTTTTAGACACAGAGTGTTACGATAAGTAGTTTGTTTTTCTAAACAGAACACCGCTATATTATTACATTTCGAGTTCTTTGATGTAACATAAAGTAAGTTCAATTAACATGCTTTGCATTAAAAACCAACAGTTTTGAAGATATTTAGTTCTAAAAAGGACATAAACTTTCTAATCTAACTAATCTTTCATAATAATTGCTTTGACGAAAATCTTCAGTATTATTATAAAAATACTTTCTCTTCTATTGCGTACTAAACTACTCTTCTGTCTACACTAGGTATCTAGGCATAAAATCAAAATTAGACATCTTCAAATGACTAAAATTCGTTTATTTCAAATGCAATAGCCTGTATATGTTTATTCTAGCTATTGTAGACGTATATTTATTATATATATGTACATAGTATTCTCTAACCCTAAAATTGATACATTTTGAATTGTCAGTAATTCTATACAGAACTCCAAAATTTGATGTATAGAGAATTGTAATATCATTTCTCTACTTTCTCCTTAGCACATTTTCTTAGAAATAGTAGTCGTAAGGTGATTACTGAGTATACCATGAGTATACTGAAGCTGGATTGTATATCCTTACATTAATGACAAGTCAATTTCATAAAAAAAATAATTTAAGAATTTTAATTTCAAGATAAATATGATAATAGAAACAAAAATTAAAATCTAAAAATGTAAAATTACTACAAAAGTTGTTGTATGTGATATCACCCACTTTACATGTGGAAGTATTTCATAGTTAATTCCGCAAATAGCGGATTGATTCGGCCTTTCACGTGTTCTGGGGTAGTTGCTATTATGCTGTTATTGTATACTATATTCTTGACGTTTTCCAAAATAAAAACAAATCGTATGGACCCTAATCAGGAGATCTAGTTGGCTGCAGAAAGATCTATCCTTCTATTGTCATTTGCATTTCAAAGCAATTATCTTGTACTCCCTGGTTTTGATTCGGAGCACCGTCATATTGAAATCACATATGTCTTCTTCTTTTTTTCTAATAATAGAGGCACCAATGAGGCTGCCTCAAAAAAGGCGAAATCAAGAAAATATTAGTAATACGATGATTACAACAAGCGGATACAGAATTTGGCAAGTTACTGAATTCACTTGAAATATTATTCAAAGATAAATTCGATAGTGTACATATAAACGTGATATATATGTTGATGTGTGTTAGAGTCCACGGCAAAGCTCGTGAGACCGGCGCAAATACCCATTTTCGTCAAGAAACGAGACAGGTATAAAAATAAAAAAAGAAAGGGAGAAGGATACTAATCTTACAAAAAAATATTGTTCTCGTTCGCTATAGGCTAATTTGCAAAACTCAGTTTTTCTTTTTCATATATAGTTGTAAAATGTAACGTACTTTTTATATAGCTAAAGAATTGAAGTAAAAATTTGGCGAAGTACGTAAAAACTACAAGTGCGAAGTGTTATCTCAACGTATAATATTTTTATTTGAGGTCATCAAGTTTACGTTGACATTTTTATAGAAAAAGTCGTAGATGAATAAGTACTGATGGTTTCTTTTTCAGAAGCATAAGTTCAAATGACATTTGATTAGTGGCAATCACAATTAGTATAGATAGGGTTGTCACCTAAGCACGCGCTGGTCTATAGCTCCTATACTAATGATGTTAGGAATTACGTTCATATACTAATCTATACTACTTGCAAGACTCTATTTCAGGAAAATATTTTTAAGTATATAAGGTGACCCAAATAAGTGTGAAGATTTGGAAATAATTTTTTTTAAATGACACCCCTTGTATTGTGTTGCACATTTCAGTTCATCTCAATGCACTTTATCAATTCCCAAAAAATTATTTCATTACTTCTGGTATTTCCGGAGAAATAAATTAAAAGTCATTAAAATGAAATTTTACGCACTAAGAATAGAAAATAAAAAAAAAACGTAGGAGCAATTTTTTGATTCACGATTTAGTATGGAGTGAGTCGAGAAAGGTCTAAGGTTACTCTCACCTTGTTTACATTTCGTAAATTTTCTACACGGTTACCAAAATTATGGTCGAACAATGATATATTTCAAACTAATTTTTCTCACTTTTTTCAAATGGAACACCCTGTATATTTTTTCACCACTTGATGCAGAATTAAAAAACAAATATTTTTTGTAAGTACAACTGTATTTAAATTCTCGACGGTTTTCTAGATATTTATGGAAAACCATTTATTTGGTTTTCCACGGTAAATTTTTGTTAATAGATCAAATCGGTTATGGAAAAAAATTACTCGTTGGTATGACAATGTTATTAATTATTGTCGTATTATTCTGACACTCGGCGACATCTTGCACGTATTATCTTTCTTTCTTAATAAAAATTAACTATACGATCCAAGAATCAACTGATATGATTTACATTCTCGGAGAATGTTTAAAGAATTGTCTTCTAGCATCCAGAGTGTACGGCGAGAGGTTTCCTGATAGAAGGCACCCAGATGAAAGAGCATTTCAAAGATTGATGGATCGATTTAACAGGACTGGAACAGTTAAATATGAAAAACATGACAGAGTAAAGCCCATATTAAATGATGAAAACGAATTTAACATTATTGCAAGTGTTGTTGAAAATCCACATAGGACTACAGCCGACATTAGTGATTTGCTGCACATAGGTCAAACTTCAGTTAAAAGATTTTGAAGAAGCATCATTTCCATCCATATCACGTACAACTGAGTCAAGCACTTCTAGGGCAAGATTTCGAAAACAGGATAAATTTTTGTAATTGGGGTCTCGCTCGAATTCAAGAAGATGTACGGTTTTTTAATACTGTATTGTTTACCGATGAAGCAACTTTCCACAATAATGGTCATGTGAACAGGCATAATTTACATTATTACGCCAATGTGAATCCAAATTTTAAGAGGGCAGTTGACCGGCAACACAGGTGGAATGTAAACGTCTGGGGAGGTATAAGTGAAGACCATATTATAGAACCCCATTTCTTTGATGGACAACTCAATGGTGATACTTTTCAAAGATTTTTGGACGAAGACCTTGATAACTTTCTAGAGAATATACCATTAGGGCTGTTAAGAAGAATGTGGTTCCAGTTAGACGGGGCGCCTGCTGATTTCAGTATTCAAGTTCGACATACTTTGAATGAGAAGTTTCCAGGTCGCTGGATTGGAAGACAAGGACCTGTTCCATGGCCCGCAAGGTCAGCAGATCTGACCAAAGTTGATTTTTTCCTGTGGGGGTATGTTAAAGATCTGGTCTACCGTATACCACCAACTACACCAGAAAACATGCGGGAAAGAATACGAGAAGCCTTTGATACAGTTACTCTTTTAATGTTACAAAATACAAATAGGTCTTTAACAAACAGGTGAAATCTGTGTTTACAAGAAAATGGTAGATTGTTTGAATATTTAATTTAATCATGTGTAAAATTCTCTAATGTTATTCATAGTTAAATGTTAATACAAATTTACCGTGGAAAACCAAATAAATAGTTTTCCATAAATATCTAGAAAACCGTCGAGAATTTAAATACAGTTGTACTTACAAAAAATATTTGTTTTTTAATTCTGCATCAAGTGGTGAAAAAATATACAGGGTGTTCAATTTGAAAAAAGTGAGAAAAATTAGTTTGAAATATGTCATTGTTCGACCATAATTTTGGTAACCGTGTAGAAAATTTACGAAATGTAAACAAGGTGAGAGTAACCTTAGACCTTTCTCGACTCACTCCATACTAAATCGTGAGTCAAAAAATTGCTCCTACGTTTTTTTTTATTTTCTATTTTTAGTGCGTTAAATTTCATTTTAATGACTTTTAATTTATTTCTCCGGAAATACCAGGAGTAATGAAATAATTTTTTGGGAATTGATAAAGTGCATTGAGATGAACTGAAATGTGCAACACAATACAAGGGGTGTCATTAAAAAAAAATTACTTCCATATCTTCACACTTATTTGGTCACCTTATATACTTAAAAATATTTTCCTGAAATAGAGTCTTGCAAGTAGTATAGATTAGTATATGAACGTAATTCCTAACATCATTAGTATAGGAGCTATAGACCAGCGCGCGCTTAGGTGACAACCCTTATAAATAAAACTTTTCAAATGAACGCGCCATATAATGAATTTAGTAGATATTTTTAGAACGATCAGTAGCAAGTTAGGTCATATCTTCTGTGCAGGATGATCTCACGAACTTTGGCGTTAACTCTATCACTACAGACTATAAGAATTGGTCCAGCGGCAGTACTTCGGGAGCGACCGTAATGGCGCGCTACTATCGTACGAGTATGTATGTATGTTGGAAATATGTAGTTTGTAGGCAGTCATCGTACGGTATTGTTGCATGATTATGTATTGCAAGTACGCGTACCTATAATTCGGTTGCAACGCATTTAAAATGTCGAAAGTTCGTGAAAATGGTTCAAAGTGTTTGTTTCTCTAAATAACGCCCATTTTTATTTCGGTAAAGCCGATGTAGTTACGCCCTGCTACCGGACCACACTTGCCGTCTTTAGTTAACACTAATTTACCAATTTGTAAAATATTAGCTAAAATTATTCTCGTCAATAATTTCAATAAATAAGGGCAAGAATAATTAACTTATTGTGTCAAATTTAAAACGGATCAACTTTAGGTATAGGACATGCTATATGTCATCGAAAGTATAAAGGATCTGCAATAGTTGGCAGACAAATATACAGAGTGTTCTATTTGAAATAAATGATTTTTAGTCATTTAAAAGAGTTTAACTTCGATTTCAATATCTAAACACTTAGTATAATAGAGTAAGGATATTATTTAGTACGAAATATAAAAATAAAGTATAATAAAATATTTCAAAGTGATTATTATGAAAGGCTACATTCACTTTTTAAGTACTAGTTCTAGTGATTATTATATGATTAATATAAAAGTAAATCATGGTTAGTTATTTAAAACAATGCGAAATTAAGTTACTATAAAAAAGTGCATGATTATTTTCAGGTTGTAGATTAATTCTTGTAGATTTTTTAAAAACTTTTTCGTGTCAGATATTAATTTTGATGATGTAGTGGTGGGTCAAATCGGCAATGACTATAAATCGAAATTGAATTTGAACATTAACATTTTCATACAATGTACACGATTTTCAAGTACAACGTTTTTGCATTCATTTGAAGGAAATATTCTCAATAACTATCATTTAAAATTTACACCGATGGTATAGATTTTTGCTTTTTATAAAGTTATTGTGTAAATATTTGCACAAAAATATAAGGTACTACAAGAAATTTGAACTGTATTGCCCATGTCGTAGCTATAGGTACGATTACATCTTCAATCATTGAATACTAAAGCGAAGACAAAGAAAACATCGTATTACTCTAGCGATAGAAGAGTAGTAGTTTTATAACTACGCGGTGTCAGCGACATGGCAACGAGGAAACATCAACTTCGAGCTACTCGTAATTTGCACATGAATGTTGGTGCCGACAAGAAACGTGTTAGAGAGCAGAATACTAGCCAGATGACTCATTTTGTCAGGAAACATGTAAAGTAAATTATTTAGGACTGCATGATATTACGGATGAGCATCAAATTCATTTCTATTGTAAAGATTACCAAATTGTCTCAGTGAGAAACGCTTTTGGCAGGCGGCATTCTATCTGCGCGGTATTTCTCGACAGGTCTTTTGATTCCATTTGGCATGCTGGCCTGCATGTAGAAATATTTGGTGACCATGCACGTTTGATTTTCCATTTTTTTAAAATATCTATCCTATGTACTGCACACAGTATGTAAACCTTAATTTTCACAAAATATGAACATTTACAAGCAAGAGTGTTCACAATGCATGACAGGTAAATCTTCGTGACGTCCGGAGACCGGTACCTGTAGAACACTCTAGCACTTTCTACTAACATTCGAAAACTCGTAAAAATTGGTTAAAAAAGTTATCGTATTTCGATTCGAATATTCAACGAAGTTTCGAACGCACTTTAGACGTTCTCGGTTGGTTAACTGCAAAAGTAAGTAGTAGATACTAGGCGCAAACATCTATTTTTTTTAATGGAAACACTGAATACTTTAGAGTTCTTTTAGTGATTACTTACGAAAATGAGAGCGGCTAGCTTACAGTGGATTACTAAATTAACGTGGACAGTTACAAAAATCTATTAAACTTGGAATTTCATGAATACGTTTAAATAATAACGACAAAATAGGTCAATATTATATTAATAAATGTAAAAATACATATTTAACTAAAAACTTAAAGTAATAAATAGAAAACAACAAACCTTATAAAAGTTTTAATGTAGTATAAAAGCTATAAGATTTTATCATATTTTATAGGGTTGGTATTAATGCTATGCCCAGGATACCTTGTCTGCATGATTTTCCACTTTCCTTTATTTTGCACTTGTGGTGCCACACATTTATTAGTTTTCTATGAGTTGCCTTTTGGTTATGGCCATGTCTTTGGCTTCTTCTTTTTGTGATCTTCCGTAGATTTTCCAGGGGATTCATATCCGGAGAATTGCTAGACCAAGGTAATACCTTGATATTATTGCTATTCATGTATGCGGTGACGCTTCTAGCTATGGTTCCAGGAGCAGAATCATGCATAAAAATCCTCTCATCATGGTCGGATAACCAATCTTGCAGTTGTAGAATAAGAGGAGTTCGCAAAACTTCCTTGTACTTAGCTTCGTTCATAGTTCCCTGTACGATATAAAGTCGCCTAATCTTCTCTCTAATATGTTTTCTACCGCATTACACCTTCTTTTTGGCGAGAAACAGATTTTGTGTCAGATTTATTTTTATTTTATTTACTGGCAATAAATCAATAAATCTATAGAGAACTTAATTATACTTACTTTGTTAAGTAAGTTGTAAGATTTACAAAAAACTCACTAAAACACGAACAGAAAGATACTAAATTCACTTCTACCGTGACACGTTATTACACACTCTATTATTGTGAGAGGATTGATGTCTCAAAAAAACCCCACAGCATAATGTGTTACAAACTTAAAATAATAAATAAGACCGATTTGCGCTTGAAAAAACTCCCTCAAATAATATGTAGGCAGAAATAAAGATGGAAAATAATAAATAAAAAATAAATTAAAATAATATATAACATAGCAACTCTTGATAAGAATGCATTCCAGTAAGATATCATTCAACCATTTCAAACAATTATAAGTGCGTTCAAAATACAAACTAAGAAATTTCTATTGTTCACAGTAATTTGACAATCCACTGCATGTTCCGGGAGTCTCGGAATGAAACAACTATATTAGAACAATGTACATATATTGAAAGAAAAGTCAATGATATGTCAAATGCAGAAATACTTGTAGCTAACAAAACAAGCATTTAAACGAATCAGAGAAATTCATATAACTAAATTAAATGTAGTAAATATATGCCGGAAAGAAATAATTGAAAAGTATCAATAAGACAGCAAGAAATTTATACATTTAAAAATCAGCTAAGTTTGGCATTTAGTGTAATTTTATAATTACATTTTGCATTCTACATTAAGTTTTGCGTTAACAGGCTAGTTTTTAAGCAATATTTTTTATTTAATAGAGACAGTACGTTTGATATCGAGATTTCAATAGCCTTTTAATGGCGGGCAGCGTAACTTTAAGCGCCTCAAATTAACGGAAGCAGAATTAAATTACCCCAAACTGTTGATGCTAGGCTGGGAACGGCCGGAAAATTTATTTGACTATCGGTAAAGAAGCAATGGATATTGTTCTAGTTGACCCATGACAAGTTCACGAGTGACTGAAGTCGATGGAAGAGAAGCATAAATACTAAGGTGTGACCTCTCTTATAGGCTCCACACAATCAGAGAAAAATATAGAGGAGAAGGGTATAGAGCGTGTTTTTACTTGGTGCGTTTGTAGTGGGGTTCGGTGTGTTAATATTGTTACTGAATTTCGGTAACCAACTAAAAATAATTTAAATAAATGCCAAACCTAACAAACTAATTCATAAACATAATTTATAATACAGTAGATTCCGCTTACATGAATCACATTGGTATATTGGATTTTTGAGTCAATTAAGGGGCGATTCAAATAAGCGGTGGGTGTATGGAAACCATCTAGATGTTTTCATAGGCTTTATACTACAAAGATGGTCTAATTAAAATTTATTTGTGATACCTTATCGTACTTTTTCAACATTTCTCAGATTTAAATTTTGACGCTGCGCTCCTTTAGGTATCTTGAACTTATGTTGTACGCACGAAAGAAAAAGTGAAACCAAAGAATATACCGGACGAACATCATAACTTGCAAACTTCAACATACGTATATGTATGATGATTCAAAAAACCGGCGTATTGATTCATATAAACAAAAAAATTTGTCATTAGTCATCATACAAATGGTTTGGGCATTCATACTTTCAGTCAAATATGCGGCTGATTCAAATAACCAGTGATTCATATAAGCGGAATTCACTGTATTACAAAAAAATCGCTTCTGAAAATAAATTAAATAAAATATTCTTCTGTCGTAACGAATTTGTTATATTTTTCCTTTATTTTGTAGGACCTGGATTGTTCTGTGTGCCTGTCGTCGGTAGTCTCGCTGCCTTCTGCGGCGTGGCTTTGGAATGACATCAGGTAATTGAACCAGGCATGACATCAACGGTTGTGGTGCCGGGGGTTGAGAGGCCAGTGACGATGGCTCTACAACTTGTGGGATTTCACCCGACTGGTATTCGGGCATTGTTTCTACTTGGGGAACCGATTCTGAAACACTATAAGGTAAAATCCTTATCGAAGTGAAGAAATTGACCTATGCTTCGTATCAAGTACGTGCGTGTGCGAATTAAACGTATATATGTTACCTGCGCCCGCGCATTCAATGAAATCCCATGGTATATGTACTTTGTAGTCTTTAGGCTTTCACATCTGCTGTTGATGGCTGCTCTTCGGTTCTCGGGTTCTCTGCCGTGTAGAAAGGCTGTGGCACTTGTCGTGATCTTTTTCAGAAGTGAAGAAGATCACGACAAGATGATCGAAACGTCAAGTACCACAACCTTTCTGCACGGCAGAGAACCCGAGAACCGAAGAGCAGCCGTATACATATGTACTTTATTTATAGCTTCCTATTGTTAGTATTTTCAAATGCTTTTCGTTGACGATCAAACGGAAAATTTACATAAAATATTTTAAGGCTTCTGCAGAAGATTTATTTTACAGTGATATTTTTCCCTATTTCAAGAAAAAACTAATTAAGATTTATTAAACGGTCCATTATGCATTAAAATATCAAACTTGAAAAACAAACACCATAAAAATACAAGCTTGCTGCAATAAAGAACAATGTGAAATTGCATAAGAGTCTCGGGAGTCGTGGAAAAGTAAATGAAAATATAGAAGGTCGAATTAAATCTTTTTGGAAAATACAGATCAATGAACATCGAAAATACAAATCTCGCTAGAAAAACAAAAGCACTCAACGCGCATTTTACTAATAGGTCTTGAATAGTATTTGTATTATAATTTTAATTTGGTAATTTGCTATTTTTAATTTTATAATCTCAAATACGTAGTATGAAAGACACGTAGGTGCAACTTCCTCATTTTAATATACAATCCCTTTCAAACAAACATCCAATTTAAATCATATATGCACGCGAGTGTACAACTTTCGATTTTTTTAACTTAAGTTTTTTTATAGCACTCATTTTAGTCTTTTAAGATAGAAAAGAATAACTGTTCATTATTACTATTATCAAGTTGACACACGATTGTTTCCACAATACATTTTCTTACGTAATGTAAACTTCTTTGAACATTCTCCTCTAATAGCATACATATATTGACAGCTGCGACGATGGTTTTGACGGTCCCTAAGTGGCCAACTTCCGGCATTTCATAAATTTGTTGTTCTTTTCTATGTGTTTTTTTTGCGAATATACAACCTTAAAAAAGAAATATAGGAAAACGGGTAAGAATCTTATTTGATTGATACGACCTTTCGCACTAGAAAATTTGGCCAACTGAGAATTAAAAAATCATAAAAAATACGCTAGCGACCTTCTTAAAAAATTGTCTCGATAATTTTCTCCATTTGCTCGAGAATGCCGATATCAAACATGACATCATCGGAACGTTAATATAGTAGGTAGAAGTCGAATCAACAAGGTGTATTTGCTGTAAGGCTAAACGTGGTATGATACACACGATATAGTAAGAAAAGCCTGGAATAGCAATTCAGATCAATGAAGATTAGTGGTTCCTTAATCTAGAGGAAAACAACCCACACTGTGGGTTTGCAAATGGGTGGGTTGAAGGAACTGTTTTATTAGCTGAAAAAATATTAAAATTTTCTCCTGTCTCTGAGGACGTGTCAGCAGTGTTATTTGAAAATTGGTTTGAAAATATGTTTATACCAAAGTTACAGGCAAATGTGGGTGTGTGATTCTTCTTGACAATGGTCTATATCATATTCGATTAGAAAAGAAAATTTCCAATAGGAGCTGTGCCAAGGAAATGAATGTGTGAAATTCTTTTAACCTGTCGAAGGAATATGTAGTAAATACTATTGCCAAAAAATATAATCATGCTGTATTACGCTTGCCGGCATATCATTGCATATTTACCCCTGTAGAGCTGATATGGGCACAAGTTAAGGATAATATACGGAAACAAAATAAATCTTCTAAATTCAGTGAAAATGTTATCGAAGTAATAAAAAAGGAACTAGAAGGGCCATCTATAAATGCATGGTGCAACGTAATTCGTCTTGTTGTGAAAACTGAAACACCATGGTCCATCCAGATGTCATATTTCAACAATACAGATACTTCTGCGTAACACTGCGTTCGTGTTAAGATGTCCGGCATAGAGCACATTTGATTGTAAATTTCGCGACAAAAATAAATAATTTCTGATTATTAAAGATTTGTTAAATGTCAAGTAGGTATGTAATTGAAATTGTTAAACGAAACACCTTGTATATTGCGCTATTATTAAAAGTTTTCCAAAACAAATACATCACAAAGAGCATCGCAGAGATGTCGAACAGAGAAATACTGGAAAATCTGCAGTAGCTGAACAATATCACACCGGAAGCAGTCACGTAATCGACTACAATGACCTGAAGATACTAGCCAAAAGCAATCACTACTACCCACGGATAGTGAGAGAATCCCTGGATAAAGGAAGAATCCGAACAACTTCAACCGAGAAGACGGATACAGATTGAGTAAGGAATGGAAGTTAGCGCTGGAGAGCCCGAAGCAGCAAGGACCAATGAGGACGCATCCGAGATCATCTAACACGAATCGAGGAGAAGCATCGGACACGGATCAGAGAACGGATACGGTTCAGCAGTCTTTAGAGAACTTCTGAAGAAGTTGACAATATGATCAGCGAAAGCAAGTTTGTTACAACAACCACGGCAATACCCGAAAGATACATCTATATTATAAATACATATTCTATAATTTTTTGGAATATATTAAATAAAACAGAAACCTTTCCGTGGTAAAGTAAGCACTAAATGATTTAGAGCTTGCTTTATATTTGGAAACAACGTTTTATGGGTTACATTTTGTCTGGAGATGAAAAATACCATATACACGATGGCAATAGTTGCGCCACTAGCGTAATGTATAACTTTCATAAGTTGGTAAATCAGAGATGATATCTGATGCTGACAACAAATGTCTCATTCCCTTTCATCTCATATACAATTATTTTATCATAGCATATACCTAAGTTTTTTAGTATGAGTTGGGCGCGTGATGTAGTTAGAAATAGAAGTGTGAATGCATAATATAACTCAACAATCAAAATGTACATTACATTTTTTTAATTGTGAAAAAGGACAAAAAAGACATGAACTTGAAAGCCGCAGATCTGTTGAAATAAATAATTAGATGAACTAAAAATTAAGATATTAAGAAAAGGGTATCGTATAAGTGATCAATTATCAATTTATAGCTACTAGTGATTTGCTTATATAAACTTCGATATCAATTCAATACCAGGTATACCATCAAAATCAATATCTGATATAAAAGCAAGTTCAAAGAAAACAATGTGTTCGTTCATATTTTTAAATTTAAATATTATATTTTACCGCCATTTCCAATCATTTTCCTATACTTTTTAATCAATGTTTTTAGTCAGTACAAAAAGCATGTATTGCAAAACTCACTGTGAGCCAACACAACACAATGTACAATAGCAAACGCAATTATGTAGATTGCAAAAAACAATATCCAACTTGAATAAGCCATTTAGACAATTTTATTTGAACATTTATGGTGGTGGGTTCATTTTACATTACTGTGTACGCGGGCTGTCTTGTTTATAATTGTGTATAAATTATTAAAAAATGTCTAATTTCCGGCAGCATAATTATGTAATTAATGTTGTATATTCATACAGACTACATTCTTGAATAAAGCAAGAAGCAAGATGACTTATTTCTTCTGATTCTTATTTTATAATAATTATAATATATTATTACTAAAATTAAAATTTTCTATTAATTACATTTCTAAAATCTTATTCTAACCCAAAATGTTATATTTACAAAAGATACAAATTAATAGACTTTTAATTCACATATGTATATATATACAGGTAGAATCTGTGGTAACCGAATGACAGGAGAACGCAGCCATGATTCCCCACCATTTTCTCGGCAGACACCGATATAGACGTGTGACTAGTTGACAGTGACAGTAGAACTTCGACATATGCGTCAGCCAATTTCAATTCACAATCAATGAATAATAATTTAAGGTTAATCCAAATATGATTAAGTAGCCAGGCATTTTACGCAATTATGTTAAAGAAAATAATATGCTACGAGAGAAAATAAAAACTATTCTTCGATGAAATAACGATTATGCTCAATAATCGAATAATAAGTTAAAGATAGCGAATTCTCAAAAATAGAACAAAGACCTTCCTCTGGCAAATAAAAATAATTAGTCAGGATTCAAGAAAAAGAAATTAAATAAATAAATAATCAGATGTACACCTGATTATTGTACATTGATGGGTGATGAGGCCGAGCATTGGTGAAGGTTAAGCCTGTAATGCTCAGTCATAGTAAAATAAAAAAATTAGGAAAAAATATTCTGTTTATTTATTACTTGACCTAATTATAGAAAATTACATAGGTATAAATTAAATAAATGGTTCAAAAATACCGCCTCCCTTAAATAAACAAAACCCTAATCTATTGTAAAAGTTAGTTTTTACATTATACAGCATTTCTGGTGTGATATTATTAGAAGTATTTGTAATAGCATTTTTTAATTCCTCTATGGTATTTGGTCTGATATCTGCGTGCGCGTAAATGGACTCCTTTAAATATCCCCAATAAAAAAAATCTAAGGGAGACAAATCGGGCGAACGGGGTGGCCACGATATTTCTTGCGAATAGGTTCCAATCCAACGATTTTGAAATACACGATTCAAAAAAGCCCGAGTGACTGCAGCGTTGTGGGCTGGGCAACCATCTTGTTGAAAGTAAATTCTTTGATGGTTAATGTCCGGTAGTTGTTCTATGATCGGCAAAACTTCATTTTCCAATAGAGCTAAATAACTAGCGCTAGTTAAATTGCCATTGATAAATATGGGACCTATAACCCGATTATTTAACAACCCAGCCCATACATTTACTTTCTGTTGATACTGGGTACGCGTGCTTACACTGCGAAATTCATTTCTTCTAGCCCAATACCTAACTATTGACGGGTTGTGGGATCTTACAATGGGAAATGATGACTCATCCGTAAATAAAATATTATTTAAAAAATCATCGTTGAGATTCACCATTTCCATCAACCTCTCGCAAAATTCCATTCGTCTAAATGCATCGTCGTGAAATAATTGCTGATGCTTAGACACCTTAAAACTGCTGTACGCATTACTTTTTAAAATGCGACTAACAGATGATGTTGATGTTCCCACATCATTTGCAATCTGTCGTAGCGATAAATTTGAATTATTTTCAATCGACGCACATACCAATAGCAATGTATCCGCAGATATTTTGCGTGTGGGATAGCTTTTTTTAAATTTTTTACCATGCCAGTACGTTCAAATTTTGTAAGTAAGTCAAAAATCGTGGATACTGACGGAATAGACCTATCTGGATATTTAACGCTAAATAAATCGCGGACCTGCTGGAAACTATTACCAGCATAATGCCATTTTAGCAATTGAAGTTTTTCTTGCTCTGTGTATTTCGGCATTATTACATTAATATGCTAATAGAGAAACTGACAGGTGACAGACTGATGACATATATACGAGCGTATCGTTATGTACAGTATCCAGAAAAAGTATTCGTACAGGTAAAAAAATCGCTTGTTTTACAAATAGAAGATGAAAAACGATTTCTTTCGCCACAAATCGATTACGAACGACCAGAACGGTTGCAATGTGGAATATTTCTCTAATAAGTTAATTATGAACAAAGTTACAAGCATTGAAGTACACATGGAAAAATTCACCCCTCCTTTCTGGTGAAAGTTGAATTAAATTTGTGTCACTAAAAGAAAAAGTATGATTTATTAGAATTTACTTTCAACAAGATGGTTGCCCAGCCCACAACGCTGCAGTCACTCGGGCTTTTTTGAATCGTGTATTTCAAAATCGTTGGATTGGAACCTATTCGCAAGAAATATCGTGGCCACCCCGTTCGCCCGATTTGTCTCCCTTAGATTTTTTTTATTGGGGATATTTAAAGGAGTCCATTTACGCGCACGCAGATATCAGACCAAATACCATAGAGGAATTAAAAAATGCTATTACAAATACTTCTAATAATATCACACCAGAAATGCTGTATAATGTAAAAACTAACTTTTACAATAGATTAGGGTTTTGTTTATTTAAGGGAGGCGGTATTTTTGAACCATTTATTTAATTTATACCTATGTAATTTTCTATAATTAGGTCAAGTAATAAATAAACAGAATGTTTTTTCCCAATTTTTTTATTTTACTATGACTGAGCATTACAGGCTTAACCTTCACCAATGCTCGGCCTCATCACCCATCAATGTACAATAATCAGGTGTATATCTGATTATTTATTTATTTAATTTCTTTTTCTTGAATCCTGACTAATTATTTTTATTTGCCAGAGGAAGGTCTTTGTTCTATTTTTGAGAATTCGCTATCTTTAACTTATTATTCGATTATTGAGCATAATCGTTATTTCATCGAAGAATAGTTTTTATTTTCTCTCGTAGCATATTATTTTCTTTAACATAATTGCGTAAAATGCCTGGCTACTTAATCATATTTGGATTAACCTTAAATTATTATTCATTGATTGTGAATTGAAATTGGCTGACGCATATGTCGAAGTTCTACTGTCACTGTCAACTGGTCACACGTCTATATCGGTGTCTGCCGAGAAAATGGTGGGGAAACATGGCTGCGTTCTCCTGTCATTCGGTTACCACAGATTCTACCTGTATATATAAATATCTATCCTTTATCTAAAGCGTTTTTTTGATGAAAAATAGCCTCGTTTTGGCTGGCTTTAAATTAAGAAATTCCAATAAACTATGTCTCTATACCGTAATTATTGGATGCTTTCAGAGTATTTTTCAACCTAAGTACTTTCTTTTTTATCGAAATACTTCTAAGACAAAGAGATGTGTAAGTCATACCTCAAGAAACACTATTTTGGAGCAACAGGGAATGTTTTATCCACGGTGATCTGAATCAAACTGCTGTCTTCATTCGCTGCACGTATTCTCCTTATTCTAACATCCTTTGAAGTTTGTTTCTTAGGTTCCAATTTTGATAAACCCCGTTGAATAACAGGTATACTTCGTTGTATATATGAGTGATTTGATTTACTTTTTATTATATAATCGGAAGATGTTTGAGTGCAACTTGGTAATTCTTTTGTTGCAAATCCAGCATTAAAGTTACTCACATTAGTAACAAGTTTCCTCCCTTCACTAGTGTTCTGATTTACGACGCGATTTTTAATTAAATTATCAATCACAATTAATTTTTGAGTGCAGCCGGGTATACTACGCATGCTTACGGTTTGTGATTGATCAACAGTTCCTCTTTTCGCAATCACTGGTATTTGGATATCAGTTCTTTTTGTCGATATATGAGATCCACTGTTATTAAATAACATTAAAATAACGTTACGTAATCGATAAATGATAGGACCATTACCTGTGTAACATTCTCCGCATACTAAATTGTGGGTGAAATTTTGTACCAGGACGTGTTTCGCTTTTAAATAATAAACAAATAAAATTAAATTAGTATAAAAATATAAATAAATTATAATAAGAGGCAGTGTATAAAAGAAAAAAAAAAGATTGGAAAGAAGACGTAAAATGCAAACGAATAATAAAATACATATGAGTATATGCATCATACAGTACGTAACTATTTTATCGTAACTGTTTGTACGCATAAAATGTACAAATATTAGTATTTCCTAAAATTATAATATACAACATTTACTAATATAGTATATTCTAAATACTTATATTTATAATATAAAATATGCAAATGTTTCGATACAAGTATATTAATAGTAATCTTAAAAAATATTAAATGAATGGTTATCTTACAAACTGAAAAAACTTTAAAATAATGTTCCTTAAGAATTATTATAATAATTATTTACTAATACAGTTCACAATACACTTTATACAAGAATTCTATTCAATGTAACCTGAATCCTTTCTAAAGAGTTAACTGCTAGAGCTTTAACTATTGCAAATATACGCAAAAAAAATAGATTAAAGACGTAATAGATATAATATTAAAATAAAAGAATTTTGAAATCAAAGAAAAATAAACACACTACTTAGAAAATTATGCCGTAACAAAGCTACCAAACAAAATTGTACCGAATTCGGAATAGTTGAACGAGGGACTAGAGCGGAAGATTAAGCGTAAGAAATAAAAATACATAAACATATTTCAAATTAAAAAAGGGACCTACATAGAATATACGGAGAGAAACTAAAAGTACTCAATTTCGTGCCAAAAAAAAGCTTATGGAAAATAATGGAAAAGGTTAAAAAGAAACAATCGTAAATTTTAAAGAAAATCAGACACTGTTCTAGCATATTAAATTGATAAAATTCATGAGATTAGAAGAAACCAGCACGAAAAAATGATAAAAACGGAGGTATACATACAAGTTTTGCGTATTAAATATTCGACTTTCTTATAAGAAAATTACAGAAAGGTGATAAGACATACTTACTATCTTTAGTAGGACTCAATGGAAACATTTAATAAGAAACGGAACAAGGCGGTAAGCCATTAAAAAATCCCCGCCACAGTAATTCAGCTGAACATCAGTGTAAGTTGTTGCTATTATTGAGTGTATTTTATATACAAAAACTAAGTTGATATTTTATGAGGATTAAAAAATGGAATAGTTTTGTCTGCAATTATTAGGGGATACTTTTTAAAATGAAGCATAGGGGAAGGATAGAAGAACAATTTTGTAGATATATGCTCCGCTAAGACCACTGAAGAACAGCAAAAAGTCAAATGAGAGGTTCAATTTATACTTCTTTGATTTCACTACTATGACATTCTTGCCTCAGAAGTAATATTCTAGTAGTAGATGAAAAATTTAGTTCCAACACTTCACAATGCGTACTAGAATCTTCTAGTTGTGAAATGAGTTTCACTACTAAAGAAAGCAATTGTCTGCAACATCTGTATCGCTTGTAAATAATTGCAAAGTAAATAAAATTCGTATATCTTACGTGCTCAACGAACAAAAGCAAAAGAGATGATAATACAAGCAAAAAAACAAACGTGGGAAGAATTTGGGAAGAGAATGCAACAGGATAGCAAAGGAAATCAAAAATTATTTTATAAAGTATTAAAGAGTTTGAGGAAAGGTAAACAACACAGATCAAAACAAGTGAAAACAAAAGACAACAGAATACTAACAGGAGAAGTACAAATTATGGAAAGATGGAGGGAACATTTTCAAGAACTGTACAACACAAATGAGGCAAACGATGAGTTATATAAAGAAAAAAGGAGAATATACAAGAAAGAGAAGACAGCCCAATAAAAATAGAAGAAGTACTAGATGCAGTGAAAAGCATAAAGAGAGGAAAAGCGGCAGGACACGATAGGATAACAGGAGAGATGGTAAAGAATTTAGGGGAAAGGAGTATGGAAATGTTAACACAAATTTTGAATAAGGCTTGGAATACAGGAAGAGTACCAGAAGATTGGAGCATCGGAATAACGGTACCATTATTCAAGAAAGGAGACAATAGGGAATGTTCAAACTATAGAGGGATTACGTTACTAAGCGTAATATTCAAAATATATGAGAGAATACTAGAACGAAGACTAAGAAGAAAGATAGAACATCAGATTGAAGAAGCGCAAAGCGGATTTAGGAAAGGGCGAAGCATACAAGACCACATATTTAGTATAAAGCAAATGATAGAGAAGGCGAGTATAACAGATACCGAGATCTATATGGTATTCATAGATTTACAGAACGCGTTTGACAGAATTAGACAAGAAGACGTATGGGAAAGTCTAGAAAAAGAAAAGTGAGCGTAAAATTAAGAACAGCAATAAAGAGTCTATACAGAAACAACAAAAACTACGTAAGGAAAGACAACAAAGAATCAGATCTGTTTGAAATAAAAGATGGATTAAGACAAGGCGGAGTAATGAGCCCATTACTGTTCACACTGATAATGGATGATGTTATTAGGGCGACAAGAAAGAAAACAAAAAAAGTACATATCGGTCATAACAATTTAACGCCAGTATATGTATCGGAATGCGCATTCGCGGACGATCTGATGATATGTGCTGCAGGAGAGAAGGATCTACAAAACAATATACAAATATGGGAAGCAGAACTGGGCAGAAGAAAAATGAAAATAAATACGAACAAAACGAAGGTGATGGTTGTGAGTAGGGAAAATAAAAGTGTAAATATAGAAATAAACCAAGAAAAAATTGAACAAGTAGAAGTCATCAAGTATCTAGGGGTGTCAATACAAAGAGAAGGAAATAACGAAATAGAAGTGATGGAGAGAATTAACAGTGCGACAAAACTATATCACAGTCTAAGTAACTCGTTTATAGGAAAGAAGGAAGTAAACGAAAGAACAAAATTAACAGTGTACAAAACAATCTTCAGACCCATTTTAACCTTTGGGAGCGAGAGTTGGATATTGACGAATACAATGAGAAGTAAAATTCAAGCAATCGACATGAAGTATTTGAGAAAAGTTAAGGGAATAACGAGAAGGAATCGAATAAGAAACGACATAGTACGCAAAGAACTAGAAATTGAACCAATCGGAAACGTTATAGAGAAACAACAACTGAGATGGTTTGGACATATATGCAGAATGAACAAAAATAGGCAAGTCAGAAATGTATGGGAAGCAGGAGTACATAAAACCAAAAAGCGAGGACGGCCAAAGAAAACTTGGAACGACGAAATAGCAGTATTACTGAAAAGAAAAAACAAGACCTGGACAGAAGCCAAGGCACTAGCAAGAGATAAGAGAGAGTGGAAGAAATTCGTGGAACAGAATTAAGAAAATAATACCTTACACCTTGCGGTAGAAAGGTTTCCGATTATATATATATATATATATCTTACGTGCGAAATGTCAATTCAAATTCGAAGACAATGTCGTAGTAGAGAACGTTCTTAAAATCGTCGGCGTCCCTGAGAGAACGCATCATTCTAATAATCGTTGCGTTTAAAATGTTTTGTAATGCAAAGCATTCAATCTTTTTGTGATAGATTTATAGGTTCTTCAAATCTTCTCACCCGATGATTTTTTGTATTGTTCTAATTATTCTCTAGCTTATCTCTCCATTCAAAATTGTCAATATTCCTTATTTTGCTCTAAAACCTTTCTACAAATTCAGTTTTATCATTCCAGATACCTACTATCCAGACCTTTTATACTTCCACAACTAATACACATATAGATTAACACATATATTGTAATTCATTCTTAGAGTGCCCTTTATAATGTGATTTCTTATTGAGATTTTTTTTTACATATAAATTGTAGAACACTTTAACCCACTAAACACCAAACAAGTTTTAACTAAAACACCGACGCGTTTCAACAGCAATGCTGTCATTATCAAGCCGATAATAAAACTAAATTAAAATAAAATCTACAAATACAGGTAACCTAAATGTTATGCACGGTCAATCCGATACGCATCATTAATTTGCAATTAACGAAAACAATGACGAATGCGGTATAGGTCCGTTGTCACAGTTCATTACACATGACTTATTTTTATATATTTCTAAACTTTCGAAAACATTTAGAAACTTACAATTGTTTATTTGTCTAATTAATTTAACATTCGTATGATCGACGTTGTGATATGTTTCAAAGATGTGTTGGGCAACGCTCGATTTCTCAATTCTATTAAATCTAAGATTAGCCACATGCTCTTTGAATCTAGTTGAGACTGCTCTCCTGGTTTGCCCAATATATTTTTGATTACAATCTTTACAATTAATTTCGTAAATACCTGACTTTTCTAGAGGTTGTATTTTATCTTTAGGGTTACCGATGAGACTTCGTAAACTAGTCCCAGAACTGTAAACTATTCTGAGATCTAGCTCTTTGAAGATTTTACTCAAACCTTTAGTGATAAAGGGAGCGTAAGGATCACAACGGGTGAAGCTTTAATATCCTCTCGAAAAGTCGTAGATTCTTTCACACTTGTCTTATAATTAAACTTCCTAATTAACTTATAGATATGCTGAGGCTGGAAACCATTACAGTTGGCCGCATCTTTTATAATTTTAAGCTCTTTCTCAGGCCTCGCCTTGTTCAAGGGAAAAGTGAGAAGTCTGTGGACCAAAAAATTCAGGCTTGCCATTTTGTGTTGAACACAATGATGGGAATCTGAAGGAATGTAGCGAAGTGTACTGGTTTCCTTTCTATACACGTCAAACTCTAATCTATTGTTATTTCTAATTACTAAAGTATATAGAATGGGTAGCTGACCGTTTTCTTCTCTTTCACAAGTGAACTTTATGGTTTCGAACCGATTATTTAATCTATTGTGTCAAATATAGCGAAAATATCATCCACATACCTCAACCAAACCCTAGGAAAGTATTCGCTCTCAGATTCTAAGTCCTTTTCAAAACGGCTCATGAAAAGGTTAGCCAAAAAGGGCGACAAGGAGTTACCCATTGCCGTTCCTTCCAGCTGTTCATAAAAGCTCCCGTTGAATTGAAAAATGTTCTGTTTCATACAGATGTCAGTTAAGCGAATATATTCCTGGACACATTCTTGACTCAAACTTGAAGCAACAAGTCCTCGAGGTATGTCAAGGTGTCTGGAATCGGTACATTCTAAATGTTTTCTTTTCTAAATGTTTTCGAAAGTTTAGAAATATATAAAAATAAGTCATGTGTAATGAACTGTGATAACGGACCTATACCGCATTCGTCATTGTTTTCGTTAATCGGAAATTAATGATGCGTATCGGATTCACCGTGCATAACATTTAGGTTACCTGTATTTGTAGATTTTATTTTAATTTAGTTTTATTATCGCCTTGATAATGACAGCATTGCTGTTGAAACGCGTCGGTGTTTTAGTTAAAACTTGTTTGGTGTTTAGTGGGTTAAAGTGTTTAGTATTCTACTTCTGTACCAAGAGATCCAGTGAAGAACTTCGCATATAAATGGTAATTTTGGACAAATGTCAACTACGTATGGTATAAAATTATTTTTTAGAAATGTTGACTCATCCAAGTGTAAGTTTGGAATGATTTATTACCCTATTCGGAAAGTATCTACAGATTGTTTGCGGCAGGTCGGTATCCGCTGAGTTACCGATAACTGTAGACGTACTGCAGAGATCAGCCCTTGCTTAGTTACTGGTTTTAATTGAAATAAATGATTTCTACGATAATACTGAACACATATCGTTAATTTTATTTGCTGACGACATAACGTTGTTGAATGAAATTAATTCTTTACTGAAGTCATCAAAATAAGCTTTTAAAGAATCATTTTCTTATATATCATCATCCTGGATAATATCACAGAACTCTTTGCCGCGTGTAATATAACATTTTACAATATCTCCCACATGATACTGTATTTATTTAAGTTTGAACTCAACATTTAATACGTTCATCCTAAGTGCAAAAATGGAGGAATTAACTAAGATGTATATCGTCTCTAAATAAAATCCTATTACTGGATGTATCAGATTTGTTAGCAATATAACAATACAAAACACATTTAAAATACCTCTTCGATATTTTTAAGGAAACATGTTCCTAGATTGCTACTGGTGTAAAGGTAACGATCACATAGAGTAAGACCCAAAGTGAGTGCATTGACGAGTTATCAAACTACAGCAGGCAAACAACATGAAATGATAAAGATATAAATACGTTATTTACGAATTATACGAATATATTTGTAAAGATCATTTTGATGTACCGTGGCTCACAGCTTATTTGATGCAGTGCCTATTTTAAAATACGAGTCCCAATAATTTAAAAAATAAAAAGAATATCGACACAAGATTGTAACAATATTTATCAATAATATATCTAGTTTAACTGAGAAACTTCTTTTATTTTACACAAGTGCTGTTTAATAATATAAAAATTAGAAATAAAAAATACTGCTAAATATTATGGCACAGCTTATTTGATGCAGTTCCATTCAAACTTAAAAAATAATATAATCTATTGATTTTGCACTACTTTTAATATTTGGAATGATATCCTTTTACTTTTATAATAGCCTGCATCCTTTTTGGCACTGATGAAACAAACTATGACGTAATATCGGGGGTGATTTTTTGCCATTCTTCCAGTAGCGTCTTCTACAACTCATCGCGGCTGCTAATTTTGTGTTTACGGATATTTTTGACCAATATAGCCCAGAGATTTTCAATTGTGTTCATGTCAGGAGACTGAGCCGGTGGTATTAACAAGTGGGGACAGTTCCATATGAGCCAGGACTGCACAATTGCCGACTTGTGCTTTAGATCGTTGTCTTGATAAAACTTAAAATGTTCGATTATACCCATTTTTTTTCGCACTTAATAAATTCTAAATTTCCAACACCAGATCCATTCATATAGGCCCAAACTATCATACCTCCTCCTCCATGCTTTACTGTGGCTTTGAGGCTCTCCTTCTTTCATTCGGTGTTGGATTTCCACAACACGTAGGACATGCCATCGGACCCAAAAATGTTGAACTTGGAATAGTCTGCAAAAATTACTGTGTTCCAAAAGTCAGCGTCCTTGCGTCCCCTAACATGCTCCTTCGCAAAGGTGAGACGCTAGCTACTCGGCCATTAAAGTCATGTTCGCGAAGCACACGACGGGCAGTTTCAGTACTGCATGACTTTCCTAATTCATGTTGAACTTCAATAGCTAGTTTTGGAGCCGATAACTTCGGGTTTGCTTTGATTTTCTGGACAATATGTCGCTCGTCAGATGCATTGAATATTTTATTTGGTGCACTTCTTCCCTTATCTTTCACCCGATTCTACCTACAAGACGTTCAATAATACGCTGCACTGTAGACGCACTCAGATTGACCATCTGAGCCATTTTTCGGTACGATTGTCCCAATTTATAATGAGATAAGATCAGTCCATGCTGCTTTACAATTGTACGGCGACCCATTTTTTTAAATTTAAGTCGTGTATTAGCTAAAATTTAATTGATAAATAGTAATAAAAATTGGGTTCTTCGCACATTTTTATTATTATTTATCAACTTGGCACTCACATATGGTCAACAATGAATAAAATCTAATTGCTTGTTATTTCTGTTAATTGTAATTGCAACCCTAACGGCTGAGATAAAACCACCAACCACAGCGCAACAACGCAAAAGTTGCATCTGCATCAAATATGCTGTGAGTTGCGTTTTTGTTACATAATCCCTAATACCGTTGTGCGAAACGTGGCAGAGTATATTTGTGAATTTCGTTATGCGTATTAGGTTCCCTGAACATGCGTTTACAAACCTGCATCAAAATTTTATCGATATTCTTTTTATTTTTTAAATTATTGGGACTTATAAATAAGCTGTGAGCCACTGTAAGTAATGCAAAAATGTAAAGTAACTAATAAAATATGTCATATAACTTGGCAATATTATTGCCAAACTGGCAAGTTCAGACATATAAGTAGTATTTCAGATGATTTTTGAAATTTAAATTTTATGAGATAAAACAAAATATTTTGGTATATAGCCATTAGCACAAACCAAACAAGTTACCGTTATATGAAATATGTGAAATTTTACATATAAAGAATTCGTATGTATTGATTTAATTAAATTGTTACGCGTTCGAAATATTATTATTATTTACACTTTTGTATATTTATGAAGACTTGTTAAATATACAAGATTTAAATAAAATGTTAAATACGTCTTTTAGAAAAATCTAAAATTTGTAAATACGTCAACTATTGCGTTTTTATGTTTCAAATAAATGAAGAATAAGCAATATAATCTGCTGATGTATGTTAGAGTTTTAAGTTACGTGATTCTTACATGTCAAATGCTGTACTCGGAATCTTGTCCATTTTATAAAGTTCCACAAATAATGCAAGGGCTTTCTCCAAAATAAAATGACATTCTTCTAAGCACCTGAAACATACAGATGTAAATATTTTTCAAAGAAATTCTTACAAAAAACAAAAAAGTACTTTTTTGACCATTCCCTGTTCATTCCAGTTAAAGTTTCTATAGCTCGTAGTATCTCTAACATTTCCTCGGTATTCTTTGGTCGAGGGATGGGAATATAATCATCTGTTGGTGCTCTAACTTTTTTAAATGCTATAGATGCTTGGAAAGTAGTTGCATTGGATATATGAACCATTTCATTTAATATTGTATATTCTCGATCGTTGCCGGCTCGCAATACAAACGTTCTCGTAAAATATAATAATCTATCTTCTTCAACTAACGTTTGTTTCATCTCTCGAAATATTCCACTAACTATTAAGATTGCTATTTTTTCCTACAAGTTTTTACATTTTTTATATTGTTTCAAAGTGTTCCCTAGCATTTAATACTTACTGTATACGAAATAAGATCAACATTAAATGAAAATGGATCATGTTCAGATTGCGGCAAGGCACACAATACTTTCAATATATCCGAAGGCCCCGCAAATAAAAATTCATCGCTTCCAGTAAATGTTGCTAAATTCATTAAATTCCTTGATACTTTATTATAAGCTTGTAATCTGAAAATATGTTTACATTTTCAAATAATCCAAATCAACAGCACAAATATATTAGTGCTAGTTGTAGCTCAATCGAAAACGTTGGAAATGATAATGGGTAGATACTAGGGCTGGACGAAGTATCGATACATCGTCCAGTATTCGATATCATTACTGGTATCGATTCACCGATAACTTGGATAACATCGGTATCGATACCTGGGAATCGATACCTTAGAATCGATACCTGGGTATCGATGCCTTGGAACCGATACCTAAGAATCAATACCTACAGTCGAATTTTTGGATCTTGTCCGTTACGTCATTAACAGCATAATTAAACACAGATATACGTAAAATATTCATCACCGCCATGTAACGTACATTAGAGAGAAATGTCAACATGACATACTGATGTTACTCATTATACGATTCATATCATACGATTCATACTGATGTTACTCATGACGTAACGGACAAGATCCAAAAATTCGACTGTAGGTATCGATACCAATACAACGATACCTAGGCATCGATATCAACGAACTACGATAACAACTATACGGTATCGTAAAAAATCATTTTTAGACAAATATTTATGGGCTTAGTTTTCATATATTCTCTCAAATATTAATGAATGAGGGTAGGTGTAATTATTCGCGTACAATAACAATAATTGTTATAAAAATGCCAAAGTATGATAATAATATTGTACATTTGATACCGTAGATATGTTATTCATTATAATTATTGAAATCAACCTGAAAAATCTATACATACAAATCAGTCCTAGGTATCGATACCAAGGTATCGATTCAAGGAATCAATTTGAGGTATCGATACCAAGGTATTCGTTCCCAAGTATCGATACCTGCTGATACTTAACCGATCCCGGTACTCGGAATCGATACATCGGTAAGACCAAGAATGTCGGTATCGCCCAGCCCTAGTAGATACAATCTTCCACGAAGCATTTTATTGGCGATTACATTCGGAAGAAGTACAAACGTCAAATATAAATTGAAAATTACCATTTGCTCATATTTATTAAATGGGTTATGATTCATTCAGTAGTATTGAGAATCAACTAGATTTCTTTCTGGAATGTGATACCACTTTATCTAAGATTTCGTAAATTCTACCATATTGAGACAAAACATTTTCACAATTACACCTGGTATACATGATGTTCAATTATGTTTATTTTTGTAACCATCAACATAATTATTCACCCTTAAAATATTGGGAATGATAAACGACCAAGTGTATTAAGCAGTTAGTAGTAAGAGTATGAATCACGAAAAATTGAGGGAATTTCTAGACATTTTCACCACAGGCCTCTTTCCTTTCACTAAAGCGAATGTTCGCTTTTATTAGATACTATAGAATTCACATCTTCCAGTACATCCAAAGATCACAGTTGGTGAAGTGGAATATGTATTATCTAACAGGAAAATATTTACAACCACAGCAATTAACGTAAGTCAAACTGAGCGATGTAACGGACATGTCGTTCAAAGTAATCTACTGAAATTTTGAAGCGCAGAACTTGATACATCACTCTCTGAATACAGCCATTGTAAAAAGAACATCTATGTTAGTTCAATCCACTTAAAACATAATAACCGCTATGTGGAGATGTATGTTGAGACGATAGGGTGCTGCTGTTGTTTAATAAGAGCTATAACTAGCATTATAAAGAAAACAAAAACCAGTTTGACGTTCGTTTCGAATAAAAACAAATGTAATATTTCAAAATTGTGATTGATATTATTAAACGTTAAGTGTTATTATTAAATGTTAACGGGTCGATGGCCGCAGTGGTTAGGCGGCTGACTATCGTTGTGAGAGGACGATAGGAGCCGCGTTCAATTCTCTGAAGGGACGGTAACATTTTTTCAAAGAGTTGAATCCCGGATCGACTTGCCATTCGCTGTTGGGAGCAAAGTTATTAACAGCGCGGCATTATAAAAGGCGATATGATGCTGTCACAAAGCCATTTGAACACAATTTATACACAAAAACTACACCGCGAGAGTTGCAGTGATAGCCAGACAAGTAATACAGCTTATGGAGTCACTGTAACTAAGCACCCACCACACGTAAAAAAAAGGAAATCCGGCAAAGAGAAGCAAGTTTCAGTACAGTGCGTGGGACAACGTGGAGGGGCCGAGCAGCCGTATCAAGGCGAGCGTTCAGTAATGTTTACGTACTCGCATCATTTAAGTTTCGTGACTGTCTTCTTGTACCAAATCTTATTTTTTAATATTTTTCTTTCCAAATATTTTTGTTTCTTTTACAGCTTTTTCTTTTATTGGAGTAGCAGCACTGAGTGATAGCGGTGTTTGAGAAAACACTTAAACAATAAGAAAAAGTATTCAAGCCGTCTATGATATTTATTTGCAATATTGGCAATTAAATGTTTTTTTTTGATCTTTTGAAAGGCTTCACAAGAATTGCTTTTTTTTCCGTGAGTTCTGTTAAAGCATTGAGATATAGCACAGTCATATCTTTCCTTTCCACTGATACTAATAAAGATCCGGTTGACATTAATTAGTTCGTCAATATTTTGACCAACCAAGTTGGATCCAGCGATCCACAATCCATACTTTGGGCGCAAAATAGATCCCTTTGATCAGAAACGATAACATGTCAATTCAATAAAGCGGTGCAGCGGCTATCTTCCTACGAATGTGCTAATTGATATAACATCATGTCACATGTCAGCTTGTTCTTGTCACTCTCAGCAGGCTATTTATTTTAAACTTCTCTTGATAAATTAATTAACAAATTTGAATTTTTTAATTAAGAGGCCCGACTATCGTTTGACAGTTGGCGATGTTGCCACAGTTAAATTTTTTCATATATTGTTTTTATAATGTATTTAAAATGTATTTTAAAATTGGCCTTAATACACACATGCGTAGACGTATTTTGAATGTTCATAGCAAATTTTAGTAACTAAATCTAAAAATTAATTGAGTAATCTCTATTCCCCTATCAAGGTAAACGGGAAAAGAGATTGTGAAGTTAATATCGAATATTAATAGACAACATTGTATATTTAGATGTAAAACATTTGTAGAAATATGTGTATGAAGCCCAATTTTCAAATTATATTGAAATAAAATCAAGCAATTTATAGAATTATATAGATATGGCACCGCTCTGATAGACGACCCTCTTAATATACAAGTGTATGAAGATCAATTTATCATAGAATTTAAAATTGGCGCCACTGCACACTCTAGGAATATGGCTACCAAAGTGGAGATCATAAAAATCTGGAAAACAAGGATCAAAAGAATCGCCTTTCATGGTGGTTTTGATTTACGGACTTATTCCGTGCTTTGGACCTTTGGATGTACCTGGAAGACTTGTGAGCTGCTTTCGGGTGCAGTGTATCAAGCTCTTGGAGTGCTCCGAGGGCGCGGTACTTCGATTGATTCCGAAGCAGAAACCACCCGAACGTGATTTGCTGTCTGACAGAAGTAAACATTGGAGCGTGAAGCACCAAAAAATCGGTAGGTGCTTCAGGGGAAAGGGACGAGGTAAACAAGAACGGTTCGGGAGTATTAAACTCTGGGCACCCGAACACATAAAAGCGCGTGTGGAGTTTTCCGGAATAACTGGGGAGCGCTCCAATGGTAGCACCCGAAAGCGGCTGTGCTCTCGCATTTAAAAATGGCGGGAAAGCAAAACTGTCGCCTTTGGTAGGATGTATATTCAACCAACCCTATTCTGTGGCTATAATGTTAAGAAACTTTTGCAAATTTACTCTAACTGGTTTTTTATTATATATTATTGCTTGTTATGTTAGCTAGTTAGTTACAAAAACTTCCCATTAACTTTCAACAGGAGTGCTATCAAAAATATTTTAAATAGAAAAAGTGCCACGATCGTGACCTGATTTAACCATTTCTCTTACAATGAAGCAATGTTTCTAGCATTTCTTCTTCTAAGAGAAGTGTTAGCAATGATAGCAGATGTAGAATACTTTGCTATATATTTTTGATCATTGTATTCACAGAGGAATTATAAAAAATTGAAGTCACAAATTTTTACAATAACTTTTGACAAAGTAAATATAAAAAGTTTTTATCGATGCATGTCAAGTCACTCGAGTTAGTTGTGTTCCCACTGCTTGCTCATATAAAAGTATCTCTTACCTAGCATTAGTAGATGTTGATTGCATTGATTTAAAACTTGCTGTTAAAGAAAATATAGCTTCTTCATGATATAAACCATCTAGTACTGAACGATTATCTGCATCATACAGAGTGAAATAATGTTCAAGGAATTGATCAACAAGATCAAAACCAGTTTGGCTACAAAGATAATTACGACGATGCTGTACAAATGGATTGGATTGGATGCGATAACCATCAATTTTCTTGAGCGTGGGTAAAAGTCTTTTAGCGTCTTTTCCGTATGAAAATTCATCACATTTATCGCATAATGGATTACCATCTAAGCACAACTCCTCCAATTGGAACTCTCTTAAGTAACTTATTTCTGCCATTGATGATATGCCATTATTGTGAAGATCAATACCTATTAAAGTAGTCATTCCACTTAATCCTTCCATTGCTTTTAAGCTCTCTATTTGATTGTTTGATAGTTTCAGATATTTAATTGGCAGATTTTTTGATAAATGAAAAATGTAAAATAATAATTTTGGTTGAGATAATGGACAAAACTCTTCTAAATCTAAAAATATGTATTAATATAAAATTTATAAATAAATAAAGTTTCTAACTAACCTGGATCACTGACAAAATTATCTAAGTTTAACAAACCCTTTTGAGAATTAAACCTTTTATATAATATTTTCATTACATTATCCTGAATATTTATCCTCACATCATCCGTACTTGCAGTTGATAAATGTATTGATAGTTTAAACTGAAACAGCTTTCATAAACATTTCTCTAAGGTTATTTTTTAATAACATACTGGTTGTTCATTAATACATGGATGTTTTATGATCAAATTTTGGTTGCATATTCTTTCAATAGCAGATCCACAGTTCTTTAATAGAAAATGTGCCTTATTATTACAAGATTCATAATGCACTGGTATAAAATGTAAAGGATAACAAAATTTCATTATGGTATTCAGAACAGTTAGTTTATCTAAATCTCCCACATTTTCGACCTGAAAAATAAATTATATTATTATTGCACCTCTTAATAAAAACATTTTATAATTTCTTACAATTACTTTATGCCACTTTGTATTGCTATGTAGTGCATCTTTATATTTTTTAACAATTCCAGAATTTACATTGAATTGATCTATTATTACCGACATTGTTGTATTATAATTCTCTACATACAATAGTTCCAATTTGTTACTAATTAATTTAATTCATAACTATTACCTATATTAATATAAACGGGAAAATAAGTAATAATCAGATAATTATGTGATTTTAATTTGACATGTAACTAATAACATCTCCCCACTATCTCCCTAACCAGTTCTGCCAATGTGCCAATGTAAACAATGGCGCCATCTACGGTATTTTATCCAACTATTGAAGACAAATTTCTATTCTATAATTTTCCAATCGTAAAACTAGTGCGCACCGAGTGTATAAACTGCTATAGCTATAGATATAGACAAAAAATACATTCAGTAGACACTAATTTTACGACTGGAGAATGTTATTATAAAAGAAGTCACTAATAAACTACACCTATCCCCCGTTATACGGCCGGGATACGTTCTTCAAAAAGTGGCCAAAAAATGAAATGCCATATAGCGAATTATTTATTTTTATATAAAACACACGGACATTTATTTCGTTTGATCTCATACATTACATATCTGTGTAGCTATATAGGTACATACCTATATAGCTATATTTTAGCTTGGATATAAAAATAATTTCTTGTCGCTCTCGCCGCTGTTTTGACTTGCAACCCACTACACAAACACCCCGTTCTGTCTCCTGGCAGCTCCCTAAGCTATAAGCAAAATTGTTAGTATTGAGTTGGACATCTATTCTTAGTGATTTGTGACCGATGAGTGACCGGTAATTTGTTACCAGTAGGTGAAACTGAATAAGCATATACTATGTGATTCAAAATGATTGTCAAATCTGTTCCTAAGGTAGTGACAGGGTGTAGGTATATGCCGCGTGTTTGTTATGAAGCTTTAAACTATGTCAGTGGCGGAGCGCAACGAAGTAAAACCTGTCGCAAATAAAAAAACCTGTTATTAAAATCGCATTTTTACCGACTATAAATGATTATGGTTTGGTGTTTTTTTTCTTGTAAAAATGAAATATATCAGTATATCTTTATTAAATTATATGGTACTTTATCCAACTATAGCAAAAATTATTCGAATGAACGTGACATTAGCTATGTGTTTCAGATCTGTAAAGTTATAGATATCTATAAATGCTTACTTACAGATTTACGAAACTTGCAATTCTGGTCAAGGTCCTATCAATACATGAGTAGTAGCTATGTTCACGTATTAATATACGTAATTTACGTTGTCTCCAGTTGTGTCAAGATATACAAGGTGTGTATAAATTGGCGGACCCACTACACGCGGCGATGTTCTTCGTTAAATTCGAGTCCAAAATCCTAATACGAAAATGTTGTACATATCTTTGCACGAGTTTCTAAAGTTCGGACTTTCAGTCTTGAAATAAGCATTATTATTCGATATTTGTTGACAGAAAGTGCTACAATTTAGAAGAAAAAGGAATTGTTGTTCGTATCCTTTCGTTTTCTTTTTGATTTTAAAGTTTGTTTTTAATATTTGTTTATTAACTTATTTTGACGAAAAACACATCTGACAACGTTGTAAAACAATAAGTAGGCAGCTTAATGTTGTTCTAGTCAAACACATTATTACTGTCAAATTTTGACACTTATGTAATCTACCTACATGCGTGTTCAATGTTGCCAAATGTATGTTTCTTTCAAATTCATTCTGAAGACAAAGGAAGCCTGATACATCGTTTTGGCGCCACGAGTAGTGGGTCCGCCAATTTATACACAGCTTGTATAACTAAAATCTGCAATCTGATTTTGGGTAGACTGATCGATCATTTAGCTGGAAAGCAGGGTTAAATAAATAGTTGACTACTTTTATTACATCTAAATTTCAAATGTGTTTTGGTAGCATAATGACAATTATATTATACATGCAGTATGTTTATTCGCCCAAAAATACACAGTTGTTAAATTTGTTGCCTATACGGGCCTGTCTCAATTTACCTTATGTATACATTTATGAGGATTCAGCAATTCGGGCCTATATATTTTTTATATACTTTGGTCTGCACGTTTACCGGAGAGTAAAAGTACGAGTTTCGATTCCTAACGAAGACTTGAATATTTCACTAAAGCTGCATATATAATACTGATGGCTTTATAAATAAATTATTGTTTAAAATGTAAGACCTAGTACTAATCTTATTATGCAAACCTTTATAATACTAACGTGAAAGTGGTTATAGATACGTGTTTATTCTTTAAATGCGTGTTTATTCTTTAAACATGTCATATCTACTAATAAGGTCAAGAAATTCGCTGAATGTCGACTAGCGTCAACATTAATACTGATATATGGAAGCAGTTCTCCATATTTCTTTGTACGAGCTATAAATTATTATGGGTCCTTTGGCATAATACATATACCACTTCCAAAATTTTCTACTTCTATTAGTGGTACTACACTTCTTTTGCTCTCGCATTATGATGACAAATTTAGGTTTAAAATTCAGAGATTAGCATTAATAGCCCAACTGATGTACCGATCTTTTGGGATGATAGCACGGCTGCTCCTGAAAAGATTCGGACTCAGCATTAACTGATGTTACCCATGCCGCTTCTATCAAAACAAGGATTAAAGTGGAAATCCATCTAAACAAAGCAATTCCTTTGTCATGAATGAAATAAAAAATTACCAGAGTTATTTATCTATCATTGCTCTATTTGCAGTAATTTATATGACCGAATAATTAGTAAAAAGTGAACAATATTCATTAGAGTCGTTTTCCATACTCGTACTTTGAGTAAGTACCTACTCAAAAGTACTTCAACTACTTCTGATGGCGCTTATAAGTTTCGTACTTCTGTTTTACCTATCCTTTATTGGCAGTTTAAAGAAACTCTATATTCTAAGATGTTTTGATTACTTTTATGTAAAATTATTTATATCCTTTCCTTCTTGTAGTGAGTGCAGTTGCACGTAATGTAAACCGTATCTTACAGTTTTATTAAGTGCATTAAAGCAGTGCATTTAATGCACTTAATAAAACTGTAAGATACGGTTTACATTCTTACACATTTATTTTTAGTTAAATGTTTAGTTGTAATAAAATGCCATATTTACTAAAGAGAAAAAAAAACAGTTGTAGGACTATATAACAAGATATAAAAAACATATATTATTCATTCAAGACGTAAATTATCTTACTCTCCCACGTTAACTTTTGAATGATAGGTGTTTTTACTATGGGAAAAACACCGTTTCTATTTTTGCGCTACATTTTGGTGTTGACAATAATTTAATGACACGTCTGCTCCCACCGGAAATAACGTCAAATTTCTTATTTTCAGCGGAATATATTTTTACATATTTGTAAGAACAATGGAATATCACATTCAAAAGACACCACAGTGACAAACAAAAAGGAATAGAATTCCCGTTTGTTGTAGCATGTATTATTTCTACATCGATCACATCACACAAAATAGATTCGCAACGTATTGGGATAAGGAAGTCTGTGAGTGTAGTTTTTCCTCATAGCACTGCCTGTATGAGATGTATTGAATCGCCATTTTTACAAACAGGCCACAGCAGTGGGTGCGCCACAAGATTTAATTTTGGCTGCCATTTTGTTTCTAATTTTCTTCATCTAATCCTAAATTCAAACATATTAATCTGGAGAGCTAAAAGGCTTAGGGACATTTCAAGTTAACAAAATTACGTATCGTTTTTGATTAAAAATATTCAGGTTTATGTCACAGGAAAATCTGCCTTCGTCATCACAATGTGCAAGGAGTTCACGAAGCAGCTAAAGTGAAACCCGGCTTCGTCTGTTTCCTTTTGGTTTAAACGTTTAAAATAACACTTACATTCACTTGGCAAACGATAACCAATTGAAAAAGAAGATTAGGGACAATTTTAAAGATCAAAAGATTTTGTTTCTAATGGAATAAAGTCGTTGCAGCACAAATGCGCAAATGTGTTAAGACTAAGGAAGATTAGGTACATTAAAAATAAAATTATTAAAGAATTGTAAGTATTTTGTTTCATTGTTAAGTAGAAAGCTTTTTTAGTTCCCCTCCTTCCGATGTAGGGTGAAAACTGATAATTTTTTGCTTGATGAAAACAATTCACAACCTTTAACTACCTTAATATTAAAAATTGTTATTTAATTTAAATATAAATATATGATAAGAAAGATAATTGAAACTTTTCTGAAATATCGAGCGTTGTTTTGTCAGCATAACATAATTCTATTTTGGAATTTTATTGTCACATTCACGACAATCATCTACTTGTATATCTGGCATTTTAATGTTGCCTAACCTGAAATAATAATTATTGTGAAGAGTAAATATCAAATTCATGAACAAGATTGCCAATAATGTGAAATGTAAAGGAGCATCATCATGCTGAAACTAGTGTCGATTAATATCTGGGGATTGTTTATTAGTAGTATATGTAACTAATTTTGCTAAAAAATTTAAATTTTATAGCTAAATTGCGTTTGTCGAGAAAAGAACGATGTCCAACATTCGTTTCTTCAAATAATCTCTTTCATTTTTTGGGTTTTTATTAAGTTTATAATAATTACCTGAACGGCCTACAGAAATATTCGCGTTCAATACGATTTCACAACAAATTGTAATGCAAAGATATAAGACCCTAATGATAATAAAACTTATTACAAACTTGTTGGATCATTTTTTGCACAGTGAACACTTTGAACAATAAATTTTTTTAATTGTATTTTTAATTTTTGAAGATTTTTTTTTATGGTGTGAATTTGAAGTAATGCATGAATTTACTCAATATTTACTATAATACTGCATTTTTTACCTAAAATGTTGAACGTAGGTATAGGGAACGCTATGGCAAAGTTGTAGAATATTTAATTCTGCGTTTTACTGATCCATAATATACAGGATGTTCCATTTGAATTAACAAAGATTTTCCATATTTTGCTTCGTCAAATTTGATAACATTTTCTGGGCATCCCGTATACTGTAGATCAGTTTCTGACATGGTGTTTTGAAGAACCATTATTGCCTAACGTTTGGTCAAAAAATAGCTTTTCTGTTAATTAGCGTAACTACAAAATTTGCGATATTGTAATTGATAAAAATTTACTAGAGTAAGCCAAATATCTCAAACACCGTCAGTGTTTTCATATGAATACCATACATAAAGTACCTTTTATTTTTCACGTAGATTCAAAATAAATGAAAAAAAAAAAGGTTTGTATTTAAAAAACCAGAGTTGCTGTCGGTGCAGAGAAAATGGAACATTCTCTATAATCGGCATTATTTTAGGTTTGTAGATCTTGAGAAAACTAGATACGTGAAATAAAAAAGTTTCAATTATCTCTCTTATCAACCAAGATATTGGACTTCCGCATACTAGGTGGGCACCCTATATAGTTAAATTAGTAATATTAATAATGTATTGCCGCAAAGAAATATTCTGCTGCATTTTTGAGAGTTACAAAAGTTGTCATCAGGGAAATTAAATTGTCATATTTCTCTACATGGCGGCAAAAACGTCTGGCAACAAGGTATTGTTTTTAAACATACAAATTAATAATTGTAGGGTGATGAATGGGATTGTATTCTGCATTTTTTAGAGGACATATCAAATTTTTGTGATGTCAGAGTTTAACGCACCGCCGCCATGATCAATTTCTTTTAATAGCAACGTAGATCAAGCGATAAAGCATAGAAAAGTTTATTTCTTTCTCTTTCCAAAATTATACCAAATTACTGTATTCATAAAACTTAATCTTTGATCAAAATCGTCTTCAGCTAGTTGTTGGTGGTTTTGAATTTTAAAAGGGTGGAACTTTTTTATGCAAACTATTTTGTACAGACTTCCGGCTAATACCATTATACCAATATCTTGACAACCTACGTTTTTTATTTAGGTTAACACTGCTTCAATTTTATGGGTATTTCCTTAGTAATGTGGTACGTGATTAGTATTTTTGAAAGGAGGAAGCTTTTTTGTGATATCATTTGACTTGCTATTTAAAACAATTGAAGGTGGCAGCGGAGTGCTAAACATTGACGTTATATAAAATATTTATATCGTCTAAAAAATACAGAATTAATCTAACTGTATAATGTTATGACCTTTACGTACGTATCTTCCCTCCGTTACCAAAGTATTTCCACTTGTAGGTCAATCAAATAGCAAATTAATTAAATACCAATTTATTCCTACAAGTGGAAAGACTTTAGGAACTGAAGGATAAAATATAGAATGCAATCACATATGTCGCTCATATCATTCGTTAAACTAAAACTTGTTACCAAACACATTGGCTACCCTGGATAAATTACAACAAATAAATTTCCTTGACGATTCAAAGAGCGTTTCCACTACTGCGTTAATAACAAAAAATATGTGGAAGTAATTAAATATTGAAATTGCGTAAAAATTTTTCTACCGAATAATATATTCCACATGAAACATTTTTTGAAACTAAAAGTAATTAAGTTGTGTACAATTTTATTGACCGTTTGTTTCGATAGTTTTAAATAAAAAAACTGTTAAAATTGATCTACTCGCGAAATTATAAAGTAGCCTTTTGAAAAAATACTGGCTGGTTAATAGGGAAAATAAACGTAAATTTTATTACAAACTGTTTCTCGCCGCATTGAATCTTCGTTAGATCACTTCGTAATACGTGAAAATATAAGGATTGAATTCGCATACTGTACAGCAAGTATTTTTAGTACTATTCGCTTCAGTCTTTACTGCTACGAGAACACTTTATGAGTTTATATTATAGATCGTATAAATAACGTTCAAGAAAAATTACCGCCCATGTCCAACTAACAAGATTATGAAAATAATATAAACAGCAATCAAAGTGATTAATTTGTATGTACCAAACCTTTTTTATATTCTTATTTTTCTTGCTAGTTCGTAAGGTTAAGATAATTTATTTAAAAGCTAAGCAAAAATGTATTTCGAGAAATAATCGAACAGGATATAGAATTCTTGATAAACAATACAACGAAAAATTCGAATGAACAACCTGCTGAAAATTATAATGCACTATGTAAAAGATCTAAAAAATGTTTTGTTTAGAGTAGGATTCGAAATTAATGCATCTTTACAATATACGTATACATAATATATAATCGCAATATTGAGGATACAGTATGTTTTATAATATTCAACTTAAAAATTCTTTTGCTAATATAAGAAAATATTTCTTAGAAAGATGGAAGTTTTTAAGTTCAAATTAAAGGTAGAAAAATATGTATACCTAGGATGTGCTTTTACTTGCGTATTTTGGTATGATCCTTATAAAATTATTCATTTATTTCTATTTAGACGCAATTTTCATTTTTAATGCAATGAACATTGATGAGAACATGAATCATTCATTCACACATATTTAAAATTCTAGGATAACTTAAAACCACTATAAAAGCGAGCATAATAAATAAGTTAAAAATTTTTAAAATTTCCTGAATGAAGGTACAATGGAAAATCCTGACACATCTATAAATAAAATGTTATTATTTTTTATTTAAATAAGCGAAAATTATATAACAATAATAAAATATTAAACTTTATAAAGTAAAAAACGTTAAAATCTTCCATGAATGGGAAATGTATGCAAAACCAAGAGACTTATTCATTAGCCTTGTCTAAAAAGTAATGGTGCCCTCAATTGGAATCATCAGGTTTTCGATGTCGACAAGACCTTTTAAACCATCTTTCAAGTTTGTTATTGGATTGTTACCTACCAGAAGAGTAGTAAGCAATCCACAATTTGAATGTCAAATTTTTATATTATTCAAAAGAGCAAAAATTCGAGTTTAGAATTTGCACTGGATATATCCGCTATATTATCTGTTTGTTAAGATTTCGTTTATTCCTTCCATCTTCTAAAATTATTTCTTCAGTAACTTCATCTCTCTTCATCTTCGCTATCATCTTCATATTCGTAATTTACATCGATGTCGGAATTATCTGTATCATCAACATCTATAGATACGGCTATATATCTATAGATTTCGGCTTCTATATTCTTCTGCGATAGTGCGCGTTTTCTGTCCTGTCTTTGTTGAGTGTTCCTTCCACTACATCTAAAGAATAATGTACAATTCAATTTTGCGGTTTTAGCTAAAGTTGCAAAGCCAGCCATCTTGCTACGGCGGATGACTGACAGTCAGCCAGACATAAGAGCAAAAAGTCCGTGACATCGAAAATAATAATAATAATAATAAATACGCAGATATACTTAGGTCAGTGAAGAGCAGTATTCATCTAGACGAAGCCGGAATCAAAATCAAGGCAATCAAAAGGACCACGAAAGGTGACGTAATGGTAGAAATTCAAGGCGGTAAAGATAAAGCAGTCGTTTTGAGACAGGAGATAATAAAGAAGAACGAAGATGCCCTGGTAGTAATCAAGAAAAAGAGTGGTACAATATATGTGTCGGGAATCGATGGCGATGTGGACAGCAGTGATCAAATGCACGCGATAAGAGACTGTGTCGGAGGTTCGGCGCAATTGCGTGATATAGAGGTACTACGAGGGAGCGTTTTTATATTCGCGGAATGAGCGGGTTGTAGGGGGTGATTAGGCGCATTGGGAGCGTGGCCTGTGCAGCGACTCATAATTAGTATAAATACGAAGTTTTATTGTTATTAGACAGTTAGTCTTTGAGCTATCGTCAACCAAGTAACATAATCAGGAGTGAAAAGTGAAATATGGAAAAAGTCGCGTGTTCGCGTGCATTTTTGGACCTCTGTAATGAAGACAAGGATGGTGTATTGAGTCGAATTGTTACTGGAGACGAAACTTGGGTTCATCACTATGAACCTGAGTCCAAACAAGACTCCATGCAGTGGCATAAAAGGGCACAGCACCTCCCAAGAAATTTAAAGTGTCACAATCAGCAGGGAAACTCATGGCAACGGTATTTTGGGACTCGGAAGGAATATTGTTGATTGATTATAAAGATAAAGGTGTTTCTATAACCGGAGAATATTACGCTTCACTATTAGAGCGACTAAAAGAAGCCATTAAAGAGAAAAGACGGGAAAAATTGACGAAAGGTGTGCTGCTTTTGCACGACAACGCGCCCGTCCACAAGAGCCGCGTTGCGTTAGCTGCCCTGCATAAGGTGGGCTTCAAAATTGTGAATCACCCACCCTACAGCCCAAACCTGGCCCTGAGTGATTATTACCTGTTTCCGAAAAAGAAAAAGAGCTGCGGGGTAAAAAATTTACTGCCGATGATGAAGTCAAAGAGGCAGTTTCGGCGTATTTTGCAGATAAAGAGAAATCATTTTTTTATGAGGGTATAAATAAATTAATTGAAAGATGTGAAAAATGTATCCGTCTTGCAGGTGAATATATTGAAAACGAAAAATATCTTGATTTTTTTATTTCCACCCCTTATCCCCCATTCCGCGAATATAAAAACGCTCCCTTGTATCTTTACGACCAACGCAGTATGGAAGCCAAAATGCCACAGTGGCATTGAAGAAAGAATGGTCTAGGGAACTTTGTAAGAAGGAAACCATCAGGATAGGATGAACACCCTGCCGTATAAGACAGAGGGTCAACATCGTTCGATGTTATAGGTGCCTTGAATTCGGGCACTATAAAGCGGAATGTCAAGGGGAGGATATAAAGGAAACATGCTTAAAGTGTGGTAAAGCAGGACATCGGGCCAAGGAATGCAATGAGGAAAGCTTCTGCACTACCTGTAAAAAGAAGGGACATCGGGCGGACCGACTAGATACCCCCACTTTAGGAGGCTTATACAAGAAAAAGTCAAGGAAAGAGCTAGTGATAGAGGAGCAAGGAAGCGTAGTGTTAGATAGGGTCCTACGAATAAACGTACAAACAACTTGTGTAGAGGACGAGCCGCTCACGACTTAGCTTACGCGACGGCAAAACAAATGGCCGCAGACATTCTAATTGTGAGTGAACCGAAATAGTGAAAAGTAAAGACTGGGTAAATGACTGCAAGTGTGACGTAGCTGTGTTCTTTCTTAACAAAAAGATACAAGTGTCCAAATTTAAATCTGAAGAAGGATATGCCTACTTCCGCCTCAAGAACTTCGCTATCTACTGCTGCTACATATCATCAAACACTACAATTGAAGAGTACACCAGAAGAGTCGATGTCTTAATGGAGTGCCTACGTACACAAAAGGAAGACGCGTTTGTGCTGGGGAATATTAACGCAAAATCAAGCCTGTGGGAGTCTCCGATAAATGATAGAAGGGGCGATTACTGGACAGAATGGATGGCCACCCTTAACCTAGTGGTTCACAACACCGGGAATGCGCCGACCTTCCACAGGGGAGACAGTAACAGTTATATTGACGTCACTTGTTCCACCGAACATGCTGCACGACAGCTTAAAGATTGGAAGGTGCTGGAAACCGAAAGGTGAGAAAACTTCCCCATACTGGTGGAGCACAGAAATTTTTGATAGACCTAAGCACTGCATCATAGCAAGAAGAAGATTAAGTCGATTGGTTAGAAACCAAAATACATCGCCCTACATTAAGACGGAGGCAGCAAATAGATATAAAACGCTAAAAAGGGAGCTGCGCAGGAACATAAGACAGAAGAAAAGGAGGCACTGGACAGAACTTTGCAAGACTGGAGGATGATATCTGGGGAGACGGCTAGAATCGCCAGCTTAAAAAACATGTGCTCTTCGACATCCCTTTCGTTCTATCTTTAGCCTTGCAAGATGTACAAAATGTACGAAATGAAATAAAAACAATAAAACTAATAATAATTAAAAAAGAATAATAATAAAAAACTTTAGTACTAAAGTGAAAATAAGGTATAATAAAGTACAATAATCGAAGGAGAGCGGTACCAGAAATAATATACACGTACACTCGGTACGACTTAGTCTTCGAACGATTTTAATAAGGTAACTCACTAAAATCGTTCGAAGACCAAGTCGTACCGAGTGTACGTTTGTATATAAAACAAAGCATCAAACAGTACATTTCACAAGCCTCATCAACAAATTATCTCCCACTCGCACATTGTCATCTCAATCAAAGTGCCCAGGAAGCAGCAGTTGAGTAATAGCCGAATTCCTAATAGGCGAATTTGATGCACATAAACGAATTCCCGTACTTAACAAGTAAGTGTTTAGCACCTTACTTATATTATATGCAAAACTTCGTTTAAAAATTTGCAGGTTATACTTTGGTATTGATAAGTATCCAGTCCCACGTGTATTATGTCCATGCTCTTTATATCGAAAGCGTACTTTATTAAACAAATAATGTGGCGTTTTAAATTTAATAATATTCGTAAAGAATAATACAGAGTGGAGAATACGCCTGTTCCGCATATTCAAAGTGCTTGATAAACGAAGCTGGGTGCTTACTCCACGCCTACCATGCAGACCGAAGATTAAACGCGTGCATGAATTCTGTACTCTCTGAATTCTCCGTTCTTCTTGTTGGGTAACGCAAGGATAATAGATGATCTCACAGTATGTGAAATTGGAAAGCACAAGAGTATCACAGAGCATCTTCGTCTATGCAGAAAGATTGTTTTTAGCATTGGGATCGATTTTTTTATCATATAAGTTACATATTCTCGAAAACGAATATTTTCATCCAATAGAAGTTCAAGACTCCTTACACATTTAACTGAGGCAATTCGTTGATCTCTAATATACAACGACAAGTTGACTGCAGTGTTCATTAGAGCAGTCCTAGGGCCAAACAGAATTAACTGTGAGTTTATGGGATTCCGCTGGAGCTGATGTCTGTCTGCAAATATACAGAGTTCCGACAGATCTTCATTAATTCTTGACTGCGCTTTGGCTAGCTTGGCCGGTGGAAAGGAATAATACATCAGCTGAGTATCATCAGTGTTTTAGAACAGATGGTAGTTTCGAAGTATATATACTAAACAGCAAAGGGCTCAGGACAGCTCCTTGGAGGACTTTATGTAAGACCACTATAGGCGGAGGAGAATTCTTAACCACTACTCGTTGCGATCGATTCTCGAGGTAAGATCTAAACAATTTTACTACAGACTCATCCATACCAGCGCATTCCAAGATAGACAGCAGCGTTGCATGATGTACAGTATCAAAGGCACGGCTAAAGTCCATATATATAATCAGGGCCGTAATGTTACCAACATCAGATTCAGCAATAAGGTCATCCACAACATCAGTAAGCGCAGTCACACAACCATGGCTGGGTCGAAATCCGGATTGTCATATTGGCAAGACATCAAAGTCCCGTACAAACTCATTCAATTGGACTGCTAAACATCTCTCAAATATCTTTCCCATAACGGGTAAAATGTTTATAGGACGCAGATCCTTATATTCTTCCACTGTTTGGGGTTTAGGGACGGGAATAACTAAAGCCGATTTCCAAATAGTGGGATATACAGTCTGTTCAATACAGAAGTTTAATATGTTTTTATAGTCTTCCAGGTACGGCAAGCAAATCTTCAGCATGTGAAGATTAATATTATCCATTCCAGCAGCATTAGATTTTATTTTGTTCACAGCATTATATACATCAATTCTAATATCTGTCTAAATTTAAAGGTATCGAAATGGGGCAAGCGATTACAATTACCATCCGCGGGTCGATCTAGAGGTGATTGAACAGCATTATATTTCGAAACCGTTCAGTGATACGTATCACAAGACTACTACTATGTACCGATATTAATCTAAAACCACATCGTATTTACCAACATTATTTTATACATCTTTAAAGTCAATATAAAATTTTGCGACTAAACTGGTAGTCGAAACATAAGTGTATCTCTGTGATGCCAGTATAGTAGTAGTTGGTCGTGAACGTGTTAAAGTCCGTGACGACGTTTTGCAGCAAATTAGGATTATTGTTTAATTGCGTTACCGCTTCCTTAATTCTGTTCTGCAAATCTTCTCGGTTATCAAACGGTCTCTCTGAATACACCGTACGTTTCAGCCAACCTCATACAAAATAATCCAAAGGATTTAGTTCAGGCGAGCCAGATGGCCATGGAAATGTTGATAACCTTCCTATCGATGTTTCTGGAAATTCTTGGTTTAAATACTGCACGGCTGGACCAGAACTAATGTATTTTGAAGGATGTCAAATTTACTATTAAGTGCCACGCATACGTGATGACAAGTACAAAATAGTACGTATTACTTGTGTACGTGACTCAATATTAAATAATCAACAATTTAGAATAAATAAAGTATTATTTATTTTATATTACAAAATGTACCACAAAGTAACGGCTAAAACTATCAATTATTCAACTATTATTAAAATATTTCTATATTTAAGCCATTTCTTTTACTGGATAAATGAGTGTTTCGTGTTTCAATGATCCTTTGTAGCTTGTAATTTTTTTTTCGGCTCCTTTTGACTTCTGTCTTCCTAAAAAGGCTACTTAGAGGTATCTCTATGTCATCGCGATGTATTACTTTTAACACATCCTACACTGAAATTAGTAAATTAATTGTTACGGCTTGCTCTCGAATTCATTCAGGTATGTTAAAGATAAGAGGCCAACTAACTTAACTAATTTTTACAGTTACTAGATAACACGGTGAAGCGTGAAATTTTTGTTTGAACCAAACTTTGCAAGACAAGTTGGTCTTTTTAAATTTTTTGCAGAAATTATAATAAATATTCTTTATTCAACATTTTTTGAAAGAACGAGCATCACATAAAATGAGTCCTGGTCTGGCCTATTTTTTTATAAAAATATGGTACTAGGCATATGTATGTATATGCTTTGGTCAATCTAATGTCACTAAGAAATTTGAAAATATTATTACATTATGTAGGTCTACATGAACGTGTAGATGGCATCATTTTGAACTGGAATTAAAGTCAAATTCGTGCTGACTCCTATCTGTAACTTCATATTATCTCTTACAAACATTCTCAAACAAAGTTTATTCAATTTGTTGTCAAACAAAATATAATAATGTAAAAGAGACTTAACGGAAGAAGATATATTAGTGAAGAGAATGGTAAGAAAAACGAAGAAAAAGATGTATTCTATAATTAAAATTTCTTATTGATCTAAAAAGTATCATGATTATGAAACACCGAATAGACCACAGACTATAGTCCAGTAAAGAAATCATAGCACTGGGGAATTAAGGAACATATAGAAGAGAAACTTGCATCACGCAACATTTGTGAGAGTCAGGCATTTATATAATTTCCAATATGTCAATACTTCCTTCTTAATTACACAATATTCGACCATTCTGACACAAGTAGAAAGTAAGAAATGACAATTTTGCTTGTGAAGTATCCCGCACAATAGTGGGCCAGCATATTAGGATTCCATTTGTTTTGATGCTTCTTTTCGATAGATGAAATATACTAATGAAAATGTTCCCCTTGTTCGACAAGATTTTCAGGTAAAATGTGAGTAACATTTTTGCATGATTGCCAAGCTACTTTCTCTAGTGGATTTAATATTATTTCAAACATTTCACCATCTACGAATGGTATTTCTGGACCACAAATATTCCTTCTTTAATTTTTTTATCACTAATTTGGAGAATCTTCTGTTTTAAATACATATGTAAGACCACAATACTTTCCATGACGTTGAACCAAATTTATTAATCCTAGTTTAATGTGTAACAGACGTAGATAGTTTTACATATTGCTTTATGTTTCTGTACACGAATTAATTATTCGCGTTTAGACTATTCTTAGCTAATGTAGTAGTTTCTCCTGTTCCTACTACCCCATTCGCTTAAAAAACTACACTACTTTGTATAACCATGCTGCAGAACAAAAATATGTGCAACAACCATCAAATGTAAAGTTGTCATATGTTTCTTTTATAATAACAAAGTGAACCACAGGTACTGATCGAAATGTTTTGCCATCATGCAAAAGTACAGCGTTTAAATTAACTTTTAAAGTAACTAATGAACAAATGCCATTACTCTTGCAGTCAGCAAAGTTTGTTTTAAATATAAGTTTCACACTTACCAGTGTTCCTTTGTTAATTATTGTTTGGAAAGTTGTGGTTATTAAAATCATTTCAAGCGATTGGAAATGGTGGTTGTCCGTTGTTATAATGTCCGAAGGAGTTTGTTTGTATCTCTTTGATGATCGAGTGTCATCACATAGAACTTATGTGTTGATACTATGTCTGACCAACAGAACTGGACGTGTATACCACACATTTGGAAACATCGCTCCAGCTATTCAAAATACAGGTAGAGGGCTGCTGTGCCAGTTTAGCTGCAATAGATTAAAAGTTTCAAGTAACTAATATATCCTTAGTCCTACTAAATATACTGGAAAAGGTTATAACTGCGATTCTGGAAGTGTACTCTTACTGTTGCAATTCTATTCAAAAGAGATTGACTTCAATGGTATGAGAGAAGGTGCGGGTTATAGTCATTTGGTCCACATTAATTCTGTTTTATCAGAAGATAAAGAACATAAATGTCCAATTTACATAATATTGCGTAATTGCTGTAAATGACATAAGTTGACTAAATAGAACATTAGAAGTCTTCTTAGTTTTTGTTTTGTTCCATATACAAAGAAAAATTATTTATAAGCCAATCTAATATTATATTACTTTATAGAATAATAGTTCACACACAGAGCAGAAAGAAAACTATATCGTCAAAATGCATTAAAAAGATTTTTTACAAATATTATGTGGTCAAACACATACATACATACATACGTATGTACATATGTATGTACATACATACACATACCTAAATATACATACGTAGGTACATATTTTTTGGGCTGTTGTGTCAAGATAGTTTACAAAATCGTCCACAAATAAATTCTGTTGTACAGGGTTTTTAATTATTTGTATATTTTATGTAAGATACAATGAATGATTGATCGTTAAGTCCCCCAGATATATACACTGCATGAAGTGGAGATTTTGAGCTACTTTATTGTAAATTCAGCATTGGTTCTTTGCCAAGTTACTGCTGGAATTAGGATCGATGCGTAAATGAGATTTTGATTGTGGTTCGGAACTATTAAACAATGTTTACTTGAGCAATAAATATTCGTTCTAGCTAACGCTTTTCTTAGTATATGTAATGCATCTTACTGAAACAAAAAAATTACATGTTCTAAAGAAAAGTGTACCTTAAATATTACAACGTTAAAAGATTAATATATTAATTAGATGTTTGTCAGATCACTACGATAACTAATAAGTTGGATTTTATTGCTGAAAGTCTTGAAATTCAAGTAACCTAGTATACAATTCAGTTTTCACTTATATTACACTTTTTAAAATTAGTTGTATATGCACCGAAATTAAGTAAGCAGATATATTTCTTATCAAAAAGCATTTCCTTTCAATGATATTTGGGAATTCCTTAAAATATATAAACCATTGTATTTTTAGTATGTATACATACTATATAAAATTATACGTTAAAGTTACATGGCCTAAGCAAAAACTATGAAAATCTAAATGGCATTCATTTTTCTTAATAACGTTTGGCAATGTTATGGAAAAATAATGCAAGGTAAATATGGGATATTAAAACAGATTTTTATTACACGAGACAAGAATTCCCAAAATGAAATAATCCATATATAAAGTTTATGGAAAATTTATGTATGTAATATCAATAATTATAAAACTTATGGCTATACAAAGATGTGCTTGCATAACTATTAATTCTGCAAATAATCTAGTACATTAAAACTTCAAAACATCACAATAGAATGAGCTATAATGTCAAATTTTTATTTAAAGTATTTGGCAATCCTAGGCATTGTATTAAATTCTATTCGCTTATGACCGCTGTTATTCCTGAGGTTATGGAAGGAGTTATACATATTAGATTTGGCACGAAAGTTTTACTCTTAACAAGACTAACAATACGTAAGCAATAAAGTTAAAAAGTAAACGCATTTCATAGAAAAAATACACTGTGGACATTAGGGTTACGCCACCGCTGGGGGATAACGGAAAATTCTTGTATCGAAATTTCAAAAAAAATTACGATTGTATGCAGCGATTTCCAACCATTCCTCATTGAATTATAAAAGCCATTATCGACGATCGTCGGAACAATCCTTGAAAATAGGAGATATATGTACATATGTTGTCTCATTTCACTGATTGCTGTTTTTATTTAAAAATTCAAGACTTATCTCAACATGCATCAGATGCTAAATTGTATGAATTAATATTTCCGCTTTTTTAGACTATAAAATAGTAATCTTTCGTAAGGCCTTTATGTTTAATTCGGTAAAAATACTCACGGCTATGTTTAGACTAGATATTCTTTCATATTTCCATAAGGTATCAATTGCAGGAAATTATTCTTTCTATTAAGATACATATAATGGTGGACAAAAAATATATATGTAGATGCATAGAATGTGTAAATCCTTCATAAATAATTTCTTATATTTTTCGGAGCCTAAAAAATATTATATCAATACAAATTTGTAATTTTGAAAATGTTCCAGTTAGTTCTAGTTTGTTTTCATTGTTTCAAAGTTTTGCAAAATAAGTTAGTATATAAAAAATATTTAGGCCGACATCTCCTTTCATAAAATTTAAAATTTAAAAAATATTTAAAAAATTGCAACAATCTGGAACATTGTTCTAAAAGTTCAGCCTCCTTCCTTGTTATAGTTCACAAAATAATCGAGAAATACATTTTACTGGTCTCTCTTTTTCTGAAATTTGAAATGTTGACAGTTTTTTCAGTTGTTCTAAATATTCTTCCGAAATTTTAACTGTTTACCATGCGATAAAAATATATGATAAAATCAAAACTACGCTACCTCTTCTTTTTTGAAAAGGGAGCTTTGAGAGTTGTTCCAGAGCTTTTCTATGCATATTTTTCTAAAATTGTAGCTTTCTACTATGCATAATTCGTGAAATAATCAAAATCGAATTTTCGCCAACTCTTTTTTTTTGAAAATGGAGCTATTGACTGTTGCTACTGACAATTGTAGTAAAAATTCTACACATATTGCTGGAGGTTAGTAAAGATGTAAATAACAAAAAGTTCCTAATACATGTAGGTACATAAGTTCGATACTCAATTGTTTTCGAGATGTGGAACTTTGAAATTTGCTTCAGGCCAGCATCTATCATTATTATTGCACATACGAATGAGAGCCAAGAACATTGGATGCCATGAATGTTTAGAAAGACAGTGTATGTGAATGTTTCTTATGATCATTTCGTTGGCCGTATTGTTTGAATGATGAATTATGCTTTAACTTTCTACACGGTATATATGGTAGAAGATTAAAATTTTGGGATAATTTACAAAACAATTTCGAATTTTGAAGAGCGGGAGGAGACCTAAAAATACATAGAAAAACTTTTAAAGTTTCGAATTTCGAAAACAGCATATGCCTCATTGAATACAGAGAACATATTAAATTTCTAAAATAAAATTACGATTAAGATAGGTATCGAGAATACCTAAGTAAATCAATGTTAAATTAGAATAATAAACCAACAATGATATTATACAAGCGTTCTATTTAAAATAACCAGCTTATGTTATTTAACGATAAAGAGAAAAATTGCAATAATTGGATACAATTTTTAATTATGAATCTATTAAGTTTCAAATGTCATGTTTTCATTTAAGTATGTTAGTGTTATTATTTTTTGTTAACATGAAATGTTAAAAAAAACTAAATGTTAAAAATGAAATGTTTCTATAAAAGCATTAAAAAGTACAGTACAAAAGTTTTTAAATAATAACTTTCATTATAACATTAATAACGGCTGTTTTCCGTGAAGCTAACTCGTGCCATACCACTTGTTAAATCATGACATTAAACTTTGGATTAAACTTTTTTCTTAACTAATTATTAATTCCTGAAATGTGTAGTATCGATATATGTTTCAAATGAATTCGTCTGTATTTTTAACGAGATTTTTACTTTATAAGATAATAAAAAATAAACACGCTCTATTCTATTAAAGAATAATGACTTCACATGGTTAATTATGTGTTTATGCACACCACGCGTGATATCGCGAAAAATCTCCGAAGGAATCAGTAGTAGGGGGACGCATCACCCAGACGATGTTTAAAAAATACAATTTGCAACTGATTGGGTCAGTCGCGGCCGCAATTACGTTCCTCGCAACTACATATTATATACTCGCGTATGCAGTTTAACGCTCTTATGCATCTCTTTAAGAATATAAAGTTACGTATTTAGACGTTATTGTATAATGGACGATTGTGGCGCACATACCATACACGAGATCTCCGCGAATATTAAAATGCCTTCGGTAACAGTTCCTGAGTTAAATAATAATTCCGAAAACACGCTGGATAGTATATATCGACCTAGAAGCGAATCCAGAGCCTCAACGATCTCGAGCGCGTCCTCCAGTAATGAAACTAACGAGGAAATCGAACTGGCAGATGTAGGATCCCAGCAGAAAGAAACTAAAACCAACGATTCTAATGAGGTGATTAATTAAGTTGTTGAACTTGAGAATATTGTTTAATTATGTCGTATTGTTAGTTGAATGAAATTTGTTGTTATACCAACACGACAGTGAGAAAGAGAAAGAATAGAAGACCTTGTGTAAGCTAAAAAACAGCATATGGCAATTATTTGTTTATTAATTTTAATGATGTCTGATTCTTCAACATAGTGACAAAATATTAATTCATCACAAGCATTTAAAATTTGCAAATATTTGAGTACGAAAATTTGAATTCGAAATGTATATAATCATTATACTGCACTGCAGGACATTCATATGATATGAGAGATAAAATATTGCAATTAAACTTATAATAAATTGCACAAGGAAGGCACAGCAATCTCATATAAAAAGTATTGGCAGAGGTAATAAACCTTAAAAAATAGTTTGTTGCTTTTACTTTTCTATCAAAAACTTTCGTGAATTTATTTAACATTTAATGCATTGATTCGTTCAATAAACATTTACACAAATTTCATACTCGTGAACAGCTGATCATTCAGAAAGTTATTAAACACCATTTACTACTGGAAATTTGTAGGGAAAATTTATACATTATTACTACATACTTATTTACTATTATTGCAGCGTACAAATATAAATTATTGTACATTTGCCGAACAATGATTTCTAGTTTATAAAATTGAATTTATTTTTATAATAAATTTAATGTTACTACCAATAACTTCGCTGATTTTCATAGTAAAATCTATAAAACTGCATATTTTCATTGCAAGAAGTTCACTATTACAACAAAAAAATCAAAGAATATACAAATGACCAAGGTCGAAAGTTCAATAGTTCGAGGTTCATGTACTGATACAGCACAGTTTACCAAAAAACTTTTCAATGTGCCATAATAATTTTGATATGCTCTGTATTCATAGAATTACGTCTCATATTTTTGTAACACGAGATAGGGTGATCTCAACCATAAATATAGAATAGGTACATACATATACTATGAGCAAATCATTCTTAAAGCAGTTTGTTCTATATTATACAATTGTTAGTAATAGAGCCGTCTACATTTTTTAAAATATATAGGATTAATAATTGTGTGTCGTATACGTTTTCTTTTCTGTTTTCGACAATTAGAAAGTAGGCAACACGAGTCTTGGTGTTCACGTGAAGAACGTCCGAAACCTGCAATAAAAATTTGTAAGTGGACCTTTGAGATGTTTTGATACAAATAAAATTGAACTGACAATCAAAAGCATTTGATATTTTTCAAATTTAGAAGTTGTGCTTTCGAGAAATTTCCTAAAAGAATCTAAGTCGTTCTAAAGTTGTTCCTCTTAATACTAAATTTGCGCTCAAAAGCAACAATGATCATGCAGTGGACTAGTTAAGCACTTGTAATTTTATCATTTCGTCGTATCTCATCAGTGTCTACTAAACTTGTGACTATTGTCTCGTTAAACTAATTTTCAACAAATTATATAGACACATCAAAAATAATCGTAATTAGAGTAGGCTATGTGAATGGATTGTTACTTTAGCCACTTTCACATAATGACATTTATTCCTTGACATTTAATTTGAGGTTATAAATTTGGTTACAATAAAATGTCAAATAATAAATGTCATTATGTGGTAGTGGCTAAAGCAACGATCAAAAGCATTTTCATAGTCTACACCAATTATGTTTTTTTTTCGATGGCACGTTACATCTATATTTGCAATTTCTCACTCTTTTATTTATTCTTTACGACATCTTTTAAAAAATCTTTATTATTGTTTGAGCTTAAAATACTTTCTTAATGTGAGGAGAAACCCGTCTTTTTATTAGGTTACTAATTGGAGGATTGTCAAATTTCCCAAAATTTCTTATAAATAATTCAGTATGTGAACTTCCGAGCAGGTAGCAAAAAATAACCGGTATAAATTAAGCTAATGTACTAAAAACCAGCGGGGATAGATTTAATAAATTAAGTATTAGCGGAGAAATTCACCTTGAACCGCTTACACAGATGTATATGTTGAACATGTACTATAAAGAAATCTTACTTTTTAATTAGTTTGGTATGTTAGTGAAATATTTTGGTTAAAAAATTTTAATAACTTAAACCTAGGTATATCTTTATAACATACTCTCAGACGTAAATTATATTGATCTTAGATTATTGAATCAGCACCGTCGACTGGCCTGACGAACTTTGATCTTCACACGCTTCATCATATTACGGTATACTGTAGATGGGATCTGCCGCAACTTCTGTCGGGTTGTTGTTTTTAGTTCTTCTGTTGAAGAAGCTTCCCAACTGTAGACCTATCGCTTTAAGTGTCTCCAAAGTTGAGGTACATTAGAAACATTTCGAGACTTTGCTATGAAATTGATTGATTGCTCGTTATTATGCTGCTGTAACATTACCAGTGCAATGAGCTGCTAGTTTTAGACGAGACCTGATACACTATCTTTCATGAATTTGCGCATTAACAGAATTTCCAGAGGGACAAATGTACGCCGATGGATGTCCCCTTGAAGAAATTGCGATCCAGACCAATACTTCACATTTGAAGCTTGTGTTCTTGCTCGTTTTGTTGTTTTTCTGTGTATTTTGATGCAGTTTTCTTGCTTTTAAATTTTAACGTATTTTTTATCAATTTTATAGTTTCGACCTAGTTTCCTAAGAGAAATGCCTAGTTTGCCATGAGCATCCTCAACTAAAGATAGTCTTTTTTTTGGCATTTTTTTGCCAGTCTTCCAGAGCCAGACATTCTAGTAACGCTTTTTCCAGAATCTATGCGTTGACAAATATCGTAAGTTATCCGTTTCGAAATACCCATAGCATAAAAGTGGTTCAAAAAACATTTCTTTAGACGTTGATGTTTGTCATAATATTCGGCAACTACCGCAAGAACGCTGATTTTTATTCAACGATTTCACTGTTAAAACTTGAACAGATAGGCGCTCACAAATACGTTTATATTTACTTTGACAACTGTCAAATAACATAGTAAACGCATTTGTCAATTGGTCATAGCACGCTTGAGAGAGTATAATATGAAGTTTGTGCGAATTTTTTGTCCCAACAGAATATTAACAATTAGTTAAGCCACAATCTATTCATATAAACTATTGTCACAAGCACTAACGAATTCTGAAAATTGTGGAACCATAACAGTAAAATAAAACCTTTAGACCTGCCTGGCAGCTTTCAGATACAGAATTATGATGTTATAATAATTCATACATATTTCTTGAAACGAAATCAAAGTTAGTTTCTTTTATTTGTCATTTTTAGTTTATTCGTACAATTTACAATTATTGCAATGGATTTTCAACAGAAGTCGGCATTTTATGTATTTTTCATAAAAATATTAGCACCTAAAGACACACAATTATATATACAATTTTAAATACATATGTGACGATATTTAAATAGAATTTGGTCTTTAATTTTTTTGAACTGATTGGCATATGATTATCGTTACAGCTTGGGTTTATTGCAGTTCACCAGATATTTCAATAATATAGTAATATACTGTTGCAACATGCTTTTACCACTGCTACCACTATCATCCCTAGAAAAAAAAATGATTTTAAAGTTCTTCTGGTCGTTAGATAATTGAAGCTGGAACTCATACGTCAAACTTGACGCCAGTCATGATATTTCCCTGTTTTTTGTTTCAAAGTGTACCTGCACTTTCTAATTTTATTGCTTCGTGGACTTCCTAACTATCACATTTTTTTGTAAGACTTCTTGTCTACATATAGGAGTTTATCATTTGTCCCCGATTCTATGTTAGTTTTTGCTGAGTTTGAAACAGTATTCATTTGTTGTCTTACTGTTTTAACCATTTTTCTATTAGAGAGAGAGAGAGGGAGAAAGAGAGAGAGAGATGAACTTGTTCCTAAACTAAATATAAACTGAAATTGTAAACGCATTAAACGAATTTCGCTTTTACAAACTAGTTTCTACAAAAATTCAACATAACATTTGGTTTTACAATAAATAGTATATACGTACCATTGATATTCCAATGCTATACTACGTATATTTTTGCTGTTAGTATTCAAAGTGTACATGAAAATGTTAGAAATATAAAGCGAAAACTTATTAATAATAGGCCAATTAATATAAAAATATTGCACAGAATAGTCATTGTTTCAAACGGAGCAACCATAGTCAAACTTCAACCTTGTTTTTAAAACAACATTGATGGATTAGAAAATTTAACACTGAATAGTGTAGAAGTTCAACATACATACAAAGCGCTATTTAGCCAGCAAAACACCAGTCATTCAACATAAGACCAATGCGTTTCAATTGATAAGAATAGCTTCTCTTATCAATCCTTATTTAGTACTATTGTTATGTTGAATATTTGCTTTATTCTTGGTGAAGTAGTGATTTTTGTATTTATGCCCTGGTTATGATAAACTAAAGCAAACGTAACTGCACAATTGCATAGTGACATGGATCGCACAGAAGTTGACAATATCTTTCAATATATATATTCAATATATCAACTGATTGCATTGACATCTACAAAGAAATCACCCAGCGATATGTATCTCAAGAAATTAAAACATAATTAATGTTATTTCAAAATGTTAACCCAATTTTTGACGAGATAATAGGTCACTTCAAGGACAATAGAAGTTTTCTAATTGCTTCATTTTCGCAATCGCTAGTTAAACAAGCAGTCATTTACATTCAAATATCGACATATGGGACTAATTTACTATTATACGTAATATTTTGGTACAAATACTATGACTTAGGAAAGTTATAGTTTTGCTTCAAAAACACATACGAACATAATAAAAAGAAAATTAAATGAAAACGAAAATTATAATAAGACGGGTCAACCTGACTTTTGCCTATATGGAGTGCCACTACTTGTACTTAATACAGTTTTTTTTTAATCGTATTTTTAAATATGTGTTCGGAATTTTCCCATCCCCCACAATTTTTTTTGTATTTTTTTTTAATTTGAAAATGTTTCCTTGGGTATCTGTCCATTGGCAAATGAAAGCATTGTAAATACAAGCTAACTCACTGCTACTGTTGTGTAGGTCTAGACATGTATGAGTAGTGCATCCTAACTTGCAATTTGCAATGAGACCAGCTCTGTACTGCAAAGAATTGCCCATGCCAAAGCGTCCACAGAACATGAAACATTAGATGAGGAGAAGTCATATCCTAGAAATAGCGAAGAAAAAGAAACAGATTTTGGTGATACAACTTCTCAATCAAGTTGTTCATCTGAGCCTAATTTATTGGCTTAAGAATAATCTAAAAAAAACAATCCGAAATTCTTAGCTCCCAGCTAAAAGGATAAAATGTCCATTGATGCCTTTAAAGTTAGTTTAACAGCTGTGCTTCGGCATAAACGCAATAACTTTCCATCAGTACCTGCGTCTTATTCTGCTAGTATGAAGGAAACATGAAACTTTCAACTTAATTGTATGAATAAAATATTTGTGGTGATATGAAGTTATTGTACTTGGCCTGCACCTGGGCTATACAAAGTACTGCTGTTTTTTAGGTGAATCGCATAGCAGAAACAGATAAAAACACTACATTAGAAAAAAGTGGCGAAGTGCGAATCATTCAACTCAACTTACATGTTAAATTAAGATCAATGAAGAATTTCGTCAAAGTCATAGACAACTACTACACTAAAATTTGTGATGCCAGGATTAAAGCAAGAACAGTTTGAAAGACTATTGAGTCCACTGGAGAAAACAGGGTGGTAAGCATTCAAAAATGTTATTCACGTTTTTTTGGAAAATCACACGGCGAAAAATTACTGTGATATTATCAACGATCTTATAAACATCTTATAAAAATTTGGGTTGTTCCTTTAAAACATACTTGTTTGAAATTCTAAATGTCTATCTCTCAGAAATCTTATATGATGGGGAAAAACCGATATCACTGAATTCAAGCAAACAATACTATTAGAATTGCATATTTCTTTTCTGTTCTTCAGTGTAATTTAAGTACCTTAGTTATTACTGCAATATAAAAACCTGATACAATAAAATTTGTTTACGCACGTACTTCCTTTCCTAATTTTATACCTTGCTGGTTAAACCAAAATATTAATTTCGTCATTTCTATAAAGAAATATTACCATCTATTTTGTATTATATAGCTACATAGTAATCTTACATATTATATTTGAAGGAAATCTTCACATATAGAAGATATTGAATATTCTGGTTTTTGTACTATATATATTTGCATTGGAAATGCTATTACAAACCAGTTTCCTCTTTAAAACTCACTAGTGTAGACAACACAAAAGATTATAATTTATTACAATTACCCGCCGTAAATTTTAGACCTTACATTTATTTATCCATCGGAATTTTTTTGCTAAATCAGTCAAAATTATGCGTAAACATGACTTAATTCATTAAGCGTAAAAAATTGTTTGTTATCGAAATTTTAAACGTCTGAAGGTAATGTTTAAAATGTTTGTAAATATATGTTTAGTAAATTATTCTCAAAACAATTTTTTCACAAAATTATCACGTTTTATATATATTTACAAAACAGACTTTCGTTTAAAGTTCAATGTCAAATTTCACTAATTCTTTGATTAAGAATATTTATCTACATGTTCAACAACATTCACGCAAAACATGTCAATTCCATTCTTAAGCATTCCATCATTAGGTAAGTCTAGATATTATGTATCTCAATTTTTCACCAACACGCTAGTATAAAAATAGACTAGCAATTAACATCATTTGTTATTTTACTTGTTTGGTGTGAAATGTAAGAGTATTTTGCCAACTGTACGCGTTTTTAATGTTAAATTTATCGAGAAAATGCATAATATAATGAACATACGGATTTTTACTGCTTCCGTTTGTCGTATTTTTTGTTAATTAGCTACATTAGGTCCCGGGCATGCTGCAAACACTATTAATTTATAATTTATGTTTTCCTTGAGTGGAGTATGAATCGTCAATGAAAGTATTTTACGATTAAAATAAACAAGAATATTAGTTTCACAATTTTATTTCATCTTCTAAACACACGTTCCGTTTTGTTGGGAATCAGATTTCAATTAATCTCTTTTATTTAAGAAAAGTAACATACAGTTTCTTTTCTATATAATATACAGTTTAATTCCAAGGTATGTGCCCTCGTGAATATGGAAAATCCCCGAATAACTTTAGCATAAAATATCGTAGCAGGAATTCCCCGCAGTTTTGTCGGCTATGAAAGTGAACCACGAATGTGAAAGTAGCTATTTACAAAGTCAAAATTCAACTGTATATTAATTCTCTTTTTTGCAATAGTCTATTCATATTTACTGCCACCACTTTTATTTCAAACTGAACAATATAGAGAGCCATAAACATTTCTTAAGTCTTTGCATTATAAATGCAATAAGTCTCTAATCAAGATCAGTATATGAAACGTTCGAACATCTATTTCTCCTTAGGTATAATATACAGGTATGTACATATATATATCTATAGATATGTATCTATATAAGTTATACGGAATAATCGGTGGTTAAAATTGAACTGAGATGATAACTATATATAAATGGACATCGATTTGATTGTTCATACATCGATGACAGTGTCAACAACAATGAAGTCTTCTACTGTGATAATTCGATCGATTCCGAACTCCGAAAGTGACTACATATGTATGTATGAATACACCTGTGTACTACATAAACTGTGGGAATTCGCTATTTAAGCCTTAGGCAGTCATTAAAGTTAATGAAGAAAAAAGAGAGCTGAATGATTTTAAAGAATCTATAGATTCTTTAGATAAATATACTTATTATGTACATTTTTGTAAGAATAGATTATGCAACACAAACTGGAAGGAGAAGGCGAAAGAACTCCTTAACACAAATATGAGGATAGTTGAACCTTGATCATAAGGTTATCGTTAGGAAAAGAATTTTGGAATTTCTTAATTGAAAAGATAAAGTCATTAATCGCCATCTTCTATTAACAGCTTCCTTATTTTTACTTGGAATTTTACTACTTATTACTTACGAATTATTAATGCTTATCAGTTTCGTCCCCGTTAAATATTTGTTAACCGTTGATTTATGAGTGGTGGTAAATTGTTCAAATTTGGTGATATCTTTACATTTAGCTTCAGCGTCACCACTAAAATTGTCTTCGTTGATATAAAGAGAACGAGATGTATCATGCAATAATTATAATTATCTGTAAAAACCCATTACTATAGAAAAAAGCTCACCTTTCATTTAAAAACGTTAAATGTATGTTAATTATTTGAAGAACGACTACAATTGTATGGATCTTTTTGCTGAACATTTGGAACATTTATCATGAAATTCGTTATATTGCAAACATTCGGCTTAAAATTACTAAATATGAATTACAAACATAAATTTATTATTGTGTAGTTGCGTGAAATCTAATGAGTATATCTCAATTCATGATTTAGTATATTTCCATGGCAAATTTGTTATATTACAGTTGTTTCCAAAAAGCTCAATTTTCATTAAGAAAATTTTAAATATCTCAGAAATTAATGCTTTTAGATATAAAAAGTTGTTAATAAAAATAAAATGTATACAATGTCTTTTCCCTTCTTGAAATAAAACACAGGCCAATTCATAAAAAAAGATAAAATAATGCATTTGTGTTTTAAATTTCCCTGTACAGTTTTTGCAATATTCACCTTGGTAATATGAAGCACCCTGCACATATGAAGATAATGTGTAATTTAAAGCTGTCTATAATTTCTGTACATAACGTTTCTTGATATTTTCTTTAATAATAATGGCTATATTGAGCTTTGACGCATTAATGCTTCACCCTGTATATTAGTGAACTCAACTGCTTTATCTAAAACCTTCAATCGCGGTAGTGTTTCTAAATTGTATGAGGGAATCTGCATAAATTAGATAAAGAATATCAAATTCAATATCCAATATAAAAAGATGGACAATCTTAACTGTGTAGATATCTAAGTGGAGGAGCAGAAAATATCTTTCCAGGTTATCACTCTTGTAGACTCTTTTCCACCGAATATACTCTGGGTTAAAGTGGAGTTGTTGCAATTATGATGCCTGTGTGTGTTTTTTACATACTAATATTAATTTGACAAAATTTCGATTTATCATTTCTAAAATCTTTCATTCGATTAACCAATTTCGCCAAACAATTTCTTTTAAATCATGTATATTTATGTACTTACTTTTTCCAAGTAGGTACATCAAAATTTTCAAATTTAAAACAGATAGATTTTATTTTAAAGTATAAAATATATTTAATTGTTAACACAAAATTTACTTTTACACTGAGAACATTATATTTCCTGGTTTACAAACGGCTCTGTGTGGGAAGAACATAAAGACATTAAGAAGGAATAACTTAAAAAAGATATATTAATTTATTATTACAATTAAATTGTTTTTGTTTTAAATTTTAAATCATAATAATTTCATTAGTTAGTTTCAATCTATTCTTAATATTTACGGAATTGTTTATTATAAGTAAATGATGAAGAACACATACATATACTTTTATTTAGTTAGTCAAATATCAGCTATATATATTCGTAGAAACCGCAATATAAAACGGAAGTAACCAGATAAATTAAATCACTTTTGTTTATCAATAATTCTATTTGATTAGCTAATCGATATACCTATATGTAGCTAGATAGATTTCTACTATAAATTAGTACCACAGCCATAAACACAATTAGAAATACTAAGACAACAGTTTAAATTTATTATTATATGCCGCATACTTAATAAGTTCTCGATTAGTGACACAGACAACAATTCGGTTAATATTAAATGATTTCTTCTTAAATTTATAAAATTCTATGTAGTTCAGAATAATATTATGTTAAATAAAGAATAATATTAAATTGTTAAATTTTTTTAAATAACATTTTTTGTTGTATATAAAGGATATATATTGTCAGCCTTTGGATTTTACATTTCTAAAGTAATTTCTGATATACTATAAATCAATGGAACGGTTACTATTATTGAATAATTTCTACAAAAATCTGCATCGGTCTTGACTATTTTTTGCATAAAAATACAACATGGTTGTTTCAAATTATGCTTACAAAATCGGTTATGTATACAGAATTATGTTGCATAAAAATATTAGGTGTCAATTTTACAAGCTATTGGTTTCTTTTGCTGGAGTCAGCTCTCGCACACTCGATCACCTCTAAACTGAGAAAAAATTTTTATTCCCCCATAGATATAAAACTTTGCATTCATCAATGCTCCAACACTTTTATGTACTTAAAAAGCCTAATAGCAGCCTTAATAGGTTCAATAGGTTTTTTAATTTACTGCCACTGTACACAGTAAGTATTGACTTATTATTGTTGCTTAATTATTCCATCGTTAATCCATAAATAATAAGTTTGTTTACCTAAAAATTAAATGGAAAAAGCAAACGACTATTTATTCTTAGTACTTACATTATTGGATTGCGATAATTTTATAAAAAGCTACCAAAAATTGTAATGTATGTGAAATGCAGGATATCTACAAAATGTATTGCAATTTTTAAAATACCGTTTGTAAATTACGACCAAAAAGAATTAATTTTTTAAGTTCTTTTAAGAGATACTTGAAACATAATTCAAATATTCGCATATTTATGCATGCTTGTGCACATACCAGAACAAAATGAGACTTACTTAATATGTATATAAGCTATTTAAATCACATTTTTGCTATCTAGATAAAAGCAAAAGCAAGAGCTTCTGCTAAAAGCTCTATATTGTAGAAAATGTTTTATTTGCTTTAATTTGTCTGAACTGTTCCTTAAACATTCAAGTTTATTTTTTTACTTTTAAATGTTATTGCATTTTGCAATTTAATTTTAATTATTTTTAACTGCAATTCTAGACAGGGTAATTACTCTAATGGAATATTTTTCTAAATTTTACGAATTGTCGTCACTGGCTGCAGAACAATTCTATTCTGTTTTTTATTAAAAGATATACTTAACGCTTATTATTAATACATCTTTAAAAATGTAGAGTGATGTGCTTTAGTATACCGACTTACCCCTCGAGGGCAGTCGGCTATCTATCGTACTCGTTTCTATTGTATATATGTATGTATGTACTTACATAAGGGTTATATATATAAAGTTTTATGACCTTTTGAGTCAGTTTTAATGCACGCCACTGTATATCGATAAAAGATTTCATTGATAAGTCTACTAGTTGATATTTACTTTAAACATCGACAATAAAATAGAAAATTTCAGATTAAAGATTCAAAAACAACTAGAATTAAAATATAATTTTAGAATCGAAACAAACATTGATACTGTTGAATTTAAAAGTTTTAGCTCCTCCAATAATTTTAAAATTAGTCCTTCTGGCACCCATTTTTGCGTCTATTAAGGAATGTTATACATTAATTATATGAAGAAGAATGGTACAGGCAGAATTAGTAATAAGTAATAATAGTTTAATATTACACAGATAAAAATACAAAATTCTCTAGCAGTCCTCCGTCTGCAAAAATTGCATTTTGGAATTAAATATCTTACTTTTATTAGATATGTAAATTGTTTGTTTATTTATTCTCCGCAACAAAACGCAGAATAAACAAAAAGCGATAACCTCCATTTTAAGCAATATACTCCAAAATAAAGCAGGACGCTTTGAAAACTACAAAAATAACCGACCATGAGGATCGACCAAGCATATATTACATAATTCTGCAAAAGTTGCAGTTGGTAAAAGCTCAGGACAATAACAAATTTGTGATTCAAGAAGCGTATTGAAGTTATTCATTTTATAGTCTTTATTCTTAGTTTCTATCGTCTGAACTCTTGTTCTTATAGAATCGTTGCTTAATTAAGATTACAACTGTTTTTAACAGTTCTAACATAACAATAGATTGTGCATAAAAACAGGACCACTTGAACATTTGCCAAATTTAAATTATAGCCTTTAATGCGAAACCTATTACTGTTACACTTAATGTTTGTTACAAGTTGTACTCGATCGTATACGTTTATGTTCAGTTTCTCAATGTACTCTATTGTTTATTTGGCTTCTATTTTATGTTATTTACTTGCCGTATAGGTATGTACATACATCTATATACTAGACTACAATATTTACGAATACATTAAAATATATTTTTCCACAACAAAAAAAAAAAAAAATACACAATTTAAATTTAAAATCACATGTTTATGCTGTCTAAAGAAATACAAAAAGAAATGATGTAAATCATCTGTAGAAGGAATTATAACAATACATCGCACGTGCATTTTCGAATATATTGTTCTTAACCATAACACTCTCATTTTACTGGCCGTAGCACATCTATTAACGTTGGTTATTAATGTCAAAGACATGTACATTTATTAGTTCTATCAATTAATAATAATTAAGAGTATAAATTGTACCAATACATAAAAAATTACAAGGAATCAATTTAAGTGAAATAGGTCGTTGCGATGTGATGCAAATTTAACAATATGCACGTGTTGATATTATGATGCAGTGGTCTCAAACAACTGATTCCGGCCCGTAACTTGCAATACTACTATTACATCATGCGTAAAGTTTGAGTTTGAGATCACCGATATGTTATGCAATGTGTATATACAGGATATGTATAAATTGACACATTAGTACAATCAAATTTAAAAAACAAATAGCAAAATCTTGTATGAGTTGCTGTAGCAACTTTTAGATACTGCAATCTTGTTGCGTACTTGATTCTACATATTGATGACTTGCAGTCACGTTGTAATAATGTTGCGCTCCTAACTCTAATAATTGCTTTTTTGACGATTCATTAATTATGGCGGGGAATATCCAAACAAGACTAGATATAAAATGTCACTTTTGATTTAGAGAAATAGATTTTTGGAGACCTGCACATCTATGGAGCCATTTTGTGGGAGTGATAGTTGGTGTAACATGTGCGAGGATGGGTTAGTATTTCAGTCAATCACATGAGTTCTTATAAGATTTTACTTATTTCTTTTTACGACCATAACATGAACCACGTGTACATTTCATTTTACCAGCAATAGCTACAAATATCGATGAAATATGTATTCTTTATTAACACTACAGTTGTAGACGTAGTACTTTTTAAATCCCACTATTCGACGGGCTGGGCAAACTCTAACCTTGCAGCATACTAATATATTGATTTGATTAATTTTAAATACACTGTGAAGACTTCCTATTAGAATCAAGCAATAATTATTTGCTTTTTAGTTTCAAGCTAGTTTGATTAGATGTAAAGAGATCAAATACCGCCGAAATCTTATCAACTACATGTATATAACGGTTATATATGTTGGTACTAGATACATACATATATAGTTATTACTTACAATTAGTATAACAGTCTAAAAACTTACTAAAAACTTTTAATACGAGAGAAAAAGCACAAATGTTAATTAATTATACAGATTATTTAAGAAATGAGGAATTATGAAAATATTTAAAAAATTATTAATAACTGTAAATAAATTATTAAAATCACTCCAGCCAAGGCAAATTAAGCTTGTAGAAAAGAACCTTGAATTTGTATTTTTGTAGAAATTCTAATTTTAAACCGGTTATATATATAAGCTTGTATATTTTGCACAATAAAGGTTATTCCATTTCAGAAATTTAAAACATGCATATAGCACATAGGTATAGTAATACATAATATATGAGATCACTCTCTAAAAAACTGCTTTTGATTTACTCTATATAATAACTTTTGTAGTATACTACAAAGTTGTTTAAAAAATTATTGTTGTAACTCAACCTTTTGAACTGGGGCACTATATGACACATGTCACCTTCTAAAAAATTGATTTCAATATAAACCACATCATCCAACTGAAAGGACATTCACTTTAGCGCTCAACTAGGAATTTATGAATAATAAATAACATTTGAAACCTACGAAACATTCTTACGATAACGGATTGAGTACAGTTACGATTCTTAACGAAAAAAAAATAACGAATTCTTTATGTAAATACTCAAAAAGCTCGCGTGTACATAATAGAATAATTTCCACTAAAATTTTGCAGACGATGTAATGCAAGATTTGAAATTGCAAAACTTGAGAATTCGAAGGAAAGTTATGCTATTTAAGATAGTTGGAAAGTTATATATAACATTTTGGTATCACTAATTTTCAGACACTTCACATTCACTTTAGCAAAGAGCCTTGGTTGAGCCACATGAAATTTTGGAATCTTAAGATGTGGGTAACAGTGGATATGTATACACCTCATACGTCTTGATTCTATTTTATCTCCCATAGAGCTAGCCGTTGCTAGAATAATAACGGGAATATAGTTTTCATATGTTGTTGCTCTGCATATGCATTTTGTGTTGGTAAATCAGAATAGGTGTGTGGTGTGGCGTATTTCCGCATATCGTGTACATATAGTATCTCTTTTCTTACTATACAGTTTATCTTTATCTATCCAACAATTCTAAATTCTACTTAGGTACTTTATTTATCTTATCATATCGTCCGTAAGTCGTTCTATAAGTATTAGTAATATTTACAGGATCAGAAATCTATCCGTGGGTTTTCCATTGTGGCCACAAAATGGAATTTACTCAAAATAAAATTACTGTAAGATATAGATGGCTTATAGAAAAACAAACTAAAATTATACATAGCGCACTACTACTACTACTATACAAAGTAGGACGAAGAATTTTTTATTAATAATAATATTTTAATTTTGTGGCACTACATTTCATCTCAATCGGATTGTTGTATAGTTTGATGCATTTTTGCGCAATGTAGGATATCTTTTTTTTAAGGGAATATCCTGTTTATGATAATATTTTTGTGTAATAACACAACTGCAATAATTACATTTTGAGAAAATTCACAGATAGATCTGGTCCTAATGTTTGCAACATACCTATAAAAATAGTAGAAAATATGCTCTGTTCATATGCTTCATTAATACCACTTGTTAACACCTTGCGTATTTTGTGGCAAATTTGATCCATCTTCCTCGTCACCTTAAGTAGTTAAATTCACGTCCTCTTCCGACATATCCGATGTCTAATTGAAATCCCTTCTTTTAGTGTCTGTTAGAGCTAACTTATCGTAAAGTACTCTTCCTCGATTTTTTTATCTTAGCTTGACAGTGACTACCTAAGCAGTATTGTACGTCAGACTACCACTAATACAGCCCTTGCTATGCAAATTGTATCATCAATAATGTTATGTTGTTAATTATCCTACAGCAACTCAATGGTAGTACTGATCTAGTGAGTCGTGCCCACGAGCGTTACCAACAACGATAATCAAAATTAATAATTAATATATCTACTTTGTGACCTTTATGTACTTACCTTTCAATTCCTGAAATAGTTCCACTTGTAGGTCAATAAAACAACAATTAATTAAAAATTTTATTTTGGAAGTGGAAGTGCAAGTGGAAATATTTCAGGAAATGAAAGAAAATTAATAATATATTTAAAGAAACTTCTTGGTCAATCGGCTGGTTGATGAAATATTAAAACAAATATGTAAAAACAATACTACATAACAACACAATTTTATTTTTAGCTTTCGGTAGTGCTAGCTACCTTCTTCAGAAAAGACACTTACAACGATTACAACATATTAAAAGATTGTTATTTAAAAAGTACATTTGTACATGGTCAAAAAATATATTGCAAATGATTTTTTTTTTACCATGTACAAATTTACTTTTTAAATAACAATCTTTTAATATGTTGTAATCGTTGTAAGTGTCTTTTCTGAAGAAGGTAGCTAGCACTACCGAAAGCTAAAAATAAAATTGTGTTGTTATGTAGTATTGTTTTTACATATTTGTTTTAATATTTCATCAACCAGCCGATTGACCAAGAAGTTTCTTTAAATATATATGAAATCACGACTAAGAAAAAACTCCGAAATAAATTAAAAAATTAATAATTAATAGATTTAAATAACAAAGCAAATCATGTAGTATAAAATCGGGTTAGTAGCTAAGGCTGGTCTTATTGAGATAGTAAACTGAACAAGTAGCACACTAAGATGTGCAGTTTGCAGCAAAAGTAGCTGTCCATTGTAACACGCTTCACACATTTTTTTAAGGAAAAATGTAAAAGGATCCAGGCAATATAGCAATATTCTTTCCAATATTTTACCAACTTCTGAGGAGTCCAGTATGTATTCTAATTTTGATACGTAATGTTGTACTTATGATGTACGCTGTTAAATAATTAGTTCCTTGCAAATCCAATAAAAACTATTCGAATCATTTATGCAATTACGAATTTTTAAAAGCGATTTACGAAAGAAGGGCTCTCATTTTACAAGTAAAACTAACTTCTGTAAAAAATAAGGTGTGACGCAAACCTCAACAACTACCTTAACACCAGAGTTGTTTTTAATTATTATTATTGTTCAAATTAATCAGTGCAGATGTAATCAAATGTATGTATGTATCATTAGAATTATTTTAATACCTATTTTTCTTTTGTAGATAATAAAATTTCGAAAATTTCGGTGAAAATGTATTATTAATATAGCAATATAAATATGCAATGTTTCTGTTTTCAAACTGGTGCATTTCTGAGGGCCGGCAGATTTATTCGGAGCTACACATTTTAATGTTGTTTGTACAGAAATCCTGTTCGGTTAGGGGATATTCTATGTACATTGAAAAATTCATAGTTTCTAAAGTTTTAAAATAATTTTTTATATTTCTATCAATATGGAAACTAACTGTATCTATATAGGCAAGAAATTTTTATTGAAAATTTCTTTATTGAAAGATGAATTGATCAATACTACTAAAAATAGATGTTGCAATCTACTACTAAAAAGGTAGTATAATTTAGTACTTTCACTGGAGCATTAGAAGTATTATATGAGTCTTCCTTTAGCATTGCCCGCAAGTCATGTTCTTGCATTCTTTAATGTCTATTATCATCCAAATAATGAAGATGACGCTAAACATGGTGTATAGTGCTCCATTCAGATATTGCAGCAACCATTTCATTCTATTTACTACTTCAGTTACTTGTAAGAAATGTTTAAGTATGTCTTTATCTAAAGTAAAACTGTCAGCTATAGCTTTTATATACTTTGACTGTTAGGCTCCTAAACATATTTTATCAACACCATTTATGGGAGTACATGTTATAACTTTGCCAATTCTATGGTCCATGGTATAATAATACGTCCAAACACTATTATTTAACATTTTTTTTAGCGTATAGTAACTTATAGCCACATAGTTTATGACATTTATTATCCATCCATATTACATTTTATAGATTAAAGGATTTATTTCAAACTTTTACCACCTTATATTGCTAAATATTTCCAAAATGTCTTTTATCTTCGCCAAACTAATTTAGGGACGTGGACAGATGTTTCTATTACATGCTTTTATTTGTTACATTAATTTCTTACTAACTTTATCCCGTTCATAAGAGTGCAGATTTTCGACTATTTTTTATCACTTTCAAATTAAGGAACTACACAAGTTCAATTTATGTTATTATTTTGCTTTTTCTTTAAAATAACTTCATCTGTAATGGAATTTGCGCATTACGGAGTGCTTCCTGCAACTACCTAAAAGAAATTTTATACCTATAATTGTGAACATGTATAAAGATGCTGTGCTTTTTTACAGAACTGTGTATTCACACTGGAATGGTTTAGAAATGTTTAGAAATTGTTGTCATACCTATAGACATACAGTTTGTGTAATTTTAACTTCATACTAATTGCTATTACAGTATTGTAGGGTGGTAGAAGCATTACAACTAGTTATTTTCGCGACCACAAGTAAGATTGTAAAAACTGTGTAATTGAGCCAGGAAGGGAAGACGATGGTGGTGAAGAACGTGGTATTTTAAAACATAGTACCTTTAAGTATTATAATAATTGAAGTGTTATGCAGTATTTTTTAATGACATGGTATTTCTTTCAAACATTATTAATTAGAAACAGGGCATCTTTTAATTTTTAATATTTTAAAAATACGAATGTGATACCAATATGAGGTACCATTATTCGACTATTTGACTGGCATGCTGCTTGTTATTTATGCTAAATGCAATTCGTTAACTTTAATAAATGAACATACACATTTGTACCAGTTTAGAAATTTCTCTCGCAGTTGGCAACCACTTTTTGCAATACACATTTGGTAATGAAGAAAAGCAACCACGTCCTGAATCATTTGCATAAATATTATTTTAACCGCAATGATGTAGTAATTTAATTGACGACATATTGTAAGATGGTACATGGAACGGTCTTAGCAAAAATATAAACCAGAATCCCATAAAATTTGTCTGAATCACAATGCAAAGAAAAGACAAATGAATTACGTCAGATATTTAGAATCCATTGTAGCAAATACATTGAAAATAACTTACAAACTGTGCTAAATATTCTAAACGCAAAAAAAAAACTGAAAAGACTACTGAAAATGAAGGGTAAGGCAGAATTGATTGCATTGTTCAATGTATGATACATAATCATCAAACAATACTGAAATTATTTAACGGGTCGATGGCCGCAGTGGTTAGGCGGCTGACTATTGTTGTGAGAGGACGATAGGTGCCGGGGTTCAATTCTCTGGAGGGAGGTGACATTTTTTCAGAGAGTTTAATCCCGGATCGAATTGCCATTCGCTGTTGGGAGCAAAGTGATTAACAGCGCGGTATTATAAAAGGCGATATGATGCTGTCACAAAGCCATCTAAACACAACTTACACACACAAAACTACACCGCAAGAGTTGCAGTGATAGCCAGACAAGTAATACAGCTTACGGAGTCACTGCAACTAAGCACCCACCACACAATAAAAAAAAATTACGATACAATAGCCAAATTGAATTTTGGACATGATATTTGCCAGGCACATTCACAATTTCAAAATTGCTATGAAGTGGCGGATTAAACCATTTGCTATTAGCATCACCTATTCATAATGAATAGCGGTAACAATTGATTGGAAATAAAGTAATATAGGTATAAAGTGTCGATATCAACAACAATATAAAATAAATTATACGGATAAATGTAAAATTTGAATTTAAAATCTATCTGTTCCCTTATCGGTTTCTAGAATTTAATGTGGTTGCTGGGTTTATGACCACATTTGTGGACAGCAGATTTTAAAAATTGTTATGAATAAGAATCGGTACGGTGCAAACAAATTTTAAAACGAACGAAAGTTGTAGGAGTATATTGTTAGCTTACATAACTCAGCGATGAGTGCAAAAAATGTTGAAAATCTAAAACAAAACCTCTCTGTTTTGATTTTCTAAGACACTATATACATCTCGTTTACATTTTTTTCTAAATGAATAAGCCGCGATTATTAATTGCTTTCATATCTGTAAATATTTTAATCAACTTCATAATCCATTAAAATTTTTTTGCGGTAAACATTTTCCGATTGGAGCGTATACTCGCCAAGTCAAAGTCAAAGTCGATAATGTTTTAGCGATAAACATTTAAGTCTCGGACTATGCTTAATACGCATACAATGTTGAATACATACTACATACATATAATGTGTATCTCATTTCTTTCCGCTGACTGTTCGACCTCAAACCAAGATTACTGCACGTCTATTTCCAGAGTTGCTTTTTCAAATTTATTTGTTTCGGCTCGAAGCACCGCAACTGAAACGTAAGTACGTGCTGATTTATCCATCTTTGCTTAAATGACGAAAAGGAAGTTCTTGATAAATGAAAAGCCTATGTTTATGGAGATTTATTTTTGTAGTACGCAGAAATGGCGTTTCATTCATGAAAATATAGATTCAGCACTTCACACATCAACATACCGCGAAAGCTCAAACAATTATTTCAGTACCGGAAAACGATTTGTATAAACGAGTTTGATTTAATTTGGATAGATATATTTGTTTTATCTGTTCGTATTTAAAGTTAATTTAATCAAAGCATCCGTGTAAATGTTTAGTATTCCAATATTTTTGCAAGACACTGTTACGAATATAGGATATGACAGATTAGAATAATTCATTAAATAGGTGAGAATACAAATGCAAAATAATCATACTAAACAATTTAAAGTAAAACTTGTTTCGCTATTAAGTATGTATGTACTTACATAGTGGTTTAACTTAAAGCGCCTGAAGAAGATGGTATTTTGCATTATCTTTTATATTTGTCAAATTGATTCATTTTATACGCACATTCCGTCTAACAGCCAACCCTTTGTCTGCAATTTTATGAATCAAAGATTTTATCAATATTCAAGAACATTCAGTAGAAGACTAAAAAACAAAAGTAAGATAAAATAGAGAGAATCTGTAGAAATTAAAGCACGCTCCTGTGAGAAATTGTGTTACTTATCGAAAATCTCCTACATGAATGGATTTTTTAAAGTTAAAAAAAAATGGTACCAGTATTTTATATTTATAACTTTTTCTGATCGACGAAACAGATTGAAATTTTTAAAAGGGAGGCGTTGATATATTTTTGCACAAGAATAGGACCGAATAAGATTAACTTCTACAATATATTTTACTTATCATTAGTTAAATGATTAAAACATAATGAAGGAAATACTTCTGGGTTTACGCTTCATAGTTTGCATTTAGAATATTCTTGATATTTTGGGGTACATTACTACCCGAAATTTAATATATGAGATAATATGATGAATAATCTCTTATACTATAAAATCTGATAAGTGTACATACCTAATTAATAGTTTTGAACTACATTTTACGATAGCTTGTTCTTCTTGTGCGTTATATGAACTTGTATCTTTAATTGTTGTAACATTTTTCTTCATTTATATTTAATAAGCAAGTAATTATATAATGTTAAACATTTTAAAAATAATCTGAAATAATTTTCCAAATGTTTTACTTAAGTAATGTATTTAATATATTCATTTTCAATATGACTTAAGGTTGGTACAGTAACTTGTAGTATAGATATAATGAACGAATAAACTATATTCGTATGTTATAAATTGAGTAAGGAAGTAAAATAAGTAATCGGAGAATAAACGTGACTAGCTGATTGTTTTACAATTTTGCGATTTGAAAATGATGGCGCTACCACTATTCCTGAAAATATATTTTAAAATATAGCCAGAAATATTTTATCTGACCCTATGTTTTGCGTACATTTATGTGTATGTACATATGTACATGTAACCTAAATGTACGCTCATATTATTGACACACCGGGAATAAACGTTGGTCAGAACTTTCTTGCCAAAATAAACTCTGTTGTTTATATTCTGAAAACTTACCAGGTCTGGTGTGATATATATTTAGAGTACGAGATTAATTATGTTAGAATGAGTACTTACTACAATTATTTAAAAACTTTTTACAACTCTTTAAAAAGAAAATATTCGCTATGAAAGAGTATTTCATTTTTTTCTAGCATATTTCTTTTAACAAATTAAATGTATAATCATATCTTACAATTAAACTCTTCTATATACTATACACCGATTTGCATGAAGTCTATATTTGAGGTGTATATATCTTTAAGATAAAGATAATTATGGAATAATAAATTATGTATTATTTTGTAGCCTTTTAGAGGTATTGGAGTAGAAACATTAGAAAAAAACACCTTAAAATGGCATACAGACTATAATCCTTTGAACGTCCCAAGAAAAGTTTAATGGCGCAGTAGAAAAATATTGTAGTTATTGTTAAATTAAATTCTCCTTTTGTGATTTTAAATAATTATTGAAAAAATTAGCTAGTTTTATCTTGTAGTAAATTTCATAACCTGACTCACTCAAATGACTTTTTGTTACAATCCATTCGATCAATAAGTTTATATCTTCAGTAATTGCTTTGAACGTCCTTTGTACAGTATGTATACGGCCTTGATTTTCCTTGGTTTGGTTACACTTTCAAATTTTTACTAATTTAATTGATTACAATTTGTATGTTATAATATAGAATAGATTCCGCAATTTGTAGTTGTTGTGGTATTATATTTTTTGTTGACGTAAATTAGTACTACTTCCTCTATACAAAATATCTGGTGGTGATGTTATTTTCACTACAATGGTTTGGATACCCCATTAGATCTTGGTTACGTAAAAAGAATTTGCAACTAATTAATAAATTTTACATTTAACGGTTTGCACAATTACTTCCCGTTTTAGATGTTCAATGTCATATGTCATTTCTGTAAGTATGTATATTTACATTCACATCCAGTAACAAAATTACTAAGAATTTCTTGGTATTTTCATATAATTTTTTTTTAACAGGAAAAAAATTATTTCTCACTCTTTTTTTATTTGGCATTATTTATTAGATGAAATTTGAAAAACATGCTAAGTTTTGAGACGTAGAAGTAGTATAAACTCTCCATTCTTTTCTGGTATAGTAATCTCTGATTATTTTTTAGTGCGAATTTAATTTCGCGAAACTTGTTCCCAATAAATCGCCACAAATACCAGTGTATCTAAAGTAAGGACATATTACTATTATTTTAATTTTAGAAATAATATGGAACTATACCACAGGAGGTGAGATCTAATTAAAACTCTTTCAAACAAAACTATCTGCAATATAAGAATTACAATAACAATAAAATAAACGGATCGATAGCCACAGTGGTGGCATGGCTATCTAGCGTTGTAGCAAAACACTAAGAGCCGGGGTTCAATTCTCCGAGAGGACGGTAATATTTTTCTCGGAGAGTTTGGTTCCGATTGATCCACCATTCGCTGTTAGGAGCAAGGTATATACAAACAACACCGCAAGAATGGTAGTCGTACAAGCGATGTAGCTTAAGAAGACAGGCAACTAGCACCCACCAAACATAAAAAACTCAATCTTCACAATGAAGGCAATAGAAGAACAACTCATCCACATTATTCGTACACCATTCGTGTTTCTACCTTGGCATTCATGTACTGTATCCATACTGCACCTTTGGCATCATCACCGTGCTTTCTAATCTGCATTTTCTTTGCCTCTGACAGCATTCTTAGTATCATTCAGACATCCTCTGGCTTCCTTTTTTATTTCTCACGCCACTTTTCTGTCAATATCTTCTTGTACCTTATTTTTATACGAAGTACTTCTGAAGATTGTTTCTTTCCCTTTTTACGTTTTGATTGAATCTCTACTTTTTTTCCGAACATAAGGAATAAATATTATGTCCTCAAGAGAGCATAACGCGTAAGGTGCTCGATGAGTAGCTGAACATTCAAGAATGCAATTGGAGCTTCGACGTTTAGTGTAGATATATAGTTACTATGCAACTTCTCTAGGGTTTATTTTCACAATTTGGTGTTTCATCGTTATCTTCTTCAGGACCCTCTTATTTCATTATTAGTTAGTTAGGCCCTAGTATATCTATTGCTTCGGGTGCAGCAAAATCAATATTATTCAAAATTGTTAGGTAAGAAGACCACATTTCAGTCTTTCTAAAAATATTGATTACTGTAGATATATGAGTAGTCTTAATGAATGCATTTCCTAAAAGATTTGATATGTGAAACACGTTTACCACTGGATCGGAAGGTGTACGGAACCATCAACTAATCTTTGCGTCATAAAATGTGCTTAGAGGTTTCATGAATCAAAATAAACTCCTGCAGAACTAAAACGTACTTTAGCACACAGTAACTCCCCGTTATTTATTATATTATTATATTTATTATATTTTCAGCTGCGTATGATCTGTCTGTAAATAGTATATATGTACATAAAATACATATACCATTTTATTAGTTAAATTTCATTTACGTAAGTATGCTCGATTTATGAATCGATTTAGAAACAAAGTAGTGTAAGTTTATTTATTTGAATCATATTGTCGTTCTTTTGTTAAGTAAAGGTAGATAGCACAGGACATATTAACGTGCAGTCACTTTTGCCTAAAATTCATAAAATTCATGGCCTGCTAATGGTGATAAATAATATCGAAGGCTTTCATGGTCCGAGTCTCCACTATGAGGACACATTTTAACCGCATCATAGTAGTATATAATACATACAATACAAAAATAAACTTTTATTTTAGTTTATTTTATATTTAGTTTATTTTTGAATTGTATACATATTACACTACTATGACGCGTTCAAAACCCGGAAGTTTTCATAATAGTAATGTTGATATATTAGCAATTTCTGTAACGTAGCTAACGTCCGATATAAGTAGTAAAACTTTTTTACTTAACGGATTTCCGCTGTAAAGATCGGGAGAGATCTAGGGGTGAAAAAATCTCTCTAGGAATTTTATTGAACAAGTTTTGAGGGTAATAGACCTCCCAATACAAATTTCAAAGTTTTTGTCGATACTCTTAAGAAAAACTCTTTGTTTGCTTAACATAGCACTTGATTATAGAGTTTATCCCGATGATACTAACATTAATGATAGCAGACGCAACGCTTTATTTTATATGTTTAATTTTTTGGGATTTGGGCAGGCTGTCGGCAAGCTTACTCATATTACATATTAGTCAAGTACCTTGATGATTTTATCTCCCACAAGTATTCTTTAAAAAAGTAAAAGTTGCTGAATTGCTTGGGTTTAATCATGAATGGATTAACTGTCAAATAAATATAAATAAGCCGCGTTTCAAGAATTTGGCTATAAGGGTAAAATTGAATGTCGGTTTAAAGCAGTTGATCGGGATACGCATTGAAACTACTACAAGTCTCCAAAATTTTACAACTTTAAGTATTAGAAGCAAAAAGAAAACTTATTTTAATTACCTTGCACCACCTCGTAATTCGGAAAATATACGGAAACATTTAAAACAGATTATTAATTTGGATAACACAAATAGTACTTTGTCTGAAGAATTGCCTTGATGATACGAGGGGTCGTTTTTATATACCCGGACTTGGTGTGAAAAAAGTTTGGAACAGTAATAAAAGTTTATTTTTCAATATACCTCTCTTGCTTTTGAATGCAAGTATTACATCGTTTTAATATCTCTTATCAACTAAAAAATCTTTTGGTTTGTCGTTTGCCATCGTCCATAAGTTTTGTTCCTCTTAGTTTTTTTGAGATTATGAAAAAAATAGTTACACAAAGCGATATCTGGACTATAAGGTGGATGGTCTATTTCTGTGAAGCTACATTTGGCAACGGCAGCTTTTGGAAGTCTTGATTTGTGAACTAGTGCATTATCGTGAAGCAACACGACACCTCCCTTCAATTTTATGCGCCTTTTCGCTTTAATAGAATATATTAGGCATCCGCACACGCATCTGGCACTAACTTTGATCATTGAAAGGTATTCGTGTAGAATTCTGAAATCGTGCTTCCTAATAAAACTGTTAATTGTCGCTTCTCTAATCTTGCATTCTCCAGTAGCAAACACTTGGTTTTTTCAATAACATTGGAGGTGATCACGTCAACAGGCTGACCTGGACGGGGATCATAATCCAGTGATTCTCAGCCACCTTTAAACAATTTTGACCATTCGCAAATAGTCGACTTTGAAGGACAATCATCTGCGTATACAGCCAACATTTTTTCATAAATAATTTTTGAGATCTTCCTTGTTTTGTCAAGAATTTCATAACTGTTCAATATTCAAGTTTGTGTATTTTGATACATGACAATACAAACTGACAGATATGATGATGATTTTTATTGATGTTTTCTGCGAGCCACTGATTCTAATGATCTAATATCAACCTATGATTCCGCTAGAATGCATAAATTACTAAATTCAAATTTTAGACTTTCAGACACTTCTTCTGGATATTATTTGCTTGTCTATTTTCCTTTATTTGACTCACATTATCAATTGTGCATTACAACAGAGTTACTTTCTATCTACTTGGGAAAATGTTCCACCAATAACACCCGAAAAACGACAACCCTCCAAGTTATACTGACTTAATTAAGGCCGAGTAGTATACTACCCACGTTATCGAAAGTGATGGAAAAAAAATGAATCTTCAATTATAGATTCCCAACACAACAGTTATGTTCCCAATATTCAATCGGGCTTTAAGGCAGGTCACAGTTGCGAGGTGCCTCTATTAACTGTCACTGATGATATCATATGGATATCATATTTGCAACGGATTAGAGGAGGCTGACAGTTTTATCACAGCTTGCTTGCAGAAGGCCTTTGTACTATTTCTTACGACATTCTATTGCTAAGCTGCATTATATAGGGCTTGGGGAAGTGGGTGTATACAGAGCGTTAAATTACCATCCGGGGTTCCCAATGTGTGTTGCATTAGAAGAAGTGAACCATAAGCATCTATTTCGGGGCCCTTTCTCTCTATGCATGTGTAGGTACACTCGAATTTTTGGATCTTGTCCGTTACGTCATGAGTAATGTCAGTATGAATCGACTCATGTCATGTTGACATTTCTCTCTCATATACATAGGTTAAATGTTGGTGATGAATATTTTACGTATGTATATCTGTGTTTACTTACGCTGTTAATGACGTAACGGGCAAGATCCAAAAATTCGATTGTATATCGATGAGGGGCCAAGGCATCACTCTTTTCATGACTCCTATAATGATACCGTTTTTCGTAAAATGTATTACTGTGCAAATAAGCTATATAAGCTATGTAAGCTCTATAATAGCTACTCTCTAAATATTAACACCACTAAGTCGGTTATCATGCTGTTTGATAATGAAAATTAGGCGAATGAACTCGTCAATAGGCTTAAATGTAATATAGGAAGTGTTAAAATTAAGTTAGGTCAACGTGTGAAAAATCTGAGCGGTGAAATTAACCTATCATTTAGTTTTAGAGGACACCAACTGTATTAAGAAAGCCTACCTTTCTCTAAGGCTGCTATGCCCGCAAATATCGTATTTAGATAAAGTATTGCTTTTTGTCGCGTTGGTTTTACATCCATTTGTATACTGTTTAACAGTGTACGACGAATACATTGATAAGGACGCTTTGCGAAGAATACAGCGTATGATTAATATTTGGAATTTGCAAATACGGTCGCATATCACATAAATTTATAGAGTTGGATTGATTAAGTATGTATAGTCGACGATTACTTCATTCTTATTATTTGTGTCACCAAATTATTCGTCACATGCAACCTATACATATTTTATAGCAATATTATGTATCGCCAAGATACTCTCCGCTCTATTAGACGCCATTGTTAGAGAAGAATTTCAGTAAAACTGGCTGTAAACTATTTAACCTATTACTTCCTCACCTCAAGCTCAACTATCGACAAGCTGGTTAGCTGTAATATCTGTTGGAGCAGCAATTGGCATAGATGACTGTATAATTTTATAGTTACATACCTATAATTACATATATAATTATAATAACAGATAGTATTTGTGTTGTCTTACTCGTCACACCTTTCAGTATTAAATTAGTAAGAGGTAACTTCATAATTCTTTTGATTTAGTTATGAAGAAATTGTTTAAAAGTTGAGCGATACCTTTAGTATCACATCTCAACTTCCTCTTGCAGTTCCCAATTAAATCAATTGCATTCGTTTATTTTTAATATTGTAGAGTGATTTCAAGGACTGTGGGCTCGTAATAACAATAAACATTTCTCTCTCTACTTAACCGGTTAAGTAGAGTTCGCATGCGTTGCTTGTTTATACAATAAGTAGGGGGATGTTTATAATGATGGTGTTTTAATTTTATTTATTCATTCGGTATTCGGTTGATGATGAAAACCCATGCGTTTTCGAAACACGTTCCCGAATAATTAATCAAAGTTGTGGTGTGAGGTGATACCGATGTTTATTGTTTTTAATATTGTAATTTATTATCTATATCTCTTGATGAAAAAAGAAAAGACTATTATCATTATTATTATTGTAACTAATGTTTTATTTCACGTGATAATACATAAAGAAAATTCAGTACAATTTTATGTTGGCGCAATAGTAGTGCATATATTTTATTTACCAAACCATAGTTAAACAACAATAACATCATATTCATACAATTGGCAGTAAAATGCAATAAAATATGTAGATAAGAGCGCACTATAAAATTTAATGGTGCAGTAAATATTTAGGTGTAATAAGGAACCATTTTTATACTGAAAATATGTAATTAGAGTTAGATTTTTATCCTGATGTTCAGATCGCAGTAATACAATACTGTTTTAAAACATATTTTGGAAATTCAAACCACTATTTATGCACGCGCTAAAATAATATTTTACATTTGTTAACACTTTTATATTAGCGCATATAATAGACTGTATTACAATTTAATGACTTTTTAAGGACAACATAAACGGATTTTGATTGTAGAATATCATCTGGCGAACTTGTAAATTATTATGGATATTACAAAGTTATCTTTTTGTAGCCATATTTTCGTAATTAAATTATACATTTTGTTCGGGAAATTCATCAGATTCGAAATGAATATTAGAATATATTCGAATCCAGCATTTTAAAATAGTTTATAGTAATGAATCTAAGATTTTTACCTCTTTCCAAGTGGATAGCATGCAACATAGAATGGACTACTTATGGGTAGATAGATTTCTTGTGGTGGGTGTAGGAGTGGCTTTTTAAGCTGTGTTGCTTGTTAATACTACTACTACAGCTCTAGCTGTGTACATTTTGTGTGTACATAAGCTTCCATAGCTTTGTTACAACATTACCTCGACGTAATAATGTTGCTCAACGGATTATGTCTCAACCGCGAATGGTAGCTCAATCATAGTATCGATATAGCGAGGCGTTGCCATGAGGGTCTTTCTTTATCTTGCATAATCCTTGTGTGAATTAGATAACTCCATGATCCTTTCTTCTGTATTGAAACTATAATTTTTGCGAATCCAGATTTACTGTGTTACGTATTCTAAAAGTATGTAATTAAATTGAAATTACGAGTATGATATCAATAAAACAGTAGTAAAAGTTATAAATAGAACTGTCAATGTTGTGTAGGATACATACAATTATAACAAGTCATAACATCAAACCATTGTAATTAGGGGGAATGGAGCTACCAATCAAACTTTTGATTTTAATATACTTCTAAATATATTTTCTTACCTTTCTTTTATATACGTATATAATTCTAACTTTCGTTTTGGTTAAAAACGTTTTGTGATTCTGTGTGTATAAAAACAATGCTATTATAACATTGTTCAATACAGAGTTTGTTGTAATCTAACTGCATTTTCAAAGTAATACTTATTATAGGAGAGTAGCTATTGCTGGAAAAACCTTTTTTGATATAAACAAATTAAAAGCCTTAGCACGTTAATTACTATGTTAATGCTAAAATCTAGAACTTTTTAAATGCAAGCGACTTTTAGAAACAAAACCTGCGTGTTAATTATCTGATTAAAATAAGAATTCCAAGTTCGTTTAAAAATAACTATGTAGATGTTTCCCAATCATATACCTAGTGTTGATGGTTTCACGGCCGTAACCATAAAATCTGTAATTATATATAGTTTATCATTAATTTCAAGTTGATGGCGTAAACATCATACTTAAAATTAATAGTATCTACACAAAATTTCGTATACGATAAAATAAAGGGAAAAAATGAAAAACGTAATCAAATATATTCACCTCTTACATAGTTGTTAATAACGACTAACATAGTAACAGAGCAGGGTACCACAACTAATGTATTAATATGTAAGTTGCGTAAGCATGTATAACAAATAATGTCAACAACAGCATCGTTAATTTATATAAATGTCATCAAATAGTATTACAAAATAAATATTAAAAATTCATATATTTATCATTATAAAGGTATCTTATGAATGAATAATTCTTTTGGTATACATCAATACGAAGATTAGTGATACATACAACATCTATATGTCCAACTGTTGTCCAGTTGTCTTGTGTGCGGCCGAAAGTAATACACTCCAGCAACTGCTGACAGACAGTAAACATGTTTAATTTGAATTTGAAATTCGTGTCTTTTTAGAATCCTTTCGAATTATGTATGTACATCAAATTTCAAATGCTAACACGAGTATAATAACTAAATTTTGCAATGAAAATTGTAGTCTTACCTAATTTCAACACATCGATTTGACTAATTCGATGTGACGTATACAAATATAAGCAACAGAAAATTTCGGGTTAAATTAAATTTCTCATAATTGTTTGCCATAAAAATGTCTTTTCGAAGTTTCACAGTATCATACTGTATTTTAATGGTCTGATTATCTCAGCAGTTCTAAGGCAGAATGACACATTTCTTAATGAAACGAATCTTTGTTAACATAACTAGAACACGCATAACCTGCATTAATTCTTATGTAATGTCAATAAAATCTTATAGTTAATAAATAATCAACCATTAACCAGCGGCACACACAATTTCAAGTAATTAAGTGTCCATTTAAAGAAAAGTAATCTATTTTTATTGTTTAGGTTACATTCTCCGTCATTGAACTAACTGTATTTAACAAGTTACATATGTATGTATGTATTTTAAGTATAGGTTTTGTAATTGGATAACATAATTCATTATTTTATAATGAAAGGTAAATTGGAAAAAATTATGGATGCTCGTTTATTATTCCAATATTTCGTAGTCACAAATAACTATGTAAACTCTTACTACTGGTCAGTAATATCGAAGGCATGAACCGGATCATGATAAAAGCGATAACAAAACGAACAAGAACGAAGTTTCTCAGACTATCTGATGCTAATCTTAGTACTTTATTACTAATTTATTTGAAATGAATTGTGTCTACTGCCAAGTATATGGCTCTTACTGAGGAAATGTCGAGAGAAGCCAAAGAAAAAGATTGATGCAAGTTCCATTGAGGTAATATCACATAAGGATGCTTATTGTCTTAAATTTTCAGACCTTTCACGCAAGATACGCCGGACGGTCGTGCTTTTATTTTAAAACAACTGTTGTTAATGAATTCTCGTAAATTGTTTAGACGTATCACTTAAAGAAGTAATTTTAAGTATTTCTATAATGAATATATCTATGCTATGACATTTATATACCTACTTATCTTTCAATTCCTGAAGTATTTCCACTCCGACATATTTGATGGTGGTCTCTGTTTTCTCTAGGTATAGATAAGTAGATGGACCGAAGTTGTGGACGTCCATCTTATATACCTGCAAAGATACTAGTCTAACCTTTAGTTTGCTGAAAACATTCCTACACAAACTCTGCTTCGACAACCAATAATTAAAACATTCTTTTCTTTCTAACTGATATTCTAACTGATTATATTAAAGATTCAGTTTTGGTAGCGCATTTTTGTACATATATTCCTCCAAGCATACTATTGATAATCAACAAGTCTGTTCATACCTACAGTTTTCGGAAAAATATGTAATATATGTAGCGACTTTTTTCTTTTTCTGACAGCCCAAATTTAGATCGTTTATCAAATACTTATTTGAGGACCAACAAACATCTAGTCACACATGATAGACTCATTCATCTCATATTTCCATCCATCGCTTTTCCAGATATTTCCCAAACCTAATTTCCTGTAAGTATAAGGAAATATTACTTCTGTCTGATACATTCAAGCAACAATGCTAGTAAAACAGATTTGAGGTTAATTTTTTATATATTTATGAATAGTTGTCATAAATCATAAATGAATTCAAAGCCTTGATCAACCTGGTCGCACTATATCAAAAACTTAAGGTTCTAGTGTCATTTGATGGTGGGAAACGTTTGTTTACAATAATGTCTGTTAAGAATAAAGAGTCTCTTATAGGTCATAAATGTAAAAGCCTTGATTAAATTAGTTCATTACTAAAAGCCTTATAATAATGTTTGTTATTAACTCTGGTTCTTCATATTTTGTTTATTTCCGTATAGGTTTAATGGAGAAATAAATCAAAAATTTTAATATAAATATAATAAAATATCTGTTGGTTAAATGTTACTTGTAAGTAGCTTATTGTCCGCTTATATATGTATAACTGACGCTTAATATTACTCTAATGATTTCGTCGTTATAATTATTTTTAACAAAAATTATCGTAAGCAAAAATTATTTTAAATTTTTCACCAAAAACTGGGTCTTAATTTGTGATAGAAATTTAAAGGATTCAATGATACTAATTTCAGTTTTCCTTGAAAAATACATTATAAACAACTTCAATCATAACTTGTTTCATAACCAAGTTAGCTAATTAAAGCGCTCATAGTATATTTCATTTTTCTTGCACAGTTTCATCACATAAATCCGGGATTGATCGTTCTTTGTAAATGCGTAAAGAATGTATTTTAGCACTATGGCTAAATATACGAATTTTAAACAAACTAAATATTTATATCTAAACGAGTTTCCGTACTACTGTACTAATCAACAGAGCTGCCTAATCGCCCACTTTGATTGAATTTATCGGCCAAATGGTTTCAATACAAATTTTATCAGTTTACCTTTGCTGCAGCATTACGTAATAATAGTTTTGAATTTGCGGTATTACAAAGTACGTAGGTTTCAGTGAAACTATGTAAAGCAGATGTTTCTTATTAATTTCTCGGAGAATATATTCTAGGAAACTGTTGTATAAAAGGGACCAGATATACTACTAGTAGAATTCATGTTTGTTAATTATAGTTTATTTATCCTAAAAAACATTCTAGCTTTTGGAAGGTTTTGTAAATAACACTAAAATAAAAATCATTTAGACAATTTTAATTAAATGAGTGTTAATTTACAAGCTATAGTGGCTATGTTCTTTATTCTCAAACCAGTGTCCGTTACACATCACTACATCGACATAATATTTAGTATAATTAGGCATAAAGGTAATATAATAGCCAGTAATATGTATATAATAGAAACTTCGGCAGGTATCTTTGAAACCTCCAATTTGTGAATGTTATCTTCGTATGCAATTATCACAGTGCCATTATATCTGCAATAGTTGGAAACTAATCTATATTTGCCGAGATTTGTCTTTACTTGTTCAACCTTGTATTAATGTGCTGGTAGACATGAAAGATTTGGCCTTTCATTACGTGACTTAACTACCAACTGTTTGTATTTTATGTGTTTATAATAGCATGTATATTGTACGGGGGGTTTTAGAACATGCTCTATTTTTATTGCTTTGTTGATTATCCTTGATCATCTTTTGATCTGTACCTATAGCGTATTCAATTTACTCACAATATTAATTAAGGCTTGAGAAAAAATATGTAATACCTGAATGATATAACATGGCATAGTTAAGCTGTTAGTACAGTCTTATGCTGTTATACTCTAGTTTAATGTTTTAAAAAAAGTGACGACGTACAAAACCAACATATAATTTTGAGAACTTTCAAAGAATGCTATACAAGCTAATCGATGAAATGTATAAATAAACTCTATGAACATTTTCAACTGAAAATATAGGTAACTAACAGCAAGTATTATGGCGAGTGTAACATGGTACCTTGGTATACAGGGTGTTTCTGAATTGATACGAAAGATTTCAAAGTGTGATTCTTTAGCAAAAATTAAGCGGGGTCTTTCATATAAGTTTTTGTTCAACACCCTTTTCCTTCCAAGTTACAGTCCTTTAAAATTAGGTAAAAACAATTGTTTTTATTTAATTTATCCACTTTGGAAAAATTTAGAAGAATGAAACAATAAAACTATTTGTCATATGACTTCATTTGACAACAGCTTACTTGAGTTTTTTTAAATAAATAATACTCTTTGTGAATTTATGGGAAAAGAGTCTGAGCAGTATTTTATTTTTTGTGATCAAACTAACAATTTTATGATAAAAAGTCAAGACATAAAAAAGTTGCAGATTGATCTAATTTTTTAAATAGGAAAATATAGGCGCATTAAAAAGTTCTGATGCAAAATATTATAGGGGTTGTTTTTTCAGCCCCTTGTGATTATATTTTAGGGTAACAAAAATACTCAAAAACTGCCATTTTATTAGCATCAGTTATCTGTCAAATTTCATTCTTCTAAATTTTTCCAAAGTGGATATATTAAATAAAAACAATTTTTTTTACCTAATTTTCAAGGGCTGTAACTTGGAGGGAAAAGGGTATTGAACAAAAAGTTATATGAAAGACCCCCCTTAACTTTTGCTAAAGAATCACCCTTTGAAATCTTTTGTATCAATTCAGAAACACCCTGAATATTTTAAGTAATAAAAGCATTTTTCATAAAATACTTTCTTAATTAAATGAGATAGATGTGTTATTCATGATAACAAAATTCCAGTACAATTAGCAAATAAATAACTTGTAAAATACATCAGGTGGAAGAAATCTGTTATTATTTTAAAGACAGTCTCAAAAGCTACGTCAAATGTGCGACGGTACGAGCCAGAAAATCAACACGGAAGTATGAAAACATATTAAAAAATACATGGAAATCAAGAAAATATCTCTTGCTCGCTTGCTTGTATGAGAAAATTCTTATAGGCTTATAGGCTCGCAATCTTTTTTTTATTTGCTCAGGACATGACAAAAGTGCTAACACCCATCGACGGAGTACAGTTTAATTTTAGAAAAAAATATATAATTGCTTATCTATTTTGAAATAATTAAGCAGCTTCGCTAGGATAAGACCGTCTGAATGATTTTTAGAAACTGCTGTGATTAGGATTGTAAAGCACCTCTTCGCTGTAATGATATGGTCGCGTATACCAGCAAAAGGCTTTGAACCACTGTATTTGGTTAATGGGAGTATGAACTAAATTCAGCATCAACAAGTTGTAGAGCAGTATGTTAGGCTATACATGCATAGCTTACGAACAGATAATTCGTATATATTTATGCACGATGGTGCACCATGCCACAGGGCCAAAACCAATCGTAATCTTATGGAAATAGAAAATATTAGGGTATTGCCACGGCCAGTTAATTCCCCGGATTTGAATGCGATAGAAAATATCTGGAGCTACTTGAAACGTGGTGTGTCTACTCTACCAAATACCACCATTCATATTTTAAAAGAAAATAGTAAAGAAACTTGAGAAAATGATGTCCAACAGCGCTGCATAAGAAGTATACATAAAAGAATTGCTGTCGTTATCAAAGCAAGGGGCAGTTTAACGAAATATTAGTGTTTATTACTATTTTATTCCATTCCAATGATATCTTTATAATTAATGAATGAATGTACAAGTGTCTAAATCTTATTCTCTTTTATGTAAGTTCCGCTGAAAAAACTAAATTTTACGCAGTGGTCCTAATTCGATCGCACGATAATGTGCAAATAGAAATATATCTGGGACTAAAAGATAATGTTATTTTTGAAGTTATAACTTAAACAGAAAGAAGTGTAGCGGAGGAGCTATGAGGATGGTGAGTCTGGTAGTATGCATAAAGATGGATCCACATCTGCAGACAAATTTTTGTATGCGGTATGATCAGTTGGCAGAAGTTGAATTAGGAAATGCTAGACTACTACAAATCAGAAATATGCCACAATAACAGAAAAATTCATAATAACGCAATTTTCTTTGCTGGGATCTCATGAAGGCATTTCAGGATTGATTTTGGAATGCCTTAAAGTTTTGAAAAACTATAGTTGAAGGGAAACACTGTTATATGGCATTGAGGTCCTTGATATTCAGTTATGCAGTGAAAGCTGATATACTACTGCAAAATGTACTAAATGCATTTTTTACACCTCCTGAAACGAACACGTAGTGACGATGTCAGGAGGATGAATAACGAATTCTATCCAGTGCATGAGATTATTGTCTCATCTACTTATCATAGTATTCTACTTAATAGTAGTGATAATAACACTGAAATTCAAGGGATTTCAACATTTTCAGAGGAACCTTTTCTTGCCACAATTTTGTGTCCAATTAAAAATCAAATGAAATTATTAGCAATTTGAAACTAAACTGTTACTAGCAACTGTTACTAGTTACTAACAACGTAGTTCTTCCTCACTCAGATTGCTCTAGAAATCTTGGACTTTATCTTGATACTAAAATGCGATTCAGGGAGCACGTCTCCAAACTTATTCAAAGAGCTTTTTACAATCTTAAGATACTATACGGAAATAAAGATTGCCTAGATACTAATTTACGTAAAATGTTATGCGAGTCTCTAGTGCATTCTCAATTTAATTTTTGTGACCATGTATACTTCCCTTGTCTTGACAGCGTTGATAAACTTCGGATACAACGAGTACAGAATGCTTGTTTAAGGTTTATTTATGGTATACGTCGGTATGATCGCGTTTCCCATGCACTAAAATGGGCTCATTGGCTTAATATCCGTGATGGAATTTCTTTACATTCTATTATATTTTTCCATAAAATTATTTACTTTAAAAAACCTAGTTATTTATACCGCAAGATTGTTTTTCGAACAGATGTTCATAACGTTAATGTTAGGAGTAGGGGCCTGTTCACACCTCCACAACATCAACTAGAATGTTTCAAAAGATCCTTCCGATACAACATTGTAAAATTATATAACTCTATTCCTACATTTCTTAAACTTTTATCTATTCCGTCATTCTGCCGTGAGTTAAAGGCGCACTTTCAGTCCTTGGGTCGTGGATGAAAACCTTGTCGAATATTGTCAACTACTTCATACTAGTTTTCTGTTATTTTATTTTCATTATTTCATGTTCTTTTTGTGTAATTTTATTGTATCAGTTCCATGTTGCATGTGTGGCTCAAGAGGTGGAGCAGTCGTGTGATCACTCACTCGGCTAATCTTGAGCTTTCAAATGTACCTACATGTATTTCTTCAGTTTTGATGTCTATATAGGTATTTTTGTACCTTTATATTTATATACATACCTATCTGTATCTTTTTTTATTGGGCTAATAAAACACTATTATTATTATTATTATTATTACTGTAGTAAGTAGCATTTACTTCTGTCATAATATTTAACAATGTATATTATATTTGTACTTTCGTCTCACATTTAATGAACACCGTTTAATTGTCTGTAAAAATGTATTTCTATTAAAAAAAAATGTTGCTCGCCAGAAAAGTAAAAATTATTGTCTTTACTGTATTCCAATAAATAAAATTTCGCCTAAACATTATAGGACCCATTAATACAAATGACGTTCTTGTTTAGTTTTGACTCTCTAATTAATTGGAGTCAGGTATGGATGTGTAGTGTAAACTGTGTGTAGTGACGTTATCTACCCAAACAAATTAATTTAGATTTTTCGTATTCTGTATAAAACGGTGTTGCTACTCAGTCATTTATTTCAGGTTTAAACTCTAAATTTATGATATACAAAAGCAAGAGATGTTATCAGGTCATATCATATATCTGTCAAATTGAAATTTAAAAAATTCACTTTTTAAAACGAATTTCTGGTACCTAAGATTGGAATGCGTATTTTACGTTTCAACTCTTACTTTTTAAAGATAAGTACAAAGTAACAATTTTAGCTCCTGTTTATTTTCACTGCCAAAATTATTACTCGTACAGCTTTGAAAATAATTGCTCGTAATTCAAGCGATTGCTATGTATGTTTTGATTAAACAAGATTTGTTAGTATTACGTGTAGAATTATTGGAAAATTTCAATTTATAATCAGAAATAACTTCGTGCTGTTTTTTTGTTTCAACCTTAAATAGTAATATTATTAAATGATGCAAAACTGCACCAAGTTATATTAAAAATACACGTATTTATTAACGTAAAATATATACACACTCAAAATAATCCTAAAATATATAGGAATATATAGAAATTATATAACAAATATTTACATAAATTCTATGAAAACGCTATTAGGTTAAGGTACTGCTGTAACATATGTTAGTTTGATATGTATATTTCAAAACCATTGAATCTGTGGAAATATGTTCGATTTATAATCTAACCACATACATACATAAGCAATCTCATAAATATCTTTATGGGCAATCACTTCGTGTATGATTCATTTTAACTTCTGTATTGCTGACAAAAACTGAAAGCAATGGGTCGTTAAATAATTCTAGTACAGTTTTATATTTGCTCATGAATGATTTAAAGTGTATTTAAAGCAGATAAACACGCATGCGGAAAGCACTGCAAACGTATTAAAGTGGAAGGTAAAAAGATGCTTAGCAATTATTTAATCAAATACATACATACAGTTGAAGATAGTTCCTCTAACTTTTTTGGGTTTGTTATATTTAAGTAAAAATAAATTCAACAATGCTGCGTAAGTATTAAGTTAAAAATTTTGTCCGTCTACTTCATGATGTATACACATAAGTATTATTTTTGGATTTGAACAACCATTTAGAAAAGCCGTATTTGGCATATTTTAAAGTTTAAATGAGTTCTAGGTGAACGTTAAGGTTGCATCTTGAGTGTAAAACTTTTTTCGCTGTAAACATACAGTAAACATCTCGTTTAAAGAATGGTCAATACTAAACACAATCTTAACATGCATATCGCATATAATTCTTTTCTAATTCAGAGACTTCAATAATTGCTCTTTACATTAATTTTTACAACCATAAGTAATTGTTTTGAGTTAGAGTAATTTTTTTTATAAAATTAATACTTGTTTCGGGAAAGAGAGGAAGGAAAATTAGAACAATTCACAAACATAACATCCTCGGGCAATAGAACGCCAGAATGCATTTCTGAAGTGTTTCATATGTCCTCTGGTGTACTCGAACAGAACCACTACAGTTTACACTTGATAGAATTATGTCTATATTGAATTATGTCAATATATAAAAAATATCCCAACACTTTAAGATAACCAATTTAAAATAAGACTGTTTCAAAAAGGATTCTGTTTAATTAATACAAATTATGATTTTTTATCTATTATCTACAGAAGTTCGGCAGAAGAAAACTATTACGCGGATTTGAAGATATCGTTCATGAAAAACAAGAGTCTAGAATTAATCATCACAACATTCTAGACATGGTATCTAAGATATTACATAGTTGTTATTGAGTCTAAATTTTTGAGGTCTCCAATAGAGATAAGAATGCAATAGCATTTACATTTTATGATATAGGCCGAACTATTTAATTAAGAAGAATGTCGTCGTATAATCAGTGATTTATTGAACAAGGTTGCAAACTCACCATTACTTTTGAGAAATGACGACCTTGGTTTCTAATTATTAGTTAATTTTACAGATAAGAAATAAGAATCGTTATTTGCAACACAAACACTTAAACATCCTGCTAATTCTTGCTAAGGATAATTAAATTATTTTTATAATTAAAAATAATGTATACTTTTTAAAAAAGGCGTGTATAAATTAAAGAAACCAAGAATTATGTTCTAAAATAATTTGGGTTGTTTCTGAAACATTTCTCAATCTATTTGCCAGTATAATTTCATATATTCGGGCATAATTTAAACTCTGGCACTACATTTAATCGTCATTTAATCAGTATGCCGATATGCAGTTGTAGTTCCTAGCTGTATTAATTATTTTATATTACGAAACGCAAAGAAGTTTAAGTTAAGTTGCTAGTTTAAATAAAACAGTAATATCTCAAAAGAAACAAATTTTATAAGCTGCAATTAAAGCATTATAGAACAAATGTGATATCTAGAGTTAAAAAAATAGAAGCGTGGATTTTCCCATTGAGAACTTGGGCCACAATTTTCCACGATTCAATTTTTAACATAAGCTATGCTTTCACATTTTTACTTCTACTTCAATTTCACATGAATTCCGTATATTAAAAAATACCATAAATTTGCTTGTATTTGTTTGTTTAGGAAACAGACTTTCACAAATTTTATCATAATAAATAACCGACACAATGTTCTATTAATAGACATTATAGATTACTAGTATATACAGAATTTCTACAGCTACAGCATCAAATGTATATTGCAATATATGTGATCATATTAAAACCAATACCTAATTTCCGCACATTACAATATTATAAAATACTGAATACACATGTTTTAGAATGCATGTTAACATTTTTTTTAATATCTCTTTTCAGACACCCGATACAAAGAGATTTCGATCGATGTCCGATGGTTCACCAGCTGTACCCGTTACGAACGAAACTTTTGAAGTATTCCCAAGTCTACCTGATTCCGTGTTGGAGAAAATGGGCCTACTCGGTGATAATCCCAAGTATGTGCATAAATTATTTAATATATACTATTACATTTTTATTAATCCTTTTATTTAAAATTATATTCAAAACTTCAATAATTACTGTGTAGTTGCGTAAATAAAATATAAATTGAAGTAATAACAGTAGCACACTGAAAGGTATTTTAATTCTGGAAAGCAATTACATACGATAAAGCGAACTTGATACCCTCACTTGTTTCAAGGTTGAGATTGAATACTCCCACAGATACAATACTGTCCAAAATTTTTATCATCAAACGAATAAAGTGGTAAAGTGAACATATATAGATATTAGAACAAGATAAAAATTGGAGCAACATTCTAACAACATAAAATGGTGTTTCAAACTAATTGTTATTAATTTAAATTGTTATTGAAATATTGACTTGTTAGACTTTGTTAGATTAATCTCTCGACTAATTCTCGAAAGACACTTCATTTACTAAATTTCTTACGTTGTGTAATACTATCTATCCTTTAACTACCAACAAAATTTGCATAATGAGACATAATTGTATACACAATAGCACTTTAAAATCTCACTCAGATTTCAAAAATATAAAAATATACGGAGTATTCGATTTGAAAGAAATCAAGTTGAATACAATTTCCATAATAAGCCGAGCGACATATAGATTAGAAATATGTTTCGCTTGCAGCTTCATTAAAATTAACAAAGTTTTGTTTGAAAATTTATACGGTTTCAAATATACCTAGGCGTTCAGGTATCTTTGAATAACTCTGTATATGTTATAGTAGTATTTCCTTCTTTATTAACATTTTTGTACCTTTCCTTTTCCATTATATTTTTGCAATATTAGATACTTTGTTGCTTGTTTACGTTTATTACATTTGTACAAATTCAATTTTAATAAAAGCCACCTGCAAATAAGAAAATATGTAAAATAGGTGTAGTATTAGATAATCGCAATCTAATGTATTTACGTTACAATATGTATATTCAATATAATAATACCTGTTATATAAGAGTACAATAAGAAAGGTTTTGTATTATTAACTTTACATAAACTGCCTTATGAATTGCATATGAATTTTGAGCGTATTTAATCATAAATCAAACAAAACTCTTTAAATTGATGTTCAAGAAACCAACACCCAGAAAAGCTAAACCACGTATTGATAGCAGCCATAGCATATTATACATACATCAGCTACTTTTTAATTGAGAAGGTGTCGACTACAGTACAACATTCTATCAACAGTCAACTAATTGAACATTTATAAATTCGTTAATAGTTTTTGGCCTGGTAGACGATACCTTGTAGAGTACATTCCCATAAAAAAAATTATTGAATGTTTATAATTTTTTATCTTATTACTCCAAACTACGTACGTTGATGTTTGCGTATTACCAGCCAGCATTAATTTTCTGTAGAAATCACACGCAAAGACAATTCAATCCATATAGAGTGATGTTTTGAAATATTTTCAAGCCAAACAAAAACGCACCTATGTACCATATACATATTAATTTTCCATGATTATATTAAGAATGAGAAAATATATTGATTTAAGAACCATAAAAATAAATTTAGAGAACATAGCAATTAAGATGCTTAGGATAAACGTCTTATCAACCTCATCTATATTAAAAGGTGCCTGTATAAGGCAGTGGTTATCTATGCTGTTCAATACTGATGGAACTCCACTAATGTGTTACTCCCATTATATTTTAAGGGGTAAGTAGTAGTAAGTATCTCATTTTGTAACATTCAATATTATTCTAACGCTTATCTTAACCTGTGTTCATCGACTAAGTGCATTTCCAAGAGCACCAGATTTATAGTCCTGACGAATTGATGCACCAGTCTTTCTTTTATAACTTCAAAGCACAGTGTTCCAAATTACCCTGAAAAGTCATTTTTTCCTAAAACTCCATATTTAAAAACAAACTGAAAACACCACTAGTTTAACTGAATGGATTGATATTATGTAGAGGTATCATTTCCGTGTAACAATTTGATAATATCAATAATCTAGTCACACCAAATTATTAATAGCAACGTGGAAAACACCGGTTGTAATTTTTTCGAGCAAACAAAAATCGTAGCAATGACCTTAGTTTGGGAATGGTTTTTCTATTGCATATCTCTACGTGGAGGAAACCTACTTGTAGACTACAATACTGCTGACAACAAAATGTTATACTAGCATCCGTCAGCTATGACACCACTTGAAAACTACAGCTGCCCAGGAGATAATTTGACTCACAGAGGACGCGTTGATCAGAGAAATGGTCCATTGCACATACGACGAACTGATCCGCATATATATCGAACTGTATTATCTACATCTGGACATCTAGAACTGAGCAAGATACTAGATGAAGAACTACGGAGAAGTGTCGACAAAATCGGTTATTAACACTCACAACATTAACTAAGAAGTTCCCCAAGTAACAATTTGTGACTGTTACAATGCGACGGAAATTAATTTTGTAACGTAATATTGTAGTGAACATGGTAACTGAGGTCATAAAAAAACTAGATTGTTACTATAATATTAGTATCAAATGAGTGTTATTGGTAACCGGTGCAATTTTAGTTAGAAGCAAAACTAATAGTATCAAGCAAGTGTTCAAATGGTTTATTTTTTAACCAACGAGTAATTTATTTCGCTTTTTGTGTAGCAAATCCGTTAATTTTGTAACTGCGGTTGTCATTCAGTCGCGTAAATAAGGCTTTTTATATAAATTAAACATCATACGCGCGTGCGTCTGCTAAAAGTATCGGTGAATTGAGCATTTGGTCACATTTAGTACTTGGATGTGCTTGGTTTGTTTGTAAAGTGTGGATCTGTTTCTAGCTATTGTTTATGCTATGATTAGTGATTCCCCAATGTGATAATTATTTCTAGAATCCTCAAATGTATTCATTCTGCGGACAGTTAAATCTTTTATATACATTTATACCTTTATATAATGCCTTAGTGTTTTATACCTCGATTTATTCTAGTCTTTATGTTGTATGTATTAGTACAAAGAGATGTTTACATGTAGGCTTAAAAATATTTTCTTTTAGTTTAGCGTTAGTGTCATTTTTTTAAGTTCGTTTGATTAGCTCAAGTTAAATATACAAAATAATTCGGTGGATGTGGAAACGTACAAATTTTCAAATGATTATTTTAGAAATGCGTACACGCCCCAACACGATTACCATCATGTGTAAATAGAAACGTCTGAATATACTTGATACTACGTAAAAATAACAACGTTTAGGAAAAGTATGTATCACCAACGTTGTAATAACGTAGGCAGGTACCGTGTCTGCAACGTATTGTGTACTGCTTTAGGAAAAGTGTCAAGTTGGGATAAATTTAATGTAACCGGTTACAAAAATCCTGTAGTAAATACAGTTGTTGGCATGTGCATGAGAGGTGTGCGCAACGACCTTTACACCAAATTGTAACCAAACTCGTTGCAAAACCTAAGTTGTATTATGGTGTTACAACCGTATTTACACCAAAATTTGCTACTTGGGTCGATTAACACTGCACTAGGAAGGCAAATACACAACCAGAACTAGATATTTAGAAACCAGTAATTAATCTCTCAGAACATCCACTATCAAAGGAGGAAGAAAAAGTATTGTAACGTTTACGGGGTCTAAATAAATATTCAGGCGATATTTATTAACAGCAACGATTTATTTCTAGTAATAATAATAACGTAGTAACAAATAAACAATAACGATTAACTAACACTAAAAGATTATTTATGTCCGCGCACTATTTACTTTTACAATGGTCGAAGTTCGGTACTAGACTGCTCTCTCCGTCCAGCCTCGACCCCCTTTTATATGTCTGGAAATACCCGAACCTTCTGTACTCGAATAATCTAGAACTTTTCTAGAGGTTTTCTAGAATTCGAAGTTCTCTCGAATAAGTCATAGGCGTACGGCCGTAACACTGCCCCCTCCTTAGAGCTGTTCCGTCCCGGAGCAGTACCTCTCGGAAGCTCGTGGTGGTAACGACATTCCGTTCCTCTTCTACACCGCGATGTTTCGAAGAAATAGCAGGGCACGGACTTTCTTGTCATTTCAGTTGCGCGTGGATTGTAACAGCATACCAAAACGTCGATACCAGTATATCGGAATAGTTCCTCAATCATGCTTCTTATAATTCGCCAATCCAATCCATCCAACCCGCATCCTAGCTTCGGTATGCTCAGCTTCCTGATGCCCTCTTGTAACAGACGTTCACGCAGGCTCTTCAACGCGTCCCACATCGTTTGGTAAGACGGCTTTCCATAACTGGCCTCCTTGGTCACCAGGTAAAATAAGGGACGGCCGTTGCCAGTGGGACGGCCGTTGCCAGTGTGGTATAGTGCTTTGCCAATTTGTGGCCGTTGTTTTCGAAGATCCTCGATTCCTCCAAACTTCTGCCGAAACACTCTAGCAATCCCTTTTCCCATCTTCAGGTCTTCAGCCACGCAGTGAGCTAGTGCATGGTCCAGGGGAGCCGCAAACAAGTCTTGTTGGATTTCTGTTGTGACCCCATGACGAATCTTATGTCCATGTCCATGGTTGGCCATGAATTCCTCGTATGTCATTTCCTCTTTGGGGACGTTACAAATGCGGACACTTTGTTCATTTCGGTCTTGACGATTGTCTCCAAGGAATGGCGCCAGTCGGTTAAAGTGGATCACTCTCGGTTTACCGCTTGGTTTCTTTCTAATGCGATAGATTACATCGTTGATTCTTTTGATCACTTCGTAAGGTCCTTCCCATGATCGCTGGAGCTTTGGGGAATAGCCACGTCGTCGCTGGGGGTTAAATAACCATACCAGGTCCCCTGGTTGGTATCCGTTTTCGTCCGCTTTGATGTCATAGCGCTCCTTCATTCGATCACTAGCTTCGTGGATACTGCCTCTTACCGCACTATGGATTTCATTCATTCGCTTCCGAAGGTTGGATACATAGTCTTCCCCGACTACTTCTTCATTGGGCTTGAAACCAAATTTCAGGTCACATGGTAGTCGCAGCTCTCGACCAAAAATTACGTTGGCTGGGCTTTGACCAGTGGTTTCGTGGACTGATGCTCTATACGCCAAGAGGAATAGATGGAGTTGTTGATCCCAGTCACGTTGGTGGTCGGCCACAGACTTCGACAGATACTTTATAACCGTTCTATTCATGCGTTCTACCATACCATCAGATTGTGGGTGCAAAGCTGTAGTTCTGGTTTTGTGAACTCCCAGTATTTTGCAAACATTTTGGAACACAGCCGATTCAAAATTGCGTCCCTGGTCAGAATGTAGTTCGAGTGGTACACCAAATCGGCAGATGAGTTCTTTAACCAGGGTTTCAGCAACCGTGATAGCTTCCTGATTGGGCAGTGCGTAAGCTTCAACCCACTTGCTAAAGTAGTCCATTGCCACTAGAATAAATTTATTTCCACTTTCCGTATCAGGAAATGGGCCGGCGATGTCTATTGCAATCCTTTCGAATGGACTACCCACATTGTACTGCCTCATTGGTGCCGTTCTTTTACGATGCGGACCATTAGCAGTAGCACAAGTTACACATTTTCTGCACCAATCTTTAACGTCTTCCTTACAATTCATCCAATAGAAACGGTTTCGGATCTTCTCTAGTGTCTTCCGGATTCCCAAGTGTCCTCCTGATGTTCCATCATGTAGCAGCTCTAGTATCTCGGGGATCCTCCTTTTTGGTACGACTAGCTGTAGCTTTTTGTTTGTTCCATCCTCGTCTTCTAACACACGTTTCAGCAGACCATTTTCCAATATCAGAGAGTCCCATTGCGCCCAATATGATTTTACAGTCTGGGTGTACGAAGCAATCCTTTCCCAAGTTGGCTTGGTTCCTGCCATCTTCCATTCTAGCAAGTGCTTCAAATCCTGGTCCGACTCCTGATCAGCTCGAAATTGGTCTTCGTTGCATCGATCATCTACTACCGAGACTCTACAACAAGAAGCCTCCTCCTTTCTTCGGTACGGTGGCAATGTGCACAATCCTTGGGACAAGGTCTTCTTGATAACGCGTCTGCATTACGATGGCTGGTTCCTGGTCGATGGACTGCATCAAAATCGTATTCCTGCAATCGTTCAATCCACCTCGCCACTTGCCCCTCTGGATTTTTGAAGCTTAGCAACCAGGTTAACGCTGCATGATCGGTTCTTAACAAGAACTTCCTTCCGTAGACGTATTTGTGGAAGTGCTCGATTGATTTAACCACTGCCAGCAATTCTCTCCTGGTTACGCAATAGTTGCGTTCTGGTTTTGACAGTACCTTGCTGAAGTAGGCAATAACTTTTTCCTCTCCGTCCTGTATTTGAGATAGGACTCCTCCGATACCCACATTGCTTGCATCAGTGTCCAGAATAAAGTTTCCGTCAGGACGTGGGTAGGCCAAAATCGGAGCACAAATCAACGTTTGCTTGAGTTGCTCAAACGCATGCTGACAGTCCTCGTCCCATACAAAATCTCTGCCTTCTTCAGTAAGTCTTGTTAGTGCCTTGGCGATCTTGGCAAACCCTGAGACGAACCGACGGTAATAAGTGCAAAGGCCGAGGAAGCTTCGAACTTCGTGCTTATCCTTTGGTACTGGCCAGTTCCTAATGGCTTCTATCTTTTCTGGATCGGCCGATACTCCTTCTTCCGAAACAACATGGCCAAGATAGTTGACTTGCTTCTGGAATAGATTGCATTTCTTCGGGTTCAGCTTTAACTTGGCTTCACGGAGACGTTGGAATACAGCTTCTAAGTTTTTCAGATGAGCATCAAATGACTTCCCAAGCACAATTATGTCATCGAGGTATACGAGGCATATTTCCCACGATAGCCCTCTTAACACATTCTCCATAAGCCTCTCAAATGTTGCTGGAGCATTGCATAACCCGAATGGCATAACGTTGAACTGCCAAAGCCCGGTTCCAATTGTAAATGCAGTCTTTTCTTTGTCTTTGGGCTCTAAGTCTACTTGCCAGTAACCACTTTTGAGATCCAGCGTTGAAAACATTTTGCAACCAACCAACGTGTCCAAAGTATCGTCGATCCGGGGTAAAGGATAACTGTCTTTCTTCGTTACGTTATTGAGGAGTCGATAGTCTACGCAGAATCTGGTACTACCATCCTTCTTCTTTACCAGCACCACTGGAGAAGCCCATGGACTCTTCGATGGTTCGATAACGCCATCCCTTTCCATATCTCGGATAATTTGGGCCGCTTCTTCTCTTTTTGCTAACGGTAAGCGTCTGGGTGCTTGACGAATTGGCTTCGCATCTCCTGTGTCTATTCGGTGTCGTACCACATTGGTTCTTCCTTTGGTACCATCTTTGATTTGGAAGATATCTCGATAATTTTCAATTAACGTTCTCACTGCTCGACGTTGTTCGGTTGTCAAACCCTCACAGGCCGTCTCAACAAGTTTGTCCAATAATTTTGACGGCTGCCCAGATATGCTAGCCATACTACAGGCTCGTTGGGCAATCGAAGAGATATCTGAGCAGCGTCCCAATGTGGTTCCTCTTTTTATTTTTACCGGATAATCATTAAGATTCATCAGTCGGACTGGAAAATTTGGCTTGGCTTGGATGATCGTCTTTGCAAAGAGTACTCCTTGATGCAGACTATTATTTACTTCTGGTTCTAACAGTACAATTTGGCCTTCAGGAATATTGTCCTCGAGTGTCGCCGATGCAATGGTTTCACTCCTCCCGTCGAGAACTATGTCTTTGACCAAAAACGCACGTGTGGCAATATCTTTACAACGGTTCAGGACAATGTCTTCGCCATTTACAACCAGTATACCTCCTTGAAGGTCCAGTTTGAAGCCAAGTTCTGCCATTATATCCATGCCAAGAATTATGTCCTGTTCTATGTTGGCCACCAGTATGCGATACCTGAATTTCGTATCGCCAATTTGGAAGTTGGCAATCGTTTCACCCAGGACGTTGACCGACTCCCCAGTGGCTGTACGTAATGCCATTCTTGTTGGCAGCGTTTCCGTTTTCTCTTTAAGAATCTCTGGACGAATGATGGTCATCGTTGCACCAGTGTCCAGTAACATATCTCGTGTTTGACCATTGACTAATCCGTTTACAAAAAGACTATTGGTTTGGCACTTCATGGATGCGACAGTTACAGATGTTTGGGGGCGCCGGCAACATGGGTCAACGATTGCCCCTTCACGTTAACCCGTTTTAGTTTTCCGCTTGCTTGGGTGCCCTTCGTGGCTGAGGACAGCGGTTCCTCAAATGTCCAACCTTGCCACAATTCCAGCAACGTCCTGCCTTCCTGGGTTTCAGTGCTTCCATCACTTGGGTAACGAATTCTTCTACAGGAGATGCTGCCTGTTTTTCCTCTATAAGGTTCTCCACTGTTCGCACTCGGGCATGGCTTCGAACAGATTGCTTGACAGCTTCAAATTCAAGTGCTTGAGATAAAGCTTCGGTTAACGTTTTTGGACGGGCCAGTTTCACTGCTTGCTGGGTTTCCGTATCTCGAAGCCCGTCTAGAAATTTATCCACAGCTAAGCTCTCACTGACTTCGTCAGGAACTGTCGGATATGCGCTCCTGATTAAACGAAACACATCGGCTTCATATTCTTGTAGACTTTCCGTGGGCTTCTGGTAGCGGTTTTTCAATTGGGAGCGGTAAACTTGTTCCATGTGATTGTGCCCGAAACGCATCTCCAACTGCTTCACAAGCTCTGTATAGTTCTGTCGCTCCGTCAAGGGTATGGCTTGCAGCACCCGCAAGGCGTCGCCACGTAGCGTAAGTGATAGAGTGGATGCTTTGGCAGCCTCGCTCCAACCATTAACCAGGGCAGCTGTTTCGACCAGTGTCAAGAATTCCTCCAAAGGTGTTTTGCCATCAAATGTTGGTAGCTTGGTTTGACCATGGGGTATGGGTGCTATTCTATCTTCCTCCTTCGTATGACGGCTGCTTCCGGCTGGATGAAACTATCACCGCGTGTTACATGTGCTTGACCCAATCTTATTTCAATTCCCTTTATACGCTCGTCCAGTTCTTTCGAGAGTTGTTCTATGTTACTTGAATTTTCTAGTAACTTTTGGTCTATTTCTTCCTTTAGGACTCTGGCATTTTCTAGCATTTCTTGTTTCAGTCTTCTAGAATTCTCTGCTATCTCTTCTTTCAAACTTCCCACATCTTCTTTCAAGCTTCTAGAATTTTCTACCATTTCTTCTTTCAAGCTTCTAGAATTTTCTACCATTTCTTCTTTCAAGCTTCTAGAATTTTCTACCATTTCTTCTTTCAAGCTTCTAGAATTTTCTACCATTTCTTCTTTCAAGCTTCCCACATCTTCTTTCAAGCTTCTAGAATTTTCTACCATTTCTTCCTTCAAGCTTCTAGAATTTTCTACCATTTCTTCTTTCAAGCTTCCCACATCTTCTTTCAAGCTTCTAGAATTTTCTGCTATTTCTTCCTTCAAGCTTCCCATATCTTCTTTCAATACTCTCTTTAATTCATTAGTACCACCATCCACCTCAAATTCGTGATTATCTGGATCCTCACCATTTTCTTTCATGACTCTCACCAGCCGGTCTTGAAGTTCATTCTTCCTCCCGTTGGTGTCTTCGTCTCTCTCTTCGAGTTCCCGCTTGAGATCCGCCACTTTTAGGTCCTTTAATTTTTTCGTAGCCATTTTTACAAAATATGTCGAGAAATATCGCCAAACCGCACACCTGACACCAGTTGTAACGTTTACGGGGTCTAAATAAATATTCAGGCGATATTTATTAACAGCAACGATTTATTTCTAGTAATAATAATAACGTAGTAACAAATAAACAATAACGATTAACTAACACTAAAAGATTATTTATGTCCGCGCACTATTTACTTTTACAATGGTCGAAGTTCGGTACTAGACTGCTCTCTCCGTCCAGCCTCGACCCCCTTTTATATGTCTGGAAATACCCGAACCTTCTGTACTCGAATAATCTAGAACTTTTCTAGAGGTTTTCTAGAATTCGAAGTTCTCTCGAATAAGTCATAGGCGTACGGCCGTAACAGTATTAACAAAAGGATGAAACTTGGCAGTTGTTCTGATCAGGATACCTAAAGAGGTATCCAAGTTAAATTGGCAGTAAGAATTATTCTACGACTTGAGAAGGCAACGTACCGAATATGACGGAAAGCCAAACCATTTGGAAGCATCATTACAAAAAAACGCATATAAAAAATTCGGAAGAAGGAAAACTTAATCGTGGTGCAAGCTTATCAAAGAAATGGAGCCGTAGAAATGGATATGGAGAAAATTACAACACAACATGTACGTCTAGCCTCTGGTCACTACTTTAAACTAAACAAAAATCGTACTAGTAAAATTGAAGAAAAATTACTCATGAAGAATTCAAGTATACCAAAAGAGGAACAAAAACGACTACTTTCTTTAGAGAATCAACCACCATACAAGCTGCTAATTACAGCAGTACACAGGACAAACTATCAGCTATGCAAAGAATTCTGCGCTCTCTGTTAACATATACTTCAACAGTACGACGTATCCGAAATCGACAGTTTTGACATTAAGTCTTTATTGACCAACATACCAGTAGACAAAACATTGGAGATAATCAGACAACAACACTTGGCAAATGTTACGGGACCACTAGCAAAATCACAATCCTAAAACGGAGGTAACCCATCGAAGTGAAGCAAACATAAATGAACAAATCGAAAAAGAATTAATTAATTTATGTAGCGTAAACTAGACTTTTGATATAATCCCACAAACAAAAGTCTAGAAGGTTCAAATCTGGAGCTCGTGCATGCCACACAATGGAATCACATCACCCTATCCATTTCCCTGGAAATGTGTCGTTCAAATGTTCCCTAATATGCGTAAAATGAGGCGAAGCTCCACCTTGCATAAACCAGAGGTTAGTCTCTGATTTAACGGAGCGTCTTTCAAAAATTCAGCAAGTGCGTTTTTCAGGAAATCAAGGTATGTAAGACCGTTTAATAGTTGTGGTAAAACAATCGGTGTGAACAACCTAACCAGATGTTTAAATTGAATCGCCGTTGATGTTAGCATTCGACGATATCGGCTCGAAGATTCTAGTTAAATTACAAGTGATTATTGTGGAAATGAAATACATTATATTAAACGATTCTCGCTTCTCGGAAAAACTATTGACTGAATGTCAATCTTGCATGAAAATCCGGAGAATTGAGAGCTTGCATACGTTGTATATGGTAAGAGTAAATGCGTTGCTCACTGTGACTTGTTGAAACAACATATCTGATTATACTTACTTGAACCGAAATGCTTCTCACACTGGATTCTGTATTTTCATCAATAATATTTAAAACTTGTTCTCCTGCCCCCGGTGTATATACCGATCTCTGCCGCCAGATATCATACGACCTTTTTTCAAACGACCCAGTTTAATCGTTGTAAAACTGTTTGAAATGTCACATATGAAGGCAACTATTGATTGTAAAATGTTTCAGCATAGAAACGACGTACATATATTCAAAGCATTTCCATTGACACGATCGTACATGAACCACCATATAAGCCATTTCAACGTTTGAATACAAGACTATTGCAATCGACTCAAATCTTACTATTTGGACGACAAACATTAAATTAATTTATTTTAAAACAATAAAAAGTTACCCAAAGTCAAATCTGTGTAATCGCTAAGTAATTAATAGAGCGTATTGGCTGTAACTGTTGATACCCGCTTCGGGCACACTCGTATCGTACCTTGGCTTGAGAAATCCGGACTGTAGTAATTAAAGTATGAGTATCTACCAAAAATCGCTTTTATTTCTAAAAAGGTTGATTTGCGGATAAGCGCCATATGTAAGCGTTGTTTTGAAACATCTTGTATAACGAAGAATTTCATTCTTTAGAAACCGTCTGCAAATTTGTCCTCGTGACAATACCTGGAAGACTTGAATGCAACCTTAGTCTATATCCTCTCTTGCTATTAAACTGTTCACAATACGTGATTTTTTCCGTTCTTAAATTATGTTGATGATGCGAACCGCGCACTTTAATGCTTTTGTCTTATTCAGTTCTATATTTAAAGGAAAGATATAAATAATATATAATGGTTTTATTTATACTGCTTCTTATATGCCAACCGTGACCATTTCCAAATTTTCGATTATACAAATATATCAAACATCTTGTGTATTAAAACTGATGTAATGAAAACAATTTATTTTTTGTTGAAGGTGATTTAATTACAGTGTCAAGTTTCTTATTATCCTAATAGAACTAAATGTCGAGTATCCTACAACATACTATAAAGTACAACTTCTGCTACACATATTCATATGTATCAAACCATCTAAACAGTTTTGATACCGTATGAATTTTCAATAAATTTTTCAATTTTTTTTTGGATTTATTGAAATAGGTATATTTGTAATCTAAATATCGCTTTTGTTATAGAAATGTTATCAAAATTTTTTTCCAATTAGAACACAGATGCTGTTCTATTTAAAAAGGAAAGGATATACATGATACATCCTTCTACATTTTAAAGTGGCTTTGTGTATGGAATTACATTTCTATCTCGCACCATTTTTCAGATATTTGCTCTTTGTAATTTTTATCAAATGGATATGCCCAGACAAACTGTTTTTTTACTGATATTGAAGTAAAAGCTTCATTTTTTGTAAGTTGATAAGATGCAGGTCATACTTAAAGAAAAAATAATGTTTTCGAAATATTACATAGATGTGCAAATTTTCTTCTTAGTAACCGCGCTGCCACCAGCATGCAAACAATTTGACAAACCTAGTTCTTTGGTTTCACTAGTTGCAGTTAGAATTTCATAACCCATAATTGTGACATAAAACTTTGAAGGAATGTCTAAATGTGAATGTCACCTACATATATCATTACTTACATAGCTACAGTTTTCAATTTTGAAATAATCCACATTTTATATGATTATTTCCAATTTATTATACATTATATGCTTATAAAATTACAACACCAAGAGGCTATATACATTGTATACAATTATTTATATATTCATATATGTATTCAAATAATTGAATTAATACCGGAGAGAATACCAAAGTCGAAAGATACATACTTCTATGATCCCACGCTTGAAATCAATAATAAACTAAACTATTTGTATCGGACTAATTTGTTAATAGTTAGATATTTGCTATGCTAATACAGCATATCTACATACTAGTTTGTATTGTAGAGACGATAATTATTCAGTTTAAATTCACTTTTAATAAGAGTTAATCAACGATTTTTTTCGAGAAAATTATGATACGTGTACCTACGTATTTTATCAAGTAGAACTATTGCTTAATAACATTTAAAAACACATTTATACTATAAACTTTTGAAAATTGGCATGCGACAACAATAAAATAGGCGTACGGCCGTAACAGTATTAACAAAAGGATGAAACTTGGCAGTTGTTCTGATCAGGATACCTAAAGAGGTATCCAAGTTAAATTGGCAGTAAGAATTATTCTACGACTTGAGAAGGCAACGTACCGAATATGACGGAAAGCCAAACCATTTGGAAGCATCATTACAAAAAAACGCATATAAAAAATTCGGAAGAAGGAAAACTTAATCGTGGTGCAAGCTTATCAAAGAAATGGAGCCGTAGAAATGGATATGGAGAAAATTACAACACAACATGTACGTCTAGCCTCTGGTCACTACTTTAAACTAAACAAAAATCGTACTAGTAAAATTGAAGAAAAATTACTCATGAAGAATTCAAGTATACCAAAAGAGGAACAAAAACGACTACTTTCTTTAGAGAATCAACCACCATACAAGCTGCTAATTACAGCAGTACACAGGACAAACTATCAGCTATGCAAAGAATTCTGCGCTCTCTGTTAACATATACTTCAACAGTACGACGTATCCGAAATCGACAGTTTTGACATTAAGTCTTTATTGACCAACATACCAGTAGACAAAACATTGGAGATAATCAGACAACAACACTTGGCAAATGTTACGGGACCACTAGCAAAATCACAATCCTAAAACGGAGGTAACCCATCGAAGTGAAGCAAACATAAATGAACAAATCGAAAAAGAATTAATTAATTTATGTAGCGTAAACTAGACTTTTGATATAATCCCACAAACAAAAGTCTAGAAGGTTCAAATCTGGAGCTCGTGCATGCCACACAATGGAATCACATCACCCTATCCATTTCCCTGGAAATGTGTCGTTCAAATGTTCCCTAATATGCGTAAAATGAGGCGAAGCTCCACCTTGCATAAACCAGAGGTTAGTCTCTGATTTAACGGAGCGTCTTTCAAAAATTCAGCAAGTGCGTTTTTCAGGAAATCAAGGTATGTAAGACCGTTTAATAGTTGTGGTAAAACAATCGGTGTGAACAACCTAACCAGATGTTTAAATTGAATCGCCGTTGATGTTAGCATTCGACGATATCGGCTCGAAGATTCTAGTTAAATTACAAGTGATTATTGTGGAAATGAAATACATTATATTAAACGATTCTCGCTTCTCGGAAAAACTATTGACTGAATGTCAATCTTGCATGAAAATCCGGAGAATTGAGAGCTTGCATACGTTGTATATGGTAAGAGTAAATGCGTTGCTCACTGTGACTTGTTGAAACAACATATCTGATTATACTTACTTGAACCGAAATGCTTCTCACACTGGATTCTGTATTTTCATCAATAATATTTAAAACTTGTTCTCCTGCCCCCGGTGTATATACCGATCTCTGCCGCCAGATATCATACGACCTTTTTTCAAACGACCCAGTTTAATCGTTGTAAAACTGTTTGAAATGTCACATATGAAGGCAACTATTGATTGTAAAATGTTTCAGCATAGAAACGACGTACATATATTCAAAGCATTTCCATTGACACGATCGTACATGAACCACCATATAAGCCATTTCAACGTTTGAATACAAGACTATTGCAATCGACTCAAATCTTACTATTTGGACGACAAACATTAAATTAATTTATTTTAAAACAATAAAAAGTTACCCAAAGTCAAATCTGTGTAATCGCTAAGTAATTAATAGAGCGTATTGGCTGTAACTGTTGATACCCGCTTCGGGCACACTCGTATCGTACCTTGGCTTGAGAAATCCGGACTGTAGTAATTAAAGTATGAGTATCTACCAAAAATCGCTTTTATTTCTAAAAAGGTTGATTTGCGGATAAGCGCCATATGTAAGCGTTGTTTTGAAACATCTTGTATAACGAAGAATTTCATTCTTTAGAAACCGTCTGCAAATTTGTCCTCGTGACAATACCTGGAAGACTTGAATGCAACCTTAGTCTATATCCTCTCTTGCTATTAAACTGTTCACAATACGTGATTTTTTCCGTTCTTAAATTATGTTGATGATGCGAACCGCGCACTTTAATGCTTTTGTCTTATTCAGTTCTATATTTAAAGGAAAGATATAAATAATATATAATGGTTTTATTTATACTGCTTCTTATATGCCAACCGTGACCATTTCCAAATTTTCGATTATACAAATATATCAAACATCTTGTGTATTAAAACTGATGTAATGAAAACAATTTATTTTTTGTTGAAGGTGATTTAATTACAGTGTCAAGTTTCTTATTATCCTAATAGAACTAAATGTCGAGTATCCTACAACATACTATAAAGTACAACTTCTGCTACACATATTCATATGTATCAAACCATCTAAACAGTTTTGATACCGTATGAATTTTCAATAAATTTTTCAATTTTTTTTTGGATTTATTGAAATAGGTATATTTGTAATCTAAATATCGCTTTTGTTATAGAAATGTTATCAAAATTTTTTTCCAATTAGAACACAGATGCTGTTCTATTTAAAAAGGAAAGGATATACATGATACATCCTTCTACATTTTAAAGTGGCTTTGTGTATGGAATTACATTTCTATCTCGCACCATTTTTCAGATATTTGCTCTTTGTAATTTTTATCAAATGGATATGCCCAGACAAACTGTTTTTTTACTGATATTGAAGTAAAAGCTTCATTTTTTGTAAGTTGATAAGATGCAGGTCATACTTAAAGAAAAAATAATGTTTTCGAAATATTACATAGATGTGCAAATTTTCTTCTTAGTAACCGCGCTGCCACCAGCATGCAAACAATTTGACAAACCTAGTTCTTTGGTTTCACTAGTTGCAGTTAGAATTTCATAACCCATAATTGTGACATAAAACTTTGAAGGAATGTCTAAATGTGAATGTCACCTACATATATCATTACTTACATAGCTACAGTTTTCAATTTTGAAATAATCCACATTTTATATGATTATTTCCAATTTATTATACATTATATGCTTATAAAATTACAACACCAAGAGGCTATATACATTGTATACAATTATTTATATATTCATATATGTATTCAAATAATTGAATTAATACCGGAGAGAATACCAAAGTCGAAAGATACATACTTCTATGATCCCACGCTTGAAATCAATAATAAACTAAACTATTTGTATCGGACTAATTTGTTAATAGTTAGATATTTGCTATGCTAATACAGCATATCTACATACTAGTTTGTATTGTAGAGACGATAATTATTCAGTTTAAATTCACTTTTAATAAGAGTTAATCAACGATTTTTTTCGAGAAAATTATGATACGTGTACCTACGTATTTTATCAAGTAGAACTATTGCTTAATAACATTTAAAAACACATTTATACTATAAACTTTTGAAAATTGGCATGCGACAACAATAAAATTTAAACTAAGCTAATTAGAATTACTCTGTTAGATACACTGTTGCCGATATGCTAAGTGGTCAAATTTTCGTAGTTGTAGTGATTTACGTCAATATATATTTTATTTACTACATCAGTCACAAATTCAAAATAGGGTCATTGTCAAAATACTATTATGTTTTATTTTTTCATTTCTCTAGATTTCAAAACTAAATAAATTACACTTATAATCTAACTAATTACCCTACCAATTGACAGTTGATTGCTAAATTCCTTCGAGTTACGTATGTACTCTGGAGTAATTATATTTCTTTAAGCGTAAATTAACTAATAGTGCACGGAAAAAATTGTCTTTAAAAAAGAAAAAGAAAAGACAAGAAACTTGACGACAGAAATATATTGATAATACAGTTAAATCTGTAGAAGATAATAGTTTGTCAAGCAAGAAAGTTATACAGTTGTTCCAACTGCAAGAATTGCAAACATAATTGTGTTTGTTGTTTGACAGCTATCGGAAAGATTATACCAGGTAATACTGTGAAACAATAACTGTCTAACTGCTTGGTAAGTGCCAAAATCAACGACCAAAATTGTAGCTAGAAGCAATTATCTCTTTACTCTCAGAGTTATCAGAAATATTCAATTAGTCACTGTTGCCGAAACTGAAAATAGATTTACAGTTTTATGATTATCAAGTAACCTAATAGAAGTTTTAGGTTACTATCTAATTTTTTTAATATGTCCTATATCCTAGTATAATTCAACGAGAGTTGCAGTGATAGCCAAACAAGCGATACAGTTTACGGAGTCACTGCAACTAAGCACCCACCACATTAAAAAAATAATAATAATAATATTTCATAAATCAAAATAATAACGCAATTATGAATAAAACATTTGTTAGAAACTAATACAAGCATACTATATATGTATACTCTTAAGCGGAAAAGAACTCGTATATACCTCCAAAGTCAAATAGCTAGGAATAATCCTTGACGAATAGCTAAACCGGAACAAAGTTCGCAAAAAAACGACAACAGTTTTCTGGAGTTTCCGGGGAAAAATTATATAAGTATGTATATTGGCTATATCTGTTGGCAATACGCCATATGGTTACGCTACACTCTAGTATGGTGGCCAAAAACTAATGAAAAAACAGGGCGAATCAAGTTACAGAAATCATGATGAAGTGATGCGTACCTGGGTAATTGCATTAATGCAAGTGCTGTTAGGGCTAACATCAATATAGGTGCCAGTCTTAGAAGATGATGAAGACTGTTATAATATTTGATGAATGGTATTTAACCCGAAAGCTCTAGATCTTCAAAAAGAGGTAGAATCATAAAAAACCAACAGACAGCATATCTGTTAAATTGAGTCATCATTCAGGGTTATATTTAAAAGTCCTGATGGACCAAAATTCTAAAATGGATTGCTTGTTGGGTACCAGGCGGATTTAAGAGTGATAAAGGGGTCGGAGCTAGAGTTTATGAACCGAGCAGCAATCTGGATTCCAGAGCATTCCAATACCCAAGCAAATACTAAGACTAACTTGCAAAACACGTGGCCAATATGCACGTCATAGAACCGAAATCTGTCTATTATTTTCAACTGCCAACTGAAAAGAAGTCTAACAGTGGGAAGCAAAGGATAGTTCTTTTGGAGAAAAGCACTCAACAACAAACAAAACCCAATCAAAGAAATTTCTAAATTGTCGCCCAATAGGAACAAGAAGCTATTTGATCATAGAAAGTCAGAGTTAAGGGCCTTGCAACTAACCTCTACGGTACCATCTCAATCTGCTGAGCATATATTTTTTAACAATGAAGCACTAGTACAATTCAGTTTCCATCATCTAGAACGGGCGATTGTAATGCTAAAATTCCTTAAGAATATTGGATTGGAAGGGTAACGAATGGAACTGGGTAGTCACAGTAGATCAATAGGTCGCAATACAGAGACGTACTTGGAAACTGAGCAACCTGTACAAGAACAAACTCTGACTTTAATTGTTAAATTATACTAACAACAACAGTTTCTGGAATTAAATGTAATGATTCAGAACAAAAATAAAGCAGAAGAAAGATGTGAAACTATCAGTAATCCTCTAGTAGTACTACAAACAGTTTGCAATTTGGTAATACACGTAATACGGATAGTGACCCGTAGTCAGGTTGCTTTGTTGATACAATAATTTTAGATCTCGTTCAAAAGAAGAAAAAATTTTTAGTAAGAAGAGGTACAAGATTAAAGAAATCACAATTAACGATTTTGTTAGATGTTCGTGCAAGATAGATTTAAGGAATACTTTTGTCATTCCAAATACGTATTCAAATTAAAGGCATATATAATATTCGCATATTCGTAAAGCCTTGAAGACGAATCAAACATGATTATTAACCGGCTTGTCTCTAGACAGAAAACTGAGTTTATGTTTATAACTTTGAGGTCGCCCTTTTTCATGGTAATTTAGGAGTAACACATTCTTTTTAGTTCTTTTTTGTGGACAACTACCATTATTATAAGTGTTTCCCTCTGTTTGATATTTATTTTCTCTCATTAAATAATTATTATTCTATAATATACCGTTCTTTAACAACTTAATTAGGTACCTATAAATAAATTTAAAAAAACAAAAAATTTCAAAATATTTTTTTATTTCACTTATTTACAGGGAACGACTGAGCGACGAAGAATCCGAACAGAAATTCGTCGCCCTAGCTCTAGGTTTCAGCATAGATGCAACTACAATAAAAGACAGATGTCTAAGGCAGAAACGATATCGCGATCAGACCGAAAAGAACTTGACCACCGAAATTGATCGACTGATAAATAAAGTTTACCGACTTCAACCGCTTTGTATTGATGCCGAAACAACCGACATGCTTACCGATCTCTTGTCACAAGCGGACATTGTCATGAGGGCGGCAGCTTTCGCTGCAGTGTCTGCTGAACGTTATGGTGCTGTTCAACATGAAGACAGATTAACGCAAGCCGTAGATGTGATGATAAAACACGTAACATTGCTAAAGCAACAAAGAGATTCTGCTAGAAAACATCTTCAATATACAAAGTAAGTTTGTAATGGCAATTGGAACTACATAAAGAATTGCTGGAAATAAAATGTTTTCGAACTACTTATTTTATCATAATTTTGACAAACTCAGAGTTCTAATATGTACTTCCTTTCTATCGAACCTTTAGTATTATTTTTTTATTTTACTTCATTTGTTTTTAGGCGAATGCTGCAAAATACAAATAATTTGAACGAAGTACAAACACTTCCCAAGGCAAAAACAATGCACTCAAGGCGGGCCAGTATTGCTAGTATTAACCAACAACCACCATCGCCTAAATTGAATTCAGAATCGAAAAGAATCGCAAGAAGGACATCAGAATTATCAATAAGAGCATCAGCATTAACAAGATCTTCGCGGCCATCTAGATTAGAGTAAGATGTTTTAATGTTTCCTCATCTCAAGTCTCAGTTTTATTATTGAAAATAATTGCGACATTGTTTAAGATATTACCACTATTTATTGGATTTTAACAATACAACATTTCGGCAGTCCATGCGCTCTTAATAACGATTGGTGACCGTAAACGCAGAATAATATGTCAAATGTGTACAGTTTTTTACAGACAAGCTCACCAAAGATTTTTTCTGAAATAAGACACAAAACTAGCTATCTCCATATTTAACTAAGATTGTACCAACGAAATATTTGACAGATGCTTTTGTTTGAGGTTTTATTAATACAAATGGTAATTCCTTACGAAGAACATTATTTTCATTAATACCTATTATTTTTATTAATATTATTAGCCAAATGTGTCTTCAAAAAGTTTTCAGTCCTAACATATACTCGAGGCGAAATCATCACAAGAGAAGGCCAATTTGTTGAACGGCCAAATCCCTAACTTGTTATAATGTTTTTAGCAGTAAACGGTTCAAAATAAGAATGCTCGGTGAGCTGTGGTATGTTATAAATGGATAATGTTCTTGCTATGTTGTTTAAATGCCAGTCATTACAGGCAACTTTTAATTTGGATTTAAATGGTTGAAAGACTGCCACGTTTAATGTTTGTAGCCTATGAGACATATGCCGCAAACATACTATCCCGTTTTCCCTTGAATCATTTATGGCTTTTTTTCGAATAATTCATGTTATTGTCTATGCCGCCAATCTCAAATTTCCTTCCGGGGCGCCATTTTGAAAATTAGTTTTGTAGTACACTCTGGGAAAGATACAAGCAGGAAGTACTTCTCACAGCAAGTTACGAGTTCTCCTCTTTCGGATGATACCATTTGTCCTTCTTGCCTTTGGACATTTTCAACACCTGTCTCCTCAAACTTAATAGTACAGTCTGGGGTAACATTATACCTTCTCAAAACATTTTCGCGGAAAATTGCTGGCTCCAATCAGCTCCACCACACTTTGTTTCGTTCCAACTGGAAGCGTACCTACAATTTATCCTTCTAACAAATTCATAAGCAAGTTGCCTTGCTTGAAGCGAGGTTAATTCATAATGCAGCTTGCTGCATTTGAAGATGTAATGGCTCAGTTGATTTGCCCCTCCTCCATTAGCTGTCTTTCTCGCTCTACTCTTATGTTGCAAAGTTTCTTAATCTTAAATCATCTATTTTTGCTATATTGTGTATTATAATACAACCTATGCCCTACTTTCTAAAGTCAGTGCTCATAGAAATGCTCTCACAAAATTGGTACAAATTCGATTTTAACGAACTATTAAAAAATACATTTTGTCTCGATCAAGGTATCACTGGAGGTTGATAATAGAGCCATATTGAAAGCTATTCTAAACTTGATGTTGTTTTCTATAGAAAACGTCGAGAAATGCCGCAATATAAAATTCAAAAAATGCCTTTAACGTCATTTTGCTAAAATTACCCTATTAAAGTTGTCTGTTATTTAAAATTATAGATATATCAATGCATATATTCAGCAAAAGCCTACAAATGACAGCTGTTACAGAGCACTCTGCTGTGATCGGTAGAAATTTAACTTCAGTACCACATAGCAGCTCACAATTGTTAACTTTCGGTAAATGCGTATACAATATGCCCCGCATCAATCACAGCCACTCCCCCTTATCTTCTTACAGAAGAAAATAAATATTATCTGTCTATGGTGTCTACAAACAACATCGCAATTAATCATCAATCATCAACAATTTCTCATCATGAACTAAAAGACAAGATTAATGTGAAACTTGTCTCAAAATTGAACGGAAATTCTCTTCTTTTATAGATTAGGAGTGGATCTAGTCAAAATCAAAGAAGGACTCACTGAAGAAACGACAATTCCACAACAAGACGATAATACCATAAACGAACGAGAAACAGAAATAGAAAGTGCACAAGAGCTTGCACAGCCAGAAACAGAAGAAACAAATTGCTTGGAAATTGATGTTTCTACTTTATCGCTTAGGTAGGTATATTACGTGATGAACTAGTAACTGTAAACTTACTGTTATTATTTTCACTTTAGAGAAAAAATTTCTTATAAAATAGGAAGGGTACGCGACAAAACAACAGGAATATATAGAAATTGGTGTGATAACGGTAAAATACACGAAATATTCTTTATGGCAACGTTATTATGTTTTTCGTTAAGCGTAATAACATTAGGTAACATTCTAGTCGAATTGGAATATGCAAGAAATGGCGTTAGCGATGATAACGGATGGAGTTTCAATCATTTGTGGAGCAATTTCTTTCAACACATAGGAGACAGTTATGAGAAAAAGGGAACTATCGTTTGATAAGCCAGAAACTTTAATTAAAGTAGATTATTCTCTGTAAATAATGTATTTATTTAAAACAATTATGTAAGATTATTGTACATACATGTTGTAATAAAATTGTAAATAGTGACAATTGCAGCCTATTAATAATGAAAAGTATAAGAAATTTTCTAGTTAGGTATTATTTAATTGAAACTACTTAAGTTTTAGTTAATTTTAGCAAAACAATTTAATAACTGGAAATATAGTAAACTAGATGATTTAAATTAGTGTGAGTCATCTCATTATCAACGCCAGATCTTTTTGAAATTCTTAATTAGTTCCACCAAAGTCGTTATTGTTCAGGTTTCACCAGTAAGAACATTAACACAACAGAAACACAAAAATACCTGAGAACAGTTAATTGTTCCATAAGTAATATCTTGAAATCGTCTGGTATACGCCAGTGAGTCCTGAAAAGACCTTACTTTCACAAAATAAGTCTAAGTAGTCAGCGCCGTAGCTGATAAGCGTGTAGTGCGTGGTTTTCACGCAGGCGCCTTCATTTGCGGGCGCATTTATGCATAGAAAAAACAATTACAATAAATACGTTACGCACGCGCGGGCAGATACACGTTACGTGAAAATTTTTTGCTTGAAATTTCAAATACTTATTACTTTAGAATTTTAACAAATCTTCAAAAAGTATTAAGAGAGTGGTTAGTTTACTCCGACAAAGCCAACGCAATTTTTTGCTTTTGTTATAAGTTGTTTTGCTCTTCTGATATACCTATCTCTTACTAGTAAAAATGGATACAGTGATTGGATCCACTCTTCAATTAATTTAAAACGTCATGAAACATCTACTTCTCATTTGAAATCTTATTCAAATTGGTTTGATTTGCGCCGCCATTTAAAATTAAATTTGACAATTGACTCCAAACAGCACAAATTATTTAATTTACAAAAAAAATGATGGAATGCGATTATTGAAAGACAATTGTTCAGTAGTTGACGAGACCATGTTTAGCGTTTCGGAACTATTCTAGCAAGTTATATAAATACAATAACGGTAATTTTCTGAAAGTAGTGGAAATGATTGGTCAGTTTGATCCGGTAATGAAAACACTTAACAAATGTAAAAAAATCTCTTGAACCGAAAACACACATGCCTCGTTACATTAGCCCTAATTTTCAAAATGAAATTATTAAGCTCCTAGGTGATGCTGTTACAAAAAATATAAGAAATGAACTTGAGAATGCTAAATATTATTCAATTATTATGGGTAGTACTCCTGATCGAAGTCATACAGAGCAGTTAACTTTTATTGTAAGGTTCCTTTTGATTGCTCAAAGGGTGTGGCAAATATAAGAGAAATGTTTTTAGGATTTTTCCCTTCGACAACAACAACAGGTGAACGAATTTTCGAGTATTTGACTGATACTATCTTACCTAAATTTAATTTAAATATTAAGGATATGCGTGGCCAAGGATACGATAATGGCTCTAATATGCGTGACGCAAATGCTGGGGCACAGAACCGTATTATTGCCGTTAATCCTGGAACTACGTTCGTTCCTTGTGCTACTCATACATACTTTAAATTTAGTAGTAAAAGATGCTGCAAAATCAGTCAATGAAGGTTTAACGTTCTTTAGTATATAATTTTTTTTCCTCATCTCTGTATAGATAGAATATACAAAAATCAAATGCCAGTTCTTTTAATATTTAACCTGTATCAGGAACTCGGGAAAGTAGAATAAAAGCTATCAGGCCTCTCTTTTTCCAATTACCCGAAGTATATGTCTAGTCTAATGGAATTATCTACAGATCAGTCCAGGGATACTAATATAAGACACTGCTGATTCTTGGGCTACAAAAATTAAATCTTTTAAATTCGTTTGTTCTTTAACAATATGGCATTGTCTTTTGGAAAAGATAAACGTTGTCAGTAAACTCATTCAGAACACGTCTACAACAATAAAAGAAGTGTCTTAACGCTTTACAAAATTTGATACAATTTGTTTCCACTCAGAGAACACATGAACATTTTGATATTTTAATGGAAAAGGCAAAAACTATTAGCAATGAAATTGATGAAGACACGATTTCCCACCAGTTTCTACAAACAGGATTAGAAGAAAAAAACGTCTTTTTGTATATGAGCCGACAGATGAACCAGTGGTAAACCCTAAAGATCATTTTAAATATTTTTTTGTATTTTATTATTCTTGATTGCACAAAAATTCTATCGAACAGCAATTTAACCATATAAAAGACCATGCTATTGTTTTTAATATTTTACTAGATATTAGAAATATTGCTCAAGAAATAATTAAAAAAGCTGTTGCGACTTAGACATATGTGTATTTAAGGAACGAAAACGACAAAGACATTAACCGTGTAGAGCTGTTCGAAGAAATATATACTTTTAAATCACTGGTAAGTGAGGACACAACGCCTATGGAAATTCTATTTTTTGTAACAAATAATTTATATTCTGTTTTTTCGAACTTATGTATATGTAGCTCTCAAAATTCTTGTTACTCTCCTTGTGTCTGTCACTTGTCAAAATTAGAATAACGGATCCATTTAGCCACATGTTCTAGTGTTTATTTAATGTAAAAACGAATTAAATTTTTTTGGATATAACACTGTTTTGTAGAAATAATAATTTGACCTACCTTAGATCACTCTTTGGTATGATGTAACACTGCACTAATTTTCACACAGCTTTAAGTTAATTAAAAAAATGTTCATTTTTATCACTTTTACATTTTATATTAAATTAAATGAATATCGAAAGCATCTTCGCCACATCCCGTCAAAAATCCAACTGCTTTGTGCATAGGTTTAAATTAATAATGTTAGGGGCGACGTATTAGCAAAAAAAAGTTTACAGTCGTTTTTGTGACATACTGGAACTCGATTTAATGTAAACAGAAATACAGTTTCCACGAGTTTAAATGAGGAGAATTTAACTCTATTATTAAAAAATTCAAATATGAATATAACTTCCCTAAGTTGTAAAATTGTTTAATATGAGAAATAATTTAATATTTTACATTATACAAGGTCAGTCAAAGAGCATAATCACGGTGGGTTTTTTCTTATGGAATAAGACGTTTTATTTTATTTTTAAAAATTCCATAAAAGCCATTTTTTAATCAAATTAATTAGAAATTATGATAAATAGCGTTTAGTTGGTAATAGCTGGCATTAAAAAATATCAATCACTTCTCTACGTTTGCACGCATTTTTGAGACAAACAAGCGGCAAGTATGTATATTAATGCTTTGTTCTTAAAAGAAAAACACGGGCATGATAATTATTTTAGGCGCAGGTGAAGCTCATAAAAATCATAATATCCAATTATATATATTTGCTCTTAGATAGAGATTGACATTGTTTTTGTCACAGCAATAGAATAATTAAAACATCACCATAAATACGACATATTTGTTTAATAAGTTAATTATTAGCAAAATTGTACAATTAGAGCCATATTGAAGACACACATAGAGCCATACAGCGACGGATCCAGAAAACCATTATTGAAAGCTATTCTAAACTTGATGTTGTTTTCTATAGAAAACGTCGAGATATGCCGCGATATAAAATCCAAAAAATGCCTGTAACGATATATTGCTGGAATTACCCTATTAAAGTTTTCTGTTATTTAAAATTATAGATATATCAATGCATGGATCCCAACAAAAGCCTACAACTGACAGCTGCTACAGCTGAAAAATCAAAAGAAAATAAATATTATATATATATTATAACAAATCCATTTACCTATGCGAACCTTTAATACGCGAGAATCATTACTTTTTAATCCATAAAAGAATTGCCGCGCATTCCAAAGAGTAGCATAGTCTATAATAGTATATTTAGGATTACAGTTACTTATCTTAGTAATAAATTGTGAAAATGGGTCGTTTTAAAAACAAATATATATTTTGTGTTTCTTTATGTAAATTATTAATAAAATCTAAATGATCCCGCTTGGAATTGCTTTTTTAAAAAGTCCAATACTATGTTCTTCAAGGCAAAATTACAATAGAAAGGGCTGTGGGTGAAGCATATACTCGAGGGCTTTGAAGTACAAATTGAATTCTTCATATCGGTTTACTACACCTGTCAATGGTTTGTCGTGGTCAACCGTTTCTTTTTTTTTCTTCTCCCTTCCCCAGACCCGTCCGACCTGTAGTCACCGGTAGGCACCGCAGCCATCAGGCTTATTGTGCCACATCTGTTTGTTCAAGTCACCCACTCTAGCACGGTAGTCCCCTCCACTAACCTGTACAGGTCCCTAACCGAGTGGGTAAGGTATATCTCTGGGTCTCCTTTCGTTATCCCAAACAGATTCTGCCTTCTGCGATCTAGTGCCTCGCAGTCGCGTAGTATGTGATCGGCTGTCTCCAGTTCTGTCCCACAAAGTCTACACATTGTGTCCCCGCCAAACACTCCGATTCTGTGTAGGTGTTCTTTCACCGCAGCATGTCCGGTCATTAGTCCCGTTACGATGCAGAGCTGTTTCCTACTAAGATGTAGTAGTTCTCTAGCTCTTTTCCTGCATGGGTTCCCTATAAAGGTTTTGCCATGTACTATACCGGGTGAGGCTCCCCAGTATTCCTGCTGTTTCGTACGAACCCAGTCTCCTATATGTCTCCGGGCCGTTTGCCTTGTGACCCCGAAGAAAAGTTCTGGGCCGTACATTTCCATCTCTGACCCTTGCGTTGCCCTCAATCCCCTGATGGCCCGGTATCCAAGTCAACCAAACCTTGTTCCGGTTCGACAGTTTCACCAGTTCGTCGAGGCATTCCGTCACCAGCCTGGACGACACCTTCCGGCTTAATAACGCCTTCAATGCCGCTTGGCTATCAGACATGATGTGAATTCGTCTGTTGGTCACCGTTTTCACATTCATTGTGTGTGCGCATTGGAGAATAGCATATACTTCCGCCTGAAACACCGAAGCATACTCCCCCAGTGCGTAACTGTGGCCCTCATTCTGAGAGCATATCCCTACACCGGTACCATTAGCCGTCTTAGATCCGTCCGTGTACCAGACTAAGTCTTGCTCTTTGATTCTCAGTGCATACCTGGCAGCCTCCTCCCGTCCGTCCGCTATAGACACCGTGAAGGGATTCCCATACCTATGCCTTACCGGCATGTGGTCGGTCCGCATTTCCAACACCCCCTTTCCCACATGCTCAGTTATCGACATATGATTTGTGTTGACCCTTTTCGGAGTCGCTGTGTGTTGCAGCCTGTATGCCCCCATCCTTGCCTCCCCCTGTATGACCAGGTGCAACGGTGGCAAGTCCAGGAGTGCCTCCATGGCTGCAGTCGGTGTCGACCGCATTGCTCCCGTTATTCCTAGGCAGGCAAGTCTTTGCACCTTGCTCAGCCTCTGAATAGCGTTCCTTTGTTGCGTCTTTGTCCACCATACCAAAGCTGCATACGTCATTACTGGCTTAACCACCATGCTGTATATCCAACTCAGCATGTCTGGTCTTAGCCCCCATTTCTTTCCATATGTGCGCCTTACCAGCGTTAACGCTGTCACCGCTTTTTTGGTAATTCTGTCCAAACGTTGGTTCCAGGTAAGTTTGGAGTCTAATGTTACTCCAAGGTACTTTACCTCCCCCACCATCTCTATGGTAACCCCTTCAACCCATCCTGCTTTCGTCGGCGAGTAAAGGCCACGATGTTGGTCTTATCAGCACTGATACTCAGTCCCGCCAACTCCGTCCATCTACTAACCATGTTCAGAGCCCCTTGCAGTCGATCTCTGACCGTGGTGTTGTGCCACCATCGCGCTATAATGACCAGGTCATCCGCGTAGGCCAGTACCCTGTGACCGTGATCGTTAAGCACCTCTAGTAGCCCATCCACGACTAGGCACCACAGGAGAGGGGACAGCACCTCACCCTGCGGACACCCTCTAGCCACCCGAGCCGCTAGAGTCTCGCCTGCGACCGAGGCTTCCACCACTCTCTCCCTAAGCATAGAGTCTATCCAGGCGACACAAGTGCCGTCCACACCTCTGCCTATGAGAGCTCTGGTAATTGAATCAAAACCCGTGTTACTGAATGCCCCCTCAATATCGATGAAGGCCCTCAGCATCACTTCCTTGTTTTGTAGCGTGTCCTCCACTAAACTGACTAGTTCGTGAAGTGCTGTTTCTGTAGAAACTCCTGTCCGGTAGGCATACTGGTCATGGTGTAAAGGTGAAAGCACCAGTACATCATCCCTAATATACCTGTCCACCAGTTTTTCCAATGCCTTCATAGTGAAGGACATTAAGCTGATTGGTCTTAGGGCCTTCGCCGTAGCCTGTCCTGCTTTCCCAGGCTTCGGTATGAATGCTACCCTAGTGAACCTCCACGCTTTTGGTATATAGCCAAAAGCCAAGCTACATCTAAAGATATTACACAGTATCGCATACAGTAGTTCCGCTCCCTTCTGCAGCATAATCGGATAAATGCCGTCTGGGCCCGGCGATTTATAGGGTTCAAATGAGTCAATAGCCCACCTGACTTTATCATAGTCAACCATCCTTCTGGAAGTCTGCCACTCGGGACTGGACACCCTCCTCTTCCGACGCTCCTCCCAGATGTTCCTCGATTGATCCACGATCTCAGAGCCAGGGAAGTGTACCCTAAATAGTTCATTTATGGTCTCCTTCCCTGTTGTGGTATATTCTCCCAAATGGTTTTTGAGAGTACTGATAGGTGCTTGAGGTTCTTTGGCAAGGATTTTGTAGAGTCTGGCGCTGTACTGGGTGTTTTCAATCCCCTCACAGTGCCCCCTCCACGACCTCCTTTTCGCCTCCCTCAGCTTTTTGTTGTAACCAGTCAGAGGGGCCCTGTACTCTTCCCACTCTCCTGATCGTTTGGCCCTATTATATTTCTTCCTAACTTGTCCCCTCAGTTCCGCAAGTTCCTTACTCCACCAGGGCACATTCCTGGAGGAGCGCCTTGCAATGAGGGGGCAGTTGTCATTATAGGCTGAAATGATTGTGTCATTTAGCTGCTCCACAGCCATGTCCAGCTCTGCTATATTTCCTATCCTCTTATTGATCCCGGAGAGTCCAGACCTGAGGTCAGCTCGAAATGCCTCCCAGTCCGTCTTCCGTGGATCCCGGTAGGATCTCACCTCCACTCTGCCTGCCAGAGTAAATCTTATGTGTCTGTGATCCGAGCAGCTTACCTCCTCAGACACATGCCAGTCAGCGACAAAGTTACTCACATATTGTGAGGCTATAGTCACATCAATAACCTCCCTTCTATTCCGCGTAACGAAGGTCGGGTTGTTACCCACATTCAATGTATCTAAGTTATTTGCTACAATGAAATGTAAAAGTGACTCACCTCTCTCGTTGATGTCCGTGCTTCCCCAGGTCGTGTGGTGCGCATTGGCGTCGCAGCCGATGATCAGCTGCAGTCCTCGCTCCCTGCAGTATCTCACCAGCTGTTCCACATCCCTGGTAGGTGGCGGGTTCGGGTCATCATATGGTAGATAGGCCGATCCGATGACGTATTCCCTCGGTCCATATCCACCTCCACCCCCAATTTTTACCGCAGTTAAATCCCTAGAACAGAACTCTGTTAGCGGTAATACTTTTACCTCCTTTCGGATACGTATGCAGGTTCGAGGGGCGCTGGCCGTTCTGTCGTATAGGACGTCCAGCCCGCACCGCTCAGACCCAAAACCTTACCTTGTCTAATCCAAGGTTCCTGTATGAGTACCACGTCACAATCCTTCGTGGCCATAGCAAGGGCTGTCGAAGCCGCCTTGCTATGTTGAAGGTTGGCTTGTAGTACTCTTGTCATTGCTCGGTCGTTTGATCACCCGAAAAGTCAACCTTCCCAGCTTGTAAAAAGCTTTGAGTTGGCTCCTCTCCAGGATTTTGAACGAGGGGTCATCCACTGAGTAGGCCAGGAGCTGTCCTTCCTTCTCAATCTTCCTGCTCATCAGCATCCAGTTCTCCGTCATCAAGCCAGGATTCTGCTTCTTGAGACGGTCTCTGATTGTACCCTCCTCCACATTCTGTGGTTCTGGTACGTGTACTAGCACCCTAGGTCTGGCAGGAAGCTGTGTTGAGTCCACAACCCTCAACTCTGCTCCCTTCAGTCGCTCCCGAAGAAGCTCTCCTAGGGACGCTACCGTGTTTTCCAGCCATTGGGCCGTTCCGCGGTTCGCACAAGTCATCCACAGGACCCCTGCGCTGAACACGGTTCTATAGAACTGCAGAGGCTCCGTGCTGCTTGCCGGGGCATCGCATAGCACGTCTGCCAATGTGTTCTGTACCAGGTCTGATTGTTCCTGGGTCAGCATGGTGTCGGGATGGCGTCTGTTAATCACCGCCCGTCTGATTCCCGACACAGTATCGCTATAAGATCCAGATGGTCTGGGTTCTCCCTTGGATCTTTTCGCTCCGGTAGTCGTGGGAGGTGTCTTCGATTCGGACCTCGGTCTTTTCTCACCCGAAGTCTTTGGTCGATTCGCCTTGTCCACGTGTTCCGTTGTCCCTTTGGTCTTGCTCGGCTTCTCCGCAGTCCAAGTCCCTGCGGCCATCTTCCGAGCTTTCATAGCTTTCTTGCGCTGGGCTCCTGACAGCCTCTTGTCCTATGCCTTGCATACCTACCGCCAGTTGTTCAGCGCTATCTTCCTTAGCTTCTTCCTGGACAGAGCCTCCTTGTGGTTCTCCGCCGGTGGTGTCCTCAGAGTCCGTCACCGAAGTGACCTCTCTGAGGGTAGTGTCGCAGGAGTTCGATTCGTCCGAGTCCGAACCTTCCTCCTTTACCTGAAACTTATGTTTATATTTAGTGTTCTCTGTGTCCATATTGATCCCACGAGTACGGGGGAAAGGGTGGTCAACGACTGTGGAGCCCCCACACAGGCGCAAGGCTAGTACTCCGGAAGGTCGCCCGGTATTCCAGGAGTGTGAGCAGTAGAGACTGATCTTCTAGACAGCCATGCATCCCGTCAGCCTGCCCACCCGCCTTAGGATTTAGGTTTTTATTGAGGTTGTCTCCTCTTGGTCCGGGCGATTAAGCCAAGACCCCCACTCTATCCATCTGTGAGACATGACCACAGGGGAAGGAGTATGGTTTAACAGTATCCTTACACATAGTGTGACAGATACTGGCACCGTTTGTCCCTTAGCAGGCCCTTAGCCACGACACGACAGCTGGGCAAGGGGTATCTTTCTTAGTCTGGCACCTCACCTTCGACCTGTCCGGCATGGATGACCCTACCGGTAGCAAACCTACCGCCGGCTTAGCTCTCAGGTTCATTAGAGCACGCAAGCTCCCTCACCCGGCAAAGCAAGTTTGCCTACGTCAAGGTGAAGATACACGAGGGAGCAACCGTTTCTTATTTGACCTCGTGACAAGTTTGTCTTTGACTTTATTTCAACAACTATAATACAGAAAGGTGCGACTAAAGTTTGGTCAAGTCTTCCGTATGAAAGCTTGTTAAAGGCAGTCCAACAGAAACTCAAAGACAGGTTTGTCACAAGGATTCATGCTGTCTGGGAAGTCTATGAATATCGACCATACAAGATTTGTAAATTTCTCAACCCTTGGCAAATAGACAAAATATAAGCAGTAAATATCCTTAGTAAATATAAAACATATACTTCTTATTCTTCCAATTTCTGTTCGAACATTATAAATTACATTACTTTTAGACATCTATTTTGCAATAGAAATAGAACGGATATGTTGAAATTCAAAAATGTCAGTTATTTACTACAGTCAGTAGTTTTTGTTATTTAATACGTACTATTTCTATTGGAAAATAAAAATTATTTAAATTACCTATATTACATAAAAAAAAATTTTGCCAAATTAGTTACAGCGCATTGCGACAGATGACTCTAAAATTAAAAAAAAATGGTAATCGAGCGGCCTAGCTAACGACGTCAATATTAAATTATCTATGGCCTATGTATACCTGTAGTATAAATAACAGAATGATTAAATTAATTTATACAAAGATCAGCATATTTTATATAAAACAAATAAATCCTATTTTATAAATATTTTGATTGGTAGATAAAGTAGAAATTTAATGACTTAAGCTGAATCGTTGCAATCTGTCATCTGTCATGTAATTTTTAGCATGGCTACCATGTTCAACGTATTTATAGTTTGATTTTGATTTTATATTTTCTTGATTCTTTTTATTTTATTCTTCGTACATATGTAATCTTCAAGTGACATTTTAAGATGTTTGTTTTTCGTATAGTTTCGTTGGGTCTATTTTTGAAATGTTTGATTACGTCTGCATACTCGGAAACTCAACAACCTCACAATAATACATTGAATATCGTCCAATTCAACAACACGAATGCAATAAACTTAAATCTGACGACGAAAGTGGTTAATATTACATCTCATACTAACGTTAATAAAACTGCAAAAATTATCCCGATAATTATCGGCGAAGGTGGTGAAAAATTACCAACAACCAAGATACAAGGCGGAAATACAACAGAACAAACTTTAATTACCACAAAATCAACTACTGCAGTGCCAAAAACGTATGGTAGAGAAGGTGAATTTATAGTAAGCGATCAAAAGCAATATAATTCTGAACTAAACATAACATTGAGTAATGCTAATAGTAATTCAACTACGTCAACTGAAGCATCTAAACCAGTGAGTGAGAGTCCATCTGTCCAGAAAGCTATAACTGAAATAGCTGCAACTATTCCAAATGTTGAAAGTACTAAATCTCGTAGTAGGATTGTACCTAAAAAAGGAGTAAATTATACTGATGCTATTACATCCAAACCAGTGATACTTTCTAGCACAACTGTTATAGCAGTTGCATCAACAAAATCCACAACTGTAGCTCCAAAAACAACTGTTATAAAGAAAATTACTAAACCCACAGTTACAACAGGAAGCGAAGATGAAAAAGATGCCTTAGTAAAAGTAAAATCGAATAGTAACTCCACACCAAAAGTGCCTACCATAGAATATTATCAAAACACAAAGGAAGATAATAATCGGTCTACTTTTATAATACCTATCATCATGGTGATATTGTCAGTACCGATTGTAGCAATTATTATGAATATTCTCTACAAACGCTGCAAAGAATGGTGGACTCATAGACATTACAGTAGAATGGACTTTTTGATTGATGGGATGTATAATAACTGAATTCTTCCCAATAACGACAATGTAAATATGTATCATGATATTTTATAGTATAATCGTTGTAAATAAGTCAGTAAGTCAAGCTCAAATTATATAAAGCCAAATGATATATTTGAACATCCATCTAAAAGTAGGTATTCTCAAGTATTCTAATTACTTAACATTACTTAGGTATACAATTAGGTGTTACTGCATCTATACAATTTTATATTTTAAATTTTTTGAAACATTGATATAGCTTATCAAAATTTGATAAGTGTTTTCTTCTTGTAAACTATTTAATAGTTGCTATTCAAAAAAAAAATGATTAATATGAAGCACAATAAGTATTATTTATAATTTCTGTTTTGTAATCTTGCACAAGATATTTTTGTACATAAAAAATTATTTAAAGTGCTAAAGCAAGAATATTTGCAATATGTTTGTGATAAATGCAAGATATAATGAAGCTATAATATATACATATATATATATATATGACTATTTTATATAAAATGATTGTTTTAACTTATTGCATTTTTTCTTTACTGTGTACGAATAAAACGTATACTACCTGTGATAATTCCGGTTATGTTCTATGTCTGATGTAAGAAATTAATGAATTCGAAAGTTTACCAAACAGTTGCTATTTTTTTGTATAAATTTTTTTTATAATATAGAGTTGTGTCCTTTGTTTGAATATAACCAAATTGTTACTATTTTATATTATTCTTAACTAACTTGGTATGGATTTTTTATAGTTATAGCTTAGAATTACTGTTAATAAAATGAACGATATGCTCTACGGCTCTCTGTATTTTGTGTTTGTAAATTTTATTTCGAGATTTTAAGAAAACAAGTGTTATTTTTCTAAATAAAACTTTAATTATTAGCTACTTTTTTTTATTTAATTATTAGTTAATAGAACTTCATAATAAACACGGGTAATGAATACTTAACACAATGTAATCGGTGAATGGTTTATGCTATCATTGACCACCATCAGTCATTCCGCCAGGTCTCGGTAGCAAACGTTAGAGCTGCTTTTGTGATGTTCTGGATAAGCAAGTATCAGAAGGCGCTGAGAAATGGTCCAGAAGTCTAGTTGAGAATGCGTAAAAAGTATGTGTACAGTATATAGGTTGTTCTAAGTTAAATGTGCACCATTGCTAACTTTGTTATTATCGAAACTATGTACAAAGTCAATTAAATGGCCATCTTTCAGGAATTTTATGTGGAAATTGCATGGTCGAAACAGAAAAACAGTTAAGCATCGCGTTTTCGAAATATTAATGGAAACTATTTATTAAATGGTACACCCGTATATTTCATTACACCGTTAAATTGAAAATTTAATTCTGAACAAAAAAGTTTTAGTACATCTCTGCAAAAAACAAAGAAGTTACTAGTATATTTTATTTTAAAAAAGTAACGTAGCTTTGAAAAAATAATTCGATGTTTATTTTACATGTATAACTAGTAACAATATGTTTTCTGCAGTGCTTACGCATATCTTTTTTTATCCTTTCAAATATAAAGATGGTGTTCACTTATTTACAAAAATGTGTTTATAATTATAACAAGAAAAATCTTGAACGCAACACTACGAATCTTCGAAATTTGGTGAACCTAAAAAATTTAGGATAAATGAAGAGGTTTTCAAAAAAAAAGGAATTAAGTTACCATAATAACTGATATTGAAGGCTTTCACGGTCCGAGTCTCTGTTATAAGGGCTTCCCGGTTTTGATCGGGTCATCGTAACTTAATGTAAACGTATACAATGCAAAAATAAAGTGTAAAAAATCTACTAAGCTCGACATTTCGCCACTAATATAAATGGCTTCTTCAGTAGCAAAAGTGCAGCAAGTCGAGGTGTATACCGCGCTAACGGCGAAAGCCCCGGTACATCGAGCAATGTCAATTTACCAACCCGTCTATCAACAAAGAACTAAAACATGTCAAAACTACACTTTTCCGGAATGGTTGTAGCTCCAGTAAAGTACAAGTATCACAAACAGGTAAATTCATCCGCGAATCCCTAAGGAAACAGCACCCAGACAGCACAAGACATCTTATGGATGTCTTATTTAGGTCTGTATTATGTCTGAACGCCTAAAGATATAAAAAAGACATCTTATGGACGTAGTTTTAAGGACGTCTCTTGGATGTTCATTTATGGCATTCATAAGATGTTTCTCAAAAGTCTAAAAACCACATTTTAGACGTTTTACATATATAACAAATTCGACAAAATGTGAAACAAGTTAAGCACTTTAGTGTATTTGAGATTGTGTTCATGTTTCTAAAGAATATGATGATGAATATATGATGATCACGTACTTCAGCGCCATCTCACGTCGTCTTCGAAACTATACGATAATTTTAATGGCGATCGACTTGGTTTGACTATTGACAGCGTTTGAGTTTAATTCTGGTTTCAATTTCACAGTTTTATTTTAACAGCTTTCACTCAGTTTTACTTTCTTTGTAGTTGAGATATACTGTCAGTGTTTAGATATTTAACTTTTTTATTAGATGAATAGTTATATCCAGTAATTTTTCATTTGTATTAAGAAGTGTTTGTATAGACCAGGGATCGCCAAACTTTTTTGATCATCGACCCCTATATCATTTTTCGAAATCTGCATCGACGTCCAACAAAAGTAATTTTCAGTTAATTAAGAAAAAACTATCTATTAGTATTTGTATATTGTGATTTACTTTACGATTTTAAACATTTATTAAAGTAATTTTATATTGTGTAACAATAGTTTTATAAAATATATCTTAATGTTGAAATTTAAACACCTCAATTTTTATTAAATAAGATGATTTAAGATATTAAATAATGAGATGGGTGTGCTTGGTGTTTCTTTGCAACGTTCGCTATATTGGGTTCGAAATTGGTCAACTTCAATCTTAAATCCCCTCGAAACTCCACATTTAATTTGTCCTGTACTTGGTTAAGATTGAATTGGAAACGCCAGCATAAATGGCTGAGCTATTTCGTAAAGTTTTACATATTTTTATATTTATATTTCTCCAAAATTTATTTATTGTAAAATTTTTCATAAGGGTCTTTGCTTCAAGATCTGATAATAATTCAGCAAGCTCATGTTGCAGGTTGACGTCCACGTTTTCAATTTAAGCGGGATGTAAATGTTTTCCAAATCAAATCAACAAAGCGCAGTTTAAAATTCTCGCTTAATTTTTAAAGATGACTTGTTTATATTTTCAAGTCTTCTTCTTTTATTCCTAATTGTCACAGATCGACCCCTACTTGTGTTAAATAGACCCCGGGGGGTCTATATAGACCACTTTGGTGACCTCTGGTATAGACCATTAACTATTGTCGAAGAACAATAAGGATGTAGAGGTTCATATTCAAACATGGCTCAGAAGAAAAATGTGATCATGTAAATTCAACCTTATAAACTCTTTTATAAAGAGAAAAGTTCCAGTTAATATCGAATACTTCTCGTGTGTACTATGTATCCCAAGTTTCCTAAATATTTTTGGGTGCTGAGATAATTTACAAGGAATTGAAATACCAAGTCATTCATAAGACGACTGTGGTAGGTATATGTATCAGTACTGTTGGCTTAAACATGTGCTATTCAGTGTATTATTTTGAATACATTAAAAGCCTAGATAATTATGTCCAAAATAGATATCCATAAGACGTTGTAAAACGATGTCTTATAAACATTGACATTTGTAACAATGGATGTCTATACGACATCTTATGGACGTCCTTCAGGCGTAAACAGACATCCATAAGACGTCCCGAATATCGGATTCAGACATCTTATGGACGTCTATAAGATATCCTTGTGCTGTCTGGGCAGTAAATAGCAATCAACAAAACCGTTATCGTTTTCCCCTACATTCACGGCGTTATATGGATCACATCGGTAGAATATTCTGCAAACAAAACATTAAAGCCATCTTTAAACCATTAAAAAAATCTCCCAAATTTTTCCTTCGACCAAGGACACTTGCCATGCTCTCTCCCATAAACACATTTATAAAATTCCCTAATTGTGGTTCAGTATACATAAGTGAAACCGGAGGGTCAATTCAAACTAGAATAACGACACGGGCCACGAAATTTGTTTTGATCAGGTATTTATATGTGGTATAATCATGTCGCAACACTACTTTTCTTGAAAGGTAAGGGAAAAAGCGATCGAGATCCGTGCTGACGATTACCCATTCTCTAGTATTTGGAAGCCCATCCTTCCGGCTTCATTAGCCCGTGCTCACTGATTCGCTTCACTGCGCAGTTGTATGGATCTTCAAATACCTGGGTTAGTTGCAACTAGTGTGCAGGGGCTCCGTCTAGTTGATATCAGCAGCCCCTGTGTTGAATGAGCAGCATCTCATCCAAAAATGTTGAAACGATGTCTCTTAATATGTATAAGTAGTGATCGCTTGTCAAGTTTTCATCATATTATAATTTATAATGTAATCGACCGTTTTTAATCATTGCCAAAACATTGGCACCAAATGTACTATCGCGAGCATTTTAAACGACTCAAACTGCCATAAAACGTATCTATTGTAGGCTTTCCTTACTTGGAGCAATATTCAGGTAAATATAACTGGGCAACTGTAATAAGCCGTATAGCCGCAGGCCGGAGGGTAGACACTATTTAAAAGAAATCTAAGCGAAAAGAATTATGAATATATTTGACATGAATATGATGTACTCAGCGAAGAGGTAGACCGTACTTAAGTTAATTGAATAAGAGAAAATGTCATCATTTTTCTCAGGGAAAATATTTATCTAACAACAATTATTGCAAAAATTATAAACTTACATTTAGGACACGTAATTATGGAAAGAATTTAATATTATTTTATTAGTATGTGGTCAATGTTTTAATTAAAACAGCCGATAATAGATAACGTATAGAAATATTATGTGATTAACGTCTTTTTACAAGAAGTCTCAAATTAAACGAGGTGTACTTCTAATACTAAAATATCTATTATTTCTTAGCTTTTTGTGAAATTTTATTTAATATGTCGGTTTTAATTGAAATAGTACTTCTAATTTACTGACATTAACAATACAAAATTTAATGAAGAAATATAGTTGTTTATATGGTTATATAAAAGAAGATTAATGATAATATTTGTCGGTGTTTGTTTTACCGGATTCTTAAGAACTTTAAACGTTTGTAACGACAGTTATATTAATTTAATAAGAATTTAACGCCAATAATAGTTATGTCTTAGAACAATTTGCACTACTGAAGTAAATTCAATATAATTTCTTAATGTAGAACCAATTGTCAACCGTTAACTACCTGGAAAATGTTTAATTTATAAAGACTAGTCAGGTGCCGTGCAATACGTTTTCAATTGTCTCGTCCAATAAAATGTTCCTAAATCAGGTGATAATTACCTTAGATATATTTCACCCTATTAAAAATAATATATATTCAGAAATAAATATTTCTTTAAATTGATATTTAATTTTAATCATTTCTTAATGTTTTGTAAACATTGTTTTTCCTTCATCAGATTTCCTATAAACACAATAGTAATATTATATATAAAAATATATTTTAAACTTGCACTGCGTATGAATTTTCTAGACACAATATCAAACAGAGCGAATTTCGTCAATAAATACGAATCATATTATAATCATGTAGGATGTATTACAATCATCATAGGATATATAATTTATTGCGAATCTTTCTACCTGCTTGTTATCGACCCCTAATTACAGTCGCCCAGTGCTACTTCTCAAATGTTTCGAGTAGCTGTATACGGCCATATCGCTTGAAGTTTGAGTCGTTTAAAATGCTCGCGATAGTACATACGTTACATCCCAAAGAACATGTGCATTTTTTCTTGTCGAATGATGTGAATTTCGCGTATTGCTTAAATTTTCCCGTGTAAATTTAACTTCATTAGTCCAAATAATTTTCTTTAAGTAAATTAATAATTTTAATAAATAAAGTCGCTTAATACTGTCCCCTAGTGTAATTCTTGCAACAAATTAAACGAGTATGATCCGATTTTATGTCGTGTAAAAATTCGAAAAATGAAACGGTCTGTCAACCCAAGATTAACTGAGGCTGTACCGATTGAACTTAGTACTGACTAGGTGAGATTTGGTGAAAATGCAAAACAACAAAAATGTCACCTATTTGATAACTTTTATCGAAATATGTTACTTTGTTTTCATAGCAAACTACATTAACAATAACATATCAAAATTTCCGCAGATTGAATCAATAATCTCTAATAACTCGAAATCGAATAAAGATAGGTTAACACCAGATCTTAATGCTGATCGAGGTAGAATTGCTATTACGTGTTATTTAAAAAAAAACGAGGTTTTTTAATGTGTGAAGATATCTGAATTGGTTGCTAATTTCTGCACAACCTGTATAAATTTTGTTGAAAGTTATAATAAGAAAGTAAAGGGTCATAGATACTAAACACTGTAGTATCTATGAACCTTTACTTTCTTTTTAAGAAATTTGGCACCTTTCGGTTCAAAGCACACGCAATATTAATTTTTCTTAAAGATGGTGCAATAGCAAAATATCAAAAAAAATTGTAAATATCTTAGAAACAGTTGAATTTAGGGATATGGTATCCTGATACAAAATATTTACAAACAATGCGTAGAATCGATTGCATTAAAAAATTACATCATTGTATTAAAAATAACAAAGTTTCTATTTACTTCCAGAATATCTAAAAGTTAGATTTGGATGGAAATATTTTAAAACAATAGAACCATTACTACAAATGCAAATATAAAATTGTACTAACAGTAGATTCGCCAAACCTTCTAATTAACGGGTTTCCTGAAAGACCCTGCATACTTTTTTTAGATATCTTAAAACGCTTAATAAACCATTTATGTGAAAGATCCTGTACATGTACTACACAAATAACCTTTTTTACATACGTCTGCAAATTAAAAAAAGTTTGTTGTTTTTGCAGGGCGAACATTTTGTCGCTTGTATGAAATAGTCGCAACAAGGTTAACATGAATCAATAACATGTTCTCGATAATAAGAATTAATAATGTTTCATTCCGATATTCATACTATAAATAGATTTAATTGAAAAATATAAGCACAGGATTTTGTTATAAAAAATAAAATTGCAGTAACTTCATTGTTACATTTATTTCTTAGACAATAAAATGATACATATACAGTATAATGTTTTATCCGTATTAATATTCAGTATTTCTTAAAATGTTAGGTATTAAGTATAGAATATAAAATACATGCTTCCCTTTAGAGTGCAACACAGTCTTTCTAATTAGGTACCCTCATGTTTCACGATAATAAAAAATCACAATTGCAATCTACTAACAATACCTTTTAATGAATAACTGTATAATCTACTATAAACACACAGTTCGTTTCAACGAGAATTTAAATGTAAACCTACATATGTTATGATGGTTACTTCCCATTGAAACGCTCTGTATATTCTGGACCCTTATTCCTAATTATATATACAGAATAGCTAAAGCTATACGAATAGAAAGTAAAGGTAGGTACTTTTGTTTTTAAACGATTCTGTTAGGTATATTGTAAAATATTAATAAACTCTGATGAAAAATGTGTATAATAAAAACCATTTAAAATCGAAGTATGATTCTAACTTGCGTTTAATATTATATTTAGTATTAATTATTTAATATCTCCTTTCGGTATTTAATTGGCTAAATCGGTTTAATGGAAATATTTATAGAGGAGAACATTTCAAATAGAACCGAATTTATTGAAATTTAAAAGCTAACAATGTAATAAAATATATACATATATCTACAAGAGAACATCGCAGTATTTTTCCAATTATGTAACAGAAAATACACATTTTATAACATTATAGGTGTATCTATATATATAGCTTCACGATTTGCAAAATCAATTTTACAACATCAACTAACAATAAGTATACAAAAAAATGTCATTCAATTAATGGTCTTTCTACATTTGTTTTACGATTTATTAAGACAAATATTCTGAACATAACAGTACAATAAAGCTATTAAATATCTTTAGAAATACAGGTAAAACCATTTTCTAGATCATATATATCTGTGAATTAATATAATAGTAATCATTATGGAACAATAGTGAATTTGCTTTCGATATCCACATCCAATTACGCGCCAATTTAATGTACACAATTGAAATGAAATGATAACATTATCGGCTTTCGTTTCAAGTGTTACACGATACACACTTTCGGCACTAGTGGTAACAAAAGCGTACGAAAATCATGTATAATTTATCTAAGCTTTGATGTCGCTTTCATTTTATAGATCTATTTATTAATGTTGGGCCAATTTTCTAAAAGTAACAAGTTGTCTGACGATTCAATTGGTCGTAAATCTACTATATTTTGTGTATCCAGACCAAAAGTCAATTTAATGGACAGGATATATGTATATATCACAGAAAGTCCGCAATGGCAGATCGAAAATCGGTTTAGTGGATACCCAGAATAAGGCCAGTATGTTGTTGCAATGGCGAACTAACACGATGGATATAGTTTTCATGACCACTTTCATTTAATAAAGCTCGATTTAAAATTATCTGGAACAGCAGATCAGACAATTCTGATATAGACTACATGCATTTTTTTCATCTGTATTTATTTTATTATAATCAAGTCAGTGTATTTTTTACGTAATACTGCAAGCATGTATAACTTTACTATTACATATATTGTATGTAACGAATATAGCTGTTAGAGTACAAAGCGTGTCTATATGAGCACATAAGTATAGACAGAAGTATGAGCATAATTCAATAAATAACGCAGACTATTTAGTTAGTTACTGCTATTAATCGATTTTTTAATACTCTCTGAAAATACTCTGTGAAGTTCGTAAGAACTTCGTTAAACCTGGCCTGTTTGCCTGCATATATATATGGAAAACACATGTTGATACAATAATATAATTTCAATAAAAAACTTTTATCAATTTTGACCTGCATGTAATATAGGCAATTAATGGACGTCTCTCGGAGTATAGGTCTGTTCAGATCAGCAATTTATTGAATTATTTCACAAGCACTGTATATATAATCTATGTTTACAAGAAACAAGTAGTAACGCAGTAACCTTCGTATTTGCGATATGTCATAGACACAATAAATTTATATACATATATTTTCTGTAATATTTGTTCCATGCTTGAACTATGTATATACATATATTGTATATTTCAGGATATAATGCATGAATTATCTACACATTTCTTATTTGTTGGTATATGCTTTAGATGATATGGTCCAATTTCTGGCGGAGTATCGATATTTACCATAGCTATTCAACCTGGATTCTATCAAAAAAAAATCGAATAATGCATAAAAGGGAGACCATTCGTACATACTTCTCTCTGTATTTACTATAGATATTACACGCATAATTAGCTGGTAATTTTCATCCTTTAGTCGGGTAGATAAATCGTGAAAAGCAGTACCTTTACATAAGAAATTAAATGTCATTTAAACCAGCAATGTTGCCGTTTATGTTTTTAAACGCAAAAATCCTGTATATCAGGTCTTACAAAATGAATGCAACTTTAATACAGTTTTAATACAGAATTATAACTCCTACATGAAGGTGTCGTATTTATATCTGGCACATTAAATTTATTGGACATTGGCTAGTAGTGTATCGAAAGCAAATAAAATTGTATCGAATTAGTTAAATTGTATTTGAAGGTTAAAGAAAATCAATTTTATGCAAACACCGCCGATGGTAACACTCTCTAGCTTTAATTTAAATTCAACACCATGTTAGCACAATAACCCACTAACGCACTACCCAATGAGCGAAGCGCTAATGGTTTATATTCTATACTGATATTAATTTATTATTTATAGAAATAAGTTTGGTGGGCATGCCGCGGTAGTGAGTTGTTGTGCTTAGGGATTGAACAACAAAATTATTTAGGCACATTTTACGTAAAATTCGACAGAAACTTAAAAACCTACATTTACTGTAGTGAAAGGGTAAACTGTCAATAAATTAATGAAGTACACTATCGTACATAAAGTTGGATGCAGAGTATTTATATGTTTGAAAATAGTAACTTCCGAAATTTAAAGTATAAGTGCAGATGTTTACCTAAACCTACTAAATGTGACAGTTAATACAACTTCATGTTAACTGTATCACACAATATTCAATTTTCCAATTAAAAAAATATATTTCTTGTTAATCAACTCGCAAGCCGAGTGGTTTTTTTCATTTTCTTGTGTACGTCAAAATTACTAATTTTCCAATTCGAAATATGTAATCTGGAAGGCATTGAATAACTATCACAATATGCATCCATATTTTTGCACGATAGCATCTAATTGAAGAGTATCTGGAGTTCGTTTAAGATTAAAGTTAAATTTTTGTATTTAAACAGGTACTCATTTAATTTTGAAGTCGAAACAATCGAATTACATTCACATTAGACATTTATTTTGTTGTATGATTGTCGAATATTAAAAAAAGATATTTTTATTGCACAATAATAGTACCAATAACACGTTTCGCGTTTTATTTGCCGAATTCCTAAATACGGTATCAATATATTGGTAGAGATGTCGCAATAGTTTTCCTGGTCATAACACAGGATTTCCATAATTTGGGTAATACGTATAATACATATTCGTAGAAATATATTTCTCATTTAACATCAACTGCTAAAACTATTTTGATAATCATTCTCCATTTTACCAAACACTATACGCTTAAAAAATTCACTCAACTAATCTAAAGTGATTTACAATGAAAAATTGATAAATGATTGGGAATCGGGATGTGGATTAATAATTGGTAACATAAAATATATAATAGAAAAACGAAAAAAAGAGTTAGTAATAATGCAAACATTTACGTACAAACTTATATCATGGTTAAAGCAGAAATAAAATTCTTTGGTCCTGATTGGTTATCAAGTTTTAAACGGTCGTAGTAGGTGAGTCTTAAAGGAATATCTTTAATAAACAATAGATGATTACCATGTTAAAAAACATAAAGATGGCGTATATTAGTTTTACATATCTTCGAGAATCTAACTCATCTATCGTTACTGTTTCCCGAGCTTATGCTTGCATGGATTAGCATCTGGGAAGGCTTCTCTTGGTGGTATGAAACTTAACATCATAATATGTCTCGTGTATGCTCGAGTTGATCTAAAGTTGGTGTCGGTACCGTGGATCCGATCTAGCAGACCCAAAACACCGAAACACTGGTTGAATCTACAACGTACATACATGAATATAAAAAATTACTATTTCCATTGCGGATGATATAATAATCTTACTTCAAATGGTGGAAATCATGAGCTTCTGGAGACGGAAAGAAGGGCAAATGATAACCTGAGTGAGCATTTAGAGTTGACAAAATGGCTAAAGAAAACCATAACCAAGAAGTAGCAACGTGAGAACCCATGACGAAAACTCCCAAAAACGGTGGAATCAAATTTGAAAATATATGCTCTAATGGATGGCAATATATTGCAGTGACAGCTATTGGAGCTGTCCATTCGTGATGCTGCTTGTGGATGTATTTGTAGAGATATTTACTATGAAGTATTCTGTAAATAAAATGAAGAATAAGCTAATGCCATTTCTAATGAAAATAATAATCTACCTATGAGAATAATAAAAACCAATTTCCTCTAGCAATATATCCATCGCCAACTCCAGAAGCACCCAGTGAAACGTAGGCAGTTCTCTTACATTAGTTACACCTCTGTATTTCATTGCATAATAAAAAATAATAGCTAAAGGAGTCGCTACCACAGTCTGGTTGAAGATAACACACCAGATTACCTATAAACACACATAAATTAAACTTGAATCCAAAAAAATATAAAGACATTACCTTCAATAGTCTTTTCGTATCCACCGGTTCGTTAGTACCAGGTTGTATTTTGTATCTTCTTAAAGCAGCAGGTTTGTTAGTTATGTCAAGAATAGTGTAAATACCGCCAAACAACCAATAAACGCAAAACGTTAATATCGATGTGCCGTATACCCAGAGGTAAAACGGATCTTCTCCAACAGTGTCTAGAAATCTATCCCATTGGGCTTGCCAAAAATCACCAGATGCACCCCAAAATCTTTGACAGTGCCTGAAAAATTGAGATGTTAGTTATCAAGGATTCCACTGACAATTTTTGTTGTTATAACTGGCAAATATACGAGCACGTAGTGCTAATAGTTCTTAATATACTACAAAAGTATATCAAATCAAAATGTTTTTATTTCATCGCTTGCTGCTTCGTTTCGAAATTGTAGGGCGGTAGCCTATGGTAACAACCAAGCTTAAGTAGTTAGCATGATTTTCAAACCAAATACATTCGTTGATCCTTACACGATTCTTGTCAGCATTCTTTCATGTTCAAATCGACGTAAAATGTATACCAATACGAACGCTTTAATATTATTAAGAAATCGGTTTTCCAATTCTTGTTTTAAATTTTAAACAGAAAATTTAGGAATAGTTCCATACTTTGTTCCATACTGTTTGACTTTTATATTTACAATACTCTGAAGGCATCACATGGTTATAAACAAAAAATTAAAAAATGTCGATGACGTCACAATGGCAACAATTACTGTAAAGGTAAGTAGCATCATTTGAAAGAAAACATTCTTCTGTTTTATAAATTTTATTCCACACTTTACAACCTCATTGTATAAGTTATTTCTTATTCTAATGGTTTCAGTATATTTTGTTTAAGCAGAGAGCCGACAAAGGATAAATAGTTATGAATACACCCTCGAACAAAATAACTTAGTACTTACCATGTAATTGTATTCCTAGCTGCTGCAAAGCATATTAGAGCTGAACTTATGACCAGAAGAAGACTGCGTAATGACGAAAGTATCGTTGTGTTTTGCTGGTTCTGTTGATTTGATGGTTTACGAGTTGGAGTTAGTTCACCTCCAGAGGATGAAGAATCTTCCTCAAAATCCATCAACATTTTTTCTTCTGTTGAACAAAAACGGTATCTTTTTAATTATATGAATAGCTTCAAGGAGGAATACTTATCAAGTAGTTCGTAGTTTAAAATTTTCATATCTTTTGTTTTGTTTACATTGTTTGCGCATTTAATTGCAGAATTTGCTTGACAATGCATTACGAATTGAACAAGCAGCTTTACTTTATAGGCATAGAAGCATAAAATTTTTATTACCATTAAAAATCTTTTACGACCATGTGATTCAACGTGCGGTACATATAAAAACTCCACTTGAATGAAAAAAATCGACTTATAAATGTTATTTAAATGCGTACCCTAATGTATCCTTTGATATATCTAATCATTCATTATGATTTCAAATAAATCAATAACTATGCTAATACAATATCAATATAAAACTTTTGCACATATTTGGAACTACTTTTATGTAATAATAGTAAATTATTATTAATCTTATTATTACAATGTGATGCACATTAAACATTGTTAAGTGACCGTAAAAAGTACATATTAAAAAAGAAGCATATTTCAGTTATCATCCACATTATATAAAATGGTTATCTTGTTAAGTTTAATTTTCCTTTCATTACTTCATATTTTAAGATTTTGATATAAATAAATCAAGTAGAATTATGCAATGGTGCCAAGAAACAATAATACATAAGTGTTTCGTAATTGATTTTATAAACACTTTGATGTAAAAAATTATATTGATACTAAACATGACGAAATATTTTTAGCTACGAATATATATTTATCATGTTAAATCGTCAACAACCATCGGTCACATTGTAGTACTACACCGACCCGATAATCATAGGATTGAATAATATAGAAATGATGGTATAACTTAATAGTTTTAGTTAGCTTCTGTATATAATATACCATACATATATATGTATTCGTACATAGTCAATGAAGTTTACTTGGATTTTCCAACTATATAATTAATGTAAAAAATGATGTTGTCAATTATATATATTTGTCCTATTAAAGTAGCTATACATATAAGAACAAAACAGGTTCCTAATATAATTATTATATAAAGTGCGAACACATTCATTTTAAGTAACTGAACAAATCAAGAATATAACCATGGTCCTATTGTAGTAAAAAATTTGTAAAAATATATATGAAAGTCTTAAATACAATGTTTCCAGCATGTTTCGTTAGCAGCATTTTTAATTTAGCACGAGTGATTATTTTCAACAATTATATTCATATTTCACCTTCAACAATTATATTGCAAATTGTATTGAAATTATTATTAGTATTCTACCGAACTTTTCAACGTTGGGGTTGATGCCATTCTATGCCTTGCACTGTACATGAAAAGTGCTTTTTCATACCGCCTCCTCTGAGATCAGACTTAACATTATATTTATCTCTTACTTGATCATTTCTAGGGTTATTCCACAGGTTGGTTCTGGCCATATGAAAGATGAAACGTATATTCAAAATATTTACTGCTAATCTATAGGTTTTTTAATTTCCTTCTATAATAGAATGCTCAGGAGTCTAATCCAGTTTGACTAGGTTTCCGACAGCCAGCTATTGCAGTATCCTGAGACACTAAAAAATGAGTCCTGAAGTGATCTTGTAGGATGAAGATTGCTCTCCTAAATATTGCGGTTTGTAGTATGCCCTGAGCACGCCGATTGTACCGCATAACCAGATCTGTTTTTCTTAGATCCTCGATTTTTAAATCCACCGATTAGTTTGGTGATAAGAGTTGCGTATTTGAATATGATACAAAAAGAAAATAACTGTAAACTAAGACACAAAACCATACCTCAACGGTAAAAAAAAATCGCAGACTAGTAAGTTGAGTATACCCATCATTTTCTACAACACGGCGCATAGTGGTCAATAGATCTTAGTCGTAATATTTATGATGCAAAAGTTTTTAACTCGTACTTGACAAGTATCATAATCGATTTTTTTCAGAAGTGTGAAAAATATGAGTCCTGAATGGTTAACGTTACTTATGATATTCATAAATGGCATACTCCCCAAAAATTGTTTTATTTATATTTACTTAAACAACAGGCAAATGGAAACCAATACCTGCTTTTATTATAAAAAATAAAAATCTCAAAAATTTTCCAATACAATAATACATATTATGTCAGAACAAAAATATGTAATTAATTGGAATTATGATTTCCAAATTTTTTTAAAAGACAAAATATCTTGAAATAACGTTAACAATTTTCTCTTTGGAAAACATCTTAATGTACTGACAACGGGGTCCAATGAAATCGATAGAGCGTGAATGAAATCTACGTTTGTGTTGAATCTGGATATTTATCGAGTATTGTGTTTACGAAACGTTCTGTATTCTTTGTGCCTTGCCTCAAGTGCCTCTTCACTTAATTGGCAGATTGGACGTAAAATTGGTTCTATAATCTGTACTATAAATCAAAATTTTGTGAACCGAAGCGAGCATACCAGAGGATACCAGTGGTATAAAGAATATATATATAGTTTTGCAGTTTCTAAGTTTTTTTTAACGCCTCAATATCTATGTCATAACCAGTACACTTTGTTTCTAATATGACTGAAGAACGACAGATAAGTGATTCATCGACCACAGTTATTTCCGCAACTTTGGTAGGATTGGCAAAAAAGTGTCTTGATGTGTTTCCATTATTAGTACTGCCTTTGCCTTGCTGCACAATATCTTTCAATAGACCCATTTCAGATTTAAATCTTTTACTTATACATTTTTGGGTTTACCTGTAGACCCTTTTGCTACCCTCCATTGTTTGTTTATTAATCTATAGGAGATATAAAGTATACACTCTAGAAAATGTATTCAAGCATGTAAGGGAGAAAGACCAAAAGCAAACTATTTTACATTAACGTTTCAGAACTTGTTCCAAATTATTCATGATTTTTGGGGAAGCATCACAAATACAGCAATTACTTCAATAATAACTTCATTATCAATTACTACAGTAGTACCTTCAATCATGTCAATTTTTTCGACCAGTTTTTTTCCGCACTTTCTTTGCACAATGTGAATTGTACAGGTCTACAAAAGCAAGTTAAACTGGATCTGGGATTTTTGCATAATGTCTGAGTCTATATTCAATGGATTGACAAATTTTTGACGCTAGAGAGAATGGCCGGAACTTAAGTCTGTCCCCCATTTATGTATCATATTAAACGTATCCTGATCTTTTGATTTTTTTAACACTTGTAATATTACATTGCTTTGCTGGTTAATTAATATTGATTGTAGTTTCGCCAACGTAATTTTCTGCTTTAGCGGGTAACATTTTTATTTGGCTTCCATAATGCGAAAATATGGAGGATATAGTTTCATTCCTTTTTTAGTGCACTTCGTCGAAGTGTTACATACTGCGCTTTAGTTAATTTACAATCAGTTATAAGTGCTAGAGTTTTAGTAGGTGTATATTTTTTGCATGCCGATTGTTCACGGGTTCCATATTTTGGTAATTTTGTTATCACGTTTTTTATAACGGCAGCAATATTATACGCTTTCCTGTAGATATGTATGCAGCTTCCGTTGCATAGGCAACTTCCTCCGATGAGTGCTTTGCAAATATCGGCTGAATTCGTCGACGTTTAGCCCTCGATGTGGACTCTAATAGTTATTTAAGTAATAAGGGAGGTAAGTAACATTTACTGGTCGAGGACTAATTTATTAGCGAATGCTGGAGTAGAAGTTCTCACACTAAAGAAGCACGGGGGTTGGAAATCTAGTAGTAATGCGGAAACCTACGTAGGCGATTCTATTGCTAACAAAAAAGCGATTGCTAATTTGCTAATAAGGTTTTATATAATAATCAGGGTATAAATTATACTGAAGCATCTTCGGCGATGTTAGTGTCAAATGAAATCACAGAATTAAGTGTTGCTGATAAAGTAGGTTATAATAACATTGAATTATCAAGAAATATAAATAAATATCCCAATTGTGTTAATAATGTTATTAATTGTGCAAACTGTAATATTACCATAAATATAAATTAATAGAACACGTATTTTGATGCACTTTTTTCCCCTAGAAAACGTAAGTAAATTACTTACGCTCCGTTGTCATAACAATCACAGTCATTTCAGTAAAACCAACTTACGTCCATAGAAAAAATGTATTAATGGTATGCTTATTATAAGGGGAGTGGGAAAAAATTATTTAGGCGAGCAACCAGTCTTGAACCTAATGAAGTGTATTGCGAGCATACTATATATTTGGACGTATCAAACGGTTGTTCTAGCCATTTATGTGTTTTGCTATAAATTATCCTTATTTGCTTTTGCAATTTCTCCACCACTTAAACAAATTTGACAAAAACACCTCGAGGTCCGCAATAATCACATTATCGTCTTTAAATACTATTCTAGATTTCTTAATTTCAGCAGCTAAGTAGTCTTCTAATCGATTTCTAACCTTCTTTGACGCACCGTACCTCAATAAATTTTCTGAATGCAATAGTTTGAACAAATCCATATGCGTCGGAGAAGACGGCAAATCTGCCAAGAGCAAATATCTTAGGTAGGAGATATAAGGAGACAATAGAGCTGTGTAATACGTTAAAAAATATATTAATCATAAACTCTAAATATATACCGCTGTGATACGTCGCGAAACATTTTTATTTTCACATATTTTTTACATAATTGTGACAAATATTCAGATAATATTTTAAGGGTATATCTAGTCTATTTACTTACTTTTTTTAACATATTCCATAGCAAAAATATTCATTCTACTTTACGTCGTATTTTATAAAATAAAACTATATACATATGTCAAGCGTTGACAATTTCTGACGTTCAATTAACTGACTTACTTTGATGGTAAGCGCTGTTATCGCCTGGGTAACACGTCTCAATTTGAGTAGTTTGGAAACATCTGAGTGATGTTGTAAGAAATTATTATAGAATTATTAATAGTTATTTACACACCAAGTTCGGAAGAGAATTTTTTCCAGCATGAGCGCGGAAGCACGATCAAGCGTAGCGCAGCGAGTGCTTTATTAGGGCGAATGGAGAAGTTACATACAGTGCGGTTCTAAAGTGTCGTGTGCATCGAATTTTCCACGTCTAGTCATTATACATAGTAGTACATATCCTACTTATTTCTAAAATGAACAAATTCAAAAATTCAATCAATGAGTAATAACTTTTCTGCAATAGTAGTTCTTTCATTATGATTTCCCGATTTAACTCTAGTGTTTACCGGAAGCTATTTATAAGCTTTTATAGAAAGAAACCAGAGGTCGCTTTTATAAAAAGACATGCGTGGGAATCTTTAGCATTGATCCTTTGCACATGTTGTATGTATGACAATCACCCAACTTGACAAATGTCTCAATACTATTTTTATACAAGCAAAATACTTCCTGCAGTTTACTTTATGCCCGACACCATTCATAAAGGTTGAGACACACCTATCATTAGGGGTCTGTGGTGCACCGAAAATTCGGTAACGGTACGGTACAGAACGATGTACCGTCAGCGGTTCGGTACAGACAACGTTCTCGGTACCATCTCGGTACGGTACAGTTTACAATGACAAAACGAAAAATAATCCCATACTATTTATTTATAAGCATTTTTCTTCATGTATTAATTAACTTTTGTTCCGTTCAGTTACCGTCGCCTAAAAATAAGTTTGCATTGAATTGCTGAAGTTTACTTTGGATGTAATTATTGCTCCTATTAAGAATTTTTAACCAAAAATGCTTCTCATTTCTTTTGTGGTGCTCTGAGGAAATATTCATTAAAAAAAAAGTCAAAATCTTTCAGTACAAAGGATTTGTTATTCCTAGAATTCACTTTAAAATATTTAAATCCCTCAGTACTGTTAAAGCCAAAGATTATATATAAACAGGCGCGGACTTGACTCATACTTCATACACTTGTGCCGTGTATTAGCATACATACCTTTAAAAAGAATAAATACATATCTGATGTAAATTGCAGCGTACACACCTAGATACACTTTATAAATGAACTTATTTTATAAGCCATGTTTGAAGCAATACAAGGAAAAACTGAAAACACTATTTCTTAAGAAAATAAGAGGAGTAAAATCAAAAAAAGATAAAAGACCACACCAACCAGCAAAAAAAAATTATTCCCAGCAATGCAGTCGAACATTCATATAATGTAATATCATTAGTACCGTGTACCGTACCGAGAACCGCGGTACAGAATTATATACCGTACCGAACTTCAGTTTTTGGTACCGCAGACCGCTACCTATCATACACTCATCCGATCCGACTACGATCATACAGTCGAACGAGTGTCTGAGAGGAAAATGGCACTGAAACCCGAACGCCGTAGTTCACACATTTCCGACACCTGTCCGTTCCCACTCCCATCCGTTTCCGTTTTTTCATCCGATCATGGTCCAATCATGCAGACTATTCGTTTGCCGGCTGCAGGACGCATGTTGTTTGGTATTTTCTTTTATATGTAAATATATGCGCTGTTATTATTATTTAATACTAAAAAAAAAATACTAAAATAGGAAAAAATGGCGGCTATAAAACCGGAAACATCCAACAGATAAGGTATAAGTGTGGAATACTCTCCTTCTGCAGATCTTCTTTTCCAAGCAGCATGTACCCAAAATCTGCGTTTTCTGCTGTTCTCCATGAAAGATCTCTGAATTCCTTTATCTTCTTCTAAACAAAGTGCCACACCATGGCTGAATCGCAGTTACTAAAATTTTTGAACATTTTGCGCACAGGACCGTCCACGAATTTAGCTGAAGTTATCCACAACTTTCTAGCCACACGTTTCTATATATGAAGTGCCGCATAAGTAGATAATGACATAGACATAGCTACCAAATGAATCTACTAGCGCAATAAGATTGGCAATGGTACTGTGTATCCTACTCAATCATCAGAATTTTGGCACGTCCTTCGGCTATCGAGTTGTGGCTAAAAAACCCCATCCACAGATTATTTTTGTTTTTTTTCTCAAGTCCGGTCAGCTGCCCAATAAAATGGCGCAATTGTTTTACCGATGAGATAAAATTATCGCTTAATGTATTTTAGTTAATTTTAACTGATTATTGTTTTAAAAACCTGTATACCCATAAATTAAACGCACGACATGTATTACGTTTCTAAAAATTCTATATGACAGATATTAGTTTATGTCATTATCTACTTGTGCGGCACATCATATATAGAAACGTGTGGCTAGAAAGTTGTGGATAACTTCAGCTAAATCGTCCACGATATTGTTTAAATCGAGACTGGCGAGTGTATCGAGCCAAAGTCGGAAAGTAGCTTGGAGCTTGTATGATATGTGTGCTCACCCCTTTCCGATCCCACACCGATCCAATTCTTGGAGCAACATCGGACCGGAATCGGATCGGAAGGTTGTATGACAAGTGTGTCCCAGCCTTAACGTGTATCACGTGTTTTTGCAGTTTAAAAATTCAAAACCGGGCGACGACCTCTATGCCATCATTGTGTATGATATTATAAAGTGAAAGCGACCCTAATAGAAATTCAAAAGTATACTCTAAGTGACCTTTATCTTCAGTCTTCTGAGCATATGGCTAAAAGTCGCTAATCTAATACATAAACTACTGATGCGCTTATATCCACATTTCAGTTTATTGTATGTCCCAGAACCATGATGTCAACCTGGGCTAGATAAATACTGTTAACGTTATATCGCAATAAAATTGGTTTATCTGTATTACATGTGGTAGCATGTGGTAAATTCTATGAATGCCACTTTCTGGAGTTTTGTTAAAAACTATTTATTTCACAACTTCTAACTTGAAATTAAAAAAAACTAGTTTATTATGATTGATAGTAATATTGACAACTTTTTTATTTTTCCTCATCGCTAATTCATCTAATTGAACGGAAATCTATATTTCATGATCTAAGCGTCCTTTTTGACAGCCAATTATCCTTCGCCGAACATATCGCTATTTGTCGGTCAGCATCTAGGTCATTGCGATTTGCCGTGGATTTCCAAACACAAATACTCTGAAAACACTATATTCTGCACTTGTTAGAAGTACATAAGCTTGAGTATTGCTTTATTATATGGTATCCATTATCCACTTACCAACATTTACAATTTGAACGTATCCAAAAAAGATTCCTTAAATACTTGCCATACAAAATAGATGGCACATATCCTCAAAGAGGTTTTAATTATAACCAGTTTCTTGTTCGACATCTTATCGCATCCTTGAAAAAACGTAGGAAACAGTACAGTGCTCGTTTATTATTTAATATTATACGAAATACTGTAGATTCACCATATTTGCTTTCGCAAATTTACTTTACTGTTCATAATTATAGTGTACGAACTATTGAGACTATTTGTGCTCCTTCGAATCGTACTAATACACTGCGAAAAGCACCTTTCCAACACATGATACGTTTATTTAATTTCATAATAACTATGTCATCATCACTACTTATAAGTTCCTTGATACCTTTGTATGCTGCAAATATTGGTATAATGTATTATTTACTTCTAATTGTTTCCTTTTGTATATTAATTTTGATTTATTAATGAATTGTACCTAGGCTTTATTTCCTTTATATATGTATATACAGGATGATTGGTGAGAGTGGCCTATTAAAAGTATTATACAAACGAAGCAGAATTTTAAAACACAATTTTGTAGTTGGATACGGTTGAATATGACCTATCACGTGAAAATATTTTTGAATAAATATCACTTCCGGTTAATCGGAAGTTGGCACCAACTTTACTATTTTAAATAGCATGCTATATATTCAAAATAAGTAGTAAGTATGTAAATACTTAAATTAAAAAATTAAAATTCCGTTCCGTTTGTATATAATACTTTTAATAGGCCATTCTCACCAATCACCCTGTATATTGTCCTGTAAAGAGTATTGTACTGTTGGAAAATAAAGATTGTATTGTTATTATTATTGTTATTTTTATCACTACTCTCCAAACAGACTATTCTCTCTACATATGCTTATTTACGTCGAGAGACGTCATTATCTTGCGACATTATATTCAGAAGTTCTTATTGTATCATGCTTATCTGTGGCACTAACCAATATTGATGTATCATCCATAAATAAAACGATTCATTCAATGTAATGTAATTAACGTACACAATGTATGAATGTAAGTATAACAGCGCAGCGGGCCGAGAACACTTCCCTGTGGTACTTATACAGGCTGATTGGTGAAAATGTCGTATTAAAAGTATTATACAAACGAAACGGAATTTTAAACTAAAATTTTGCAGTTGGATATGGTTGAATATGACCTATCACGTGAAAATATTTTTGAATAAATATCACTTCCGCTTAACCGGAAGTGGACATCAAGTTCGCTATTTTAAATAGGATGCTATAAATTCAAAATAAGTAGTAAGTAAGTATGTAAAACAAATAACCTAACCCTTGCTTCCATAAATTGACGTATCCGAGCATTTGACGTACAGAGGCAAATTAAATCGAACATCTGATATAGATTAAAAGATAATCTTTTTTAGAATCAGAATATCTAAGAAAATATAGGCCGTTCCATTTAAAAAATGCGACTTCCGAAGATTGAACTTAGTTGTAAGTTTTTAAACACCCTGTATAACATTGTGTACTGTATACTGTGACGTAATATCACTATAAAATAAGCTTGGTATCTTGTAACTTTTTTTCTTTAATTGCGAATAACTTAGAAGGAATGGTATTTCGGTAGGTATAGCATAAATATGATACATGAAATATGTGTAAAATATGTCGTACAAGCTGAATTTGTAATTGAATTTATAGCATGTTGTTTAAAATAGCACTTCCGGTTAACCGGAAATAATATTTATTCAAAAATATTTTTACGTGATTGTTCATATTCAACCATATCCATCACAAAATTTTGTTTTAAAATTCCGTTTCGTTTGTACAATACTTTTAATAGGCTATTCTCACCAATCACCCTGTATAGTTAGGACTTTTTCAGAAACCATGTCGTTTACACATACATAATGCTCTGAATTACTCAGAGAGCTCCTAAACCACTGCAACACATTTCCTCTTATCGCCTAGCAATTTAATTTGTTTATCCAACACCATTAAATTATGAGGCCATAATCATGCTCATTTCAGCTATGTGGCAAGCTACTGGCCTATAAGTCACTAGTGAGTTTTAAAATCATAAGTCACGTATAAGTTGTAATCACGAAAGATGATCCCTGCATCACTTACATATAACTCAATCAACGACATTCAAAGAATAATTTTCATATCCAAATATCTATTTGTATGACAACGACAGCCTGGATGACAGTTTGTATTTCGAAACTTTGCCTAGCATAGACGTACGGCTCATGCAATTCACTTGAATAAGACAAAGACGAGATTAGTTCGGTGTCTGCGCTTAAGCTATATATTTCCTCTTCTTCACTAAACAATTTGACATACATTCGACAATGCATCTCCGTAGACATTTGATGGAACTGTCATTGATTTCGTCCTTACAAATATGTATTTGTTTAACAATTTTCTGAAGTCATTTATTTTTTAACTATAATGGCAATACACAGTAGAACATTACGGTAGGTACAATCGCAACAACTTGTTACGGCCTGTCAATAAATCCACACGCACTTAACCCAAAAATGAAAAATGTCATAGCTGCCATATTCATTTTGATATTTACAGTATTCAACATGACGCCGAAGTACTGATTTGATTCATACAAATCTAATTGATGACGCGGGGATCATCTTTCGTGATCACAACATATGTAAAATGACTTAATGTTTCTCATCGTTGAACGTGGTTGAACCGAATAACTTGTCAAATAAAAATGTCAACTGTTATCATCACAAAACACTGTTTTAACGAAATTCTAGAGGTGTTGGAGAAAATAATGTATGGAACTCGGGTGTTATAGATCACAAGACACTCGCAAAAACAAAGCCACTCGCACTTCGTGCTGGTGGCTTGTCTGTTTTTGCTCATGACTTATTTCCCTTATAACACCCTTGTACCATAAATTACTATAAGTAGTACTTCGTAGTTTACTAAATCAAAGATTTTATTAAAGTCCACAAATATCCCAAAATACGTTTCACATATCGATTTTATCGTATAATTCAAGAAAAGAGAGTTTGCAGACAAACTGTTCAGCAATTTTAGTGAACTGATTATTCTATTTGTCATTATTTTTTCGAATACTTTTGAAAACAAATTTAGTAAATATATTGCTCATTGCCACTTTTTAAAGTAGATATAATTTTTGATTTTTTTGCTTTTCGAGAAATATACCCTTGATCACAGAGTTATTTATGATTCTTGCGCCAATTTGATCGAAATCAGATGGCAATGTATTTTTGAGTAGGAGTAAAGTCTTGTAATTCATTTTCACAAACTGGGACAAGGAAACATGAGTTTTTAGATGGTAAATGGTTTATCGGTTTAATTAACTTATTTGATGAAAGTATACTGTCCGCAATTTCTATGAAGTATCGATTAAAATTTTCGAGTAGTATTAGTCCCGGATTTTTAGCAATTTCATTGTTAAACTGATATTTCCCTTCAATTTCTGTTTATTTTTAAATCTATTTACTGGAACACTTTATGACATGATTGTTTTTGTGTTATTTAATAAGTGGAGCATTTGTCGGTTCTTGTATAATAATTTAGCACTTAAAATTGCCGAAATTCTTAAACCAAGCCTTATTTTATTTGGTATTTTTATGTTTCTTGTGTATAATCGGGAACGTAAATTAAAATTACGCCGAACTCTTTCAATAAGCTATTGTATTTCTAATCAATATCTAATCGATACATATTATTTCAGTCTTCTCCTCTTAACAGTTTCTTCAGTAATTCTATATTTTTCTTATTATTCAGTCGTGTATATGATATTTTGTAACTATCAGGGATGTTTTTGTATTTTATTGGAAACTCAAGTAGAGGAGCCGAATGGTTTGGTAAACGATTTTGGAGTAGTACAATTGATTTATAGTTTAAAAAATTTGAATTAAGACAACCGTTATCCGAGCAGTTATTTCTCCTAGTAGGTTCATTCAAAGTATTAACAAAGTTGTATGAAGATAATAAATCTCTACAGCTATTTAATTAATTTGACGAGGATAAGAAATGTATATTAAATTCAGCACATACAACAATTAGTAATAAATTCAAATATAAAATAAAGTTCGGATAAGAAAATGTTTTGAAAATCTCCATGTACTAAAAATAAGATTCGGAGGGGTCGTTATCCTTCATATTTGTCGTATTATATGGATTTTAACAATGTCGAAAAAAATGTTCTCAAATACAAATTTATCGCTATATGTATTATCATATTATGTTAAAGAAGTACATTTTTAGGAATTATATCAATTTATAAATCAAAAATTTATGTTTTTAAAGATAGCTAGCATTTATTGTATGGTAATATCTTAAGTATTATAACATAGATTAGAAAAATCTTTTAAAATACCATTCTACAATTTTTAACGTTTGAAGTATTATTCATTAAGGATCAACTTTTAACATTGTAGAAACGCAGTAGTTACTACAGAACGACAAAGAAAAGATGAGCAAACAAAAAACTTCAAATAATACACATAGCACGTCTATGTTACCTACGTTTTTGTTTCCTATGTCTTCTTGATTTGTTCTTATTTGAATTTTTCTTCAACATTTTCCACTGTTTTTGGTTTAGAAAAATTATTGAATGATTTAAACTATATTAATTTTGCCAAAAGAATAAAATAAAATATTCTGACGTTGCGTTTTATAGAAAACAAACTCAATACTCCATGAACTATATGTAGCGTATATTAGCGAATAAAACGTATCGCACCACTGTACACAACTTAATGAGAAAATTGACGAACACAAGCATAATTTATTTTGTCTATGCTAACCATAGTGTTGGGTACACAGTTCGTAACTAATACGTACATACGTAAGTAAGTCGATATTTGCTAAAAATCATTTGTTCGTACGGTATCACAGAATGCAGAATTAATTATTAAGATAAAAGAGACAAAGAGAAACTGATTCTTTATTAGCGAAATATGACGTGAATAAGTGTTTTGCTACTCATACAACTGTATTTATAAACACTGATAATATGATTCAAGTTTATATAATTTGATTTGAAGAAAATTAAACACATATGTACACTGTTCGTTACATTAAATTGTATTTCACAATTGAATAAACAATTACAAAGAAGAGCAGTATTATCGATAAAATTGGACCCAACAATTTCCTTGTGCATAAAAGTTCTAGGTGTAAGTGAATTAATTACGAATCAGTATTAATGATACGAGTATAAACAAGACTACACACTTTTCAGAGCGAATGCTTTTCTTTATATTTCCTCTACACAATAGTTTTATGTTATAAGAAAGTATATGCTATGCATATTAATTCATTATAAAAATATAGCATGATCGTCGCTTATATCATAATATTTACAATTACTTCCGTACAATCCTTGTTCTTGGTTTTGTTTATAATCCCTGCAGTCCTTTGGACATATTCGTTTTTTTGAGTATTTATGTATATTCTAATAAAATTCTTCTGTAAAGAAAATTTGTGCTACCGAGTGAATTATTCACACTACAGTATATAAATTAAAGAAACGTTTGCTCAAGATTTATAAACAGTACCAATGCGTGCTCATTTTGGCCACATTCGCAAATAGTAATGAAAGATTTGGCTTTCCACATGTATAAGGTTCAGCTAAGAATAATTAAAGTCAATTAACCATACTTATAGGTGATTTTTTCTCACAATCAGTTGACTAGTATTAGATATGGTGATGGCTTCTCAATAAAACCCTTTTGTTAATAACCTCTGAGTAACAAAAAAAAAAAAAATTAAGTATTTTCAATGTAAAGCATATCCATGAATATCTCATATTCTCATCATTGAATTAGTTGCGACTGTACGGATCATCCTTAATCAGTTCTTAAAAACCCTAAACCTTGAAAGGGTGCTATTTCGAATTTTTCAAAAATCTTGTAATTGTTCTACTTTGAACATCCTGATGGTGTGAAAGTGTAGTACTTGAGAAGAATTGATTCTCATATAACAAAATAAGAACGCCCAATATGCCATCAGAAATTGTAGACCAAACTGTTCTAGAAATTCCTTCCAGGTTGCTTCAATTCTACTCACTAAAGATTGGCAAAGTAGTTCTCTATCAGGATATGTGTTGTTAAACATTTCGGACACCTCTTTGTTTCTCTGATAAAGTGTATGATACAATTAAAGTTACGGCAGGACAAAATGGAACATAAAATGTCAAATAATTATGTTAATAATGTCTATGCCCGCAAAGTGATTTATACCAGGTGACGAAAAATGAAAACTCGTGTTCGAGATTGGATTCTAAACAAAAAGTGTGAAATAATAATTCCGATCAGACTTTGTTTTGAGGATATTGAGGCATAACATTTTGTGAACTTATTTAATTTTTGTCCATAAAGTTAATAATAAGTCATGAAAATTGTTTCGAAACGAAAGCCTTATTTATTGGTTGTTTACAATTGTTTTATACATTGGCTAGTGTTGTTAATTCTTAGTGTAAAAAAGATTGTAAATTTTGTCAAGAATGCAGTTCGGCAAGGAAGAATATGCTGACATTATTTTATTTACGGCTTTTGCAATAGCAATGCTTTAGAAAGTTGTCGGGAATAACAATAATAACGATGTTTCCGAGAAGGCGTCAGTCATCTCTCCGTTCATTTTCCGCTGTGTTTCAAAGACCGCCACAACGTGAAATTGGATACAATGATGTAAGAAAAGAAGCCAGCTGCCAGAAAAATTGTCATTTGTCTGCAAGTTTCTCAAAACTTTGTTTGGAAGACTTTGAACAGAAATATTATCATTGTGTCATCATTTACAACCAGGAGATGAAAATTAGCATTGTTGCGATAGCTTCTCAAACAGCACGAACACGATTCTAAGTTTATTCGTTCCATTTTGTGGTGTAAAAGAAGCTACTTTTACAAGAGATGATATGAAAAACTCTCACAATGAACATATATGGTCAGTACAAAATCGGCACACATTTAGAAAACATCGTTTTCAACGCCGATTTTGAATTAACACTTGATATGCGATTTTCAATGGTCATCGACTGTCAATATAAATTCTGCCGCATCGTCGAAATGCGGAGCTCTTGCACTAGTTATTAGCACAAAATTCTGCAAAAGATCTTGCAGAATGTCTAGACAACCATTTTAATGAAACGTGAATGGGCGCGATCCAATTCAGTGGCCTGCTGGGTCGCCAACTATAAATTCATTGGATTGTTACTTCTAGGGCCGCGTAAAACAACTGTTTATGCAGCTTATACAGTAGTTTATAATTTAAACTATACAAAAACCGTGTTGAAGATGTGTTAGTATTATCAGAAATGCGTTAAAAAGTGCCATTAAAAAAGTACCAATGACATACCTCTGACAACAATGATGTCGCGTATGATTTAAAAACACTATCAACCCATTAAAAATACTAATTAATGTTATAAAATTATTTAGTACTTCAAACTTTACTACGACTTTTTAAAATGTCTTTAAAATATGGTCAAGCTACATAATTATATGTAAATAATGTGTTACTTTTGTATAATATAAATATTTTGCATTTGACTTCGTGGGAACTAAATTGCATTACGTTGAATACTACTAGATAATATTTTATACTGTAGTGGATGATTAATGGTAAACATAAATTTAGTTACAACGAAAGCCAAAATTTTGAATTACACAAAATAATAAGATTAAAATAAAAGAAGCCACAACTTAACTTAGAAAGTAATGAAAACAGGTGAATATCTTCGGTCTAACTGCAAAAGCATATTCGATCTAACAAATTGTAATAGTGTGAAAAATGAAATATCCATTGCAGTAATTGAAAAAATGTCGACTCAAAGTTCAGGAATGTATAGCAGGCAGCGAATGATTGGAATACTGCTTGTTGTACAGGTCAGAAATAAAGAGGAAATATTTACAAGTGTTGAAATATTGACGGGAGGGAGAGTGAGAATTTACCACAAAATTGTCTGTAATAACAAATAATGTTTGTACTTAGTTTTTAATTCTATCTGAAAAGCTTGTTTCAGAATCGACATATCAATAAGTAAAATCAAATAAGTGTGAATTTTAAATCTTGTAAATGTTAAAATATTGTATCATTTACTCTGAATTTAAATAGGTACAACTTATCTTATAAAAATATGAACGAAGACTGTGTATTCGTGAAAAAAAAACAGTACCGTCTAGCTGAGTGCAACCGCAGGGAGCTCAGACAATGAAAAAGTGTTTTCTTTTTTTATCTGTGGTGAGTGCTAATCTGCTTTAATTTGAGGAAACGATAGTTGTGTGGCTGAGATGCAGAGTTTCGTTCTACCTTCATTATACTTGTAACACGTTAAACTAAGCACTAAGTTTGGTGATATTGTTCTTGAAAGTTCAGTTGTTTAATGTTTCAGTTAATTGAAAGAATTGTTTTTCTCCATATCAATAATACGGGATAATATGAGGTTTCCTGTAATAGTATGATCTTTACACATCTTATCTTTTTTTAATGCCTCGACTTTTCAAAATAAGGAGTTTTCTGTTATAACAAAATCATGGTTCTATTATTAAGAACCTTATATTTCATACATATTTAGAAAAATTTTAACTATAAAATCCGTTTTTCTTTATACAAACTTTATAGTAAAGTTGGTAGGGACATTAGAATAGGCTTGTTTGTTATATGACAAATTACATAATTTTAAAACTTAGATTATTCAATAGGAAGCCCTATATATGTATTGCTGCAAAATATTGCCACTAAAGGAAATCAGTTACAGCAATCGAAAAGAAAATTTTGATATATCTTACAACATTACCTTTGTATTTATGTTTTTAAATATCTTAAAGCCAACACTGTCTAACAATTTATATTAAAATTGCAGATATAAAACACCTGTGCGATACCTGTAAAACTTAGATAATTTCTGTTATAAAATGTGCAATGCAAATATAAGTACGTAAATATTTGCTACTATATTTCAAAAGCGCATAAGCGTTAAAAAATAAACAATAGATGGATAAACAGTTTAGCGTTTAATTTCATTTGTTTAAATTTAGAATTTTGTGCGTTAACTATCACATCATCATATTATAAGCTGATTCTCATATTTTGAAACAAATATGGAACACATTTACTATATTAATTAGCGCTCATTTCCTAAGTAAACACTATTCTATTTATAAATTTTATCGATTTGCAACTGATCGAGAATATTTTAAATAAAATAATACCTCATTTACACGTAAACAAAATAAACATTTATATAGATGCAAACTTTCACATTTCAAACAAAGAAAATGTAATCAACAATAGCCTGTTACAAAAACAAAGACATTTACTTACTCATATTCCTAATAAGAATTTATTGTGAAAGGATTCTACTGGTATCACTAAACACTGAATTACATGTGTGGATTAAATTAAGAAATAATCACAACAAAAATAAAGTGCAGGTAAACAGCTAATTATTATGTGTGAAACAATAGAATTCAAAATAATTCCCGTATAGAACGCAAAACCGATCGATAGTGCTGCGTGATGTAAAACGTAATTATTGATATACTCAGGAAAAGCTCACCTTTGTTAAATGCCGGAATAACTAAGTACACTAATTATTGTTGACAAGGAAATTGTAAATATATTTTTAAGTGACTTTTCTAATAACATCAATACTATGTTATATTACGTTTTGTTGATACAGAGTACAAGCGTTATCTGACAGTAATTTTCAGAAATTTCATTCAGATTGATTTAGAAATCTGTTTGGATTAATTTAAAACCTGAATTATACCGTATCCTAGAATTCATAATCATACTACCATATTATAGATGTCGCTATACAGCTCATGAAAAAACCATAGATATAGGTATTTTAAGAATGCTTATATGTTAGAACGCAACGTATTCTGTATCACCAGAAAATGGACAAATTATGACCAAATATCTGAAAATACATTACCAGCATAAAGGTGCAGTATTATTGTAAGGATTTTATTTCCGATTTTTAGAATAGTGAATACCTAATGAGAAAGCGATAGCGGGCACTTTAGTTTATCCATTTCGTCCTATGTAATACGAAGTGTAAAGCACATAGTTTGAATTTTCCTTGTTAAAATAATTATTATTCCTTAGTTGCTAACTATCCTATCTCGCTCCCTATCGCCCTTATTTGCCTACACAAGTGACTCAACCTGGTAAGTCAACGCTGGAGGTGTAAATAATCCCCGCTAGTACTCTAAGAGAAGGGTTCTTCATAGCATCATGCATATTCATTCTTAGACACGCCGTTTCCGAAACGTACCTAAATGCGACATTTTTTAAGTATGTTTGTACTGATAAGCACTCACAACGACCAGTGGAATTATATACTGAACAAGTGTGATACGGACGCTCAAGTTTCCGTGTCTTGCGCGTCATCCCTTTATGTTGGTCTCCGCACTGAACTGAAACTTGTCTCTCTTTGCCGACTCTATTCATGCTACACTCTAAAATGATTATATCGGAGAAGTAGTTAGCTGGAATATTACTTGCGCCGCAATGTCATTAATTTATCACGTATACGGACGGTATAGTCTAACTTAATAATAAATCAAGGGGTTCCCAGACATAGTCGGTAATTGACATAAACAAGTCAGTTCGAACTCCTTCACAAAAAATATTTCTAAACCTAAGGACACCCCAGAAGTATATGAAGTATTCTCTATATAAAGGATAAGAAAAAGTAATTATGGTGTGGTCGGTTCTTTGTTAATCACGGACAAAAGTAATGTTTGCCACATTTGTCTCCTTGGTACAATTCGAGCACTATAGCAGATAGAATAATGCTTTTCGCAATATTTTTTACAAAATTTTAGGCAGGATATACATACACCTCTGTGCAAAATAATAGCAGTACAGTATATTATCGCTTGTTTTACAAATAGAAGATGAAAAACGATTTCTTTCGCCACAAATCGATCATTAACGACAAGAAGAGCTTAAATGTGGAGTATTTCTCTAGTAAGTTAATTATAAACAAAGTTACAAGCATTGAAGTACACATGGAAAAATTCATCCCTCCTTTGTGGTGAAAGTTGAATTAAATTTGTGTCACTAAAAGAAAGAGTATGATTTGTTCATCCAACATTCCAAAGTTGGTTTGATTATCTGCAGCGGTTCCAAAGTTATGAATTTTTTACTTTACGAAATAGAGGCGAAAATCGCGTGCGACTCGCGTTAGAGGGTTCGCACGCGAAAAAATAAAAATTACAAAGAAGTATAGAAGAGATATCAAGAATTGTGCAAAACAGATTTGCATGCACAAAAACACTTTAAAATTTCACAAGGATTTGAAAAAATGTAGATACAGGAAGCTCCATTTATAGAAAGCAAGTATCATAACACGAGTGCTGTCTAGATTGGAAATGTTTTAAGGTGCGGTTAAAATATAGTAGATTCCTCGGTCGGTAACTGAATTAAACTTTTATAGCTTTTGGCCGATTTAGAAAGAATTAATTGTATATTTTGTATTAAACATAACGATATGATGCCTCCGGAGGGACTAAGCTATTTTGTTTGTAAAAATAACGTCAAAATTTATTTCAAACAACGAGTAAATAGCAATGAATTGAAATAATTTTGCATTTAGAATATAAGGAAAAAATCGTAGATGAATGCCAAATTGCGAAAATTGTAAATAAAGCATTCGTTTTTGCAAAAGCTATGTCAGTAGCTACAACAAGTTATATGATTAATATCTGTCAAATTAACTTTGGCACTTGTCTGTAAGATGTCGATAATTGATTGTGCGTATTAGGTTGCCTAATTTGATAAATTTAAGAAATAAGACAGAAAATATTTTAGAAATCGCTGCCAAAAACAAAGTTTATAAGGGTAAGTTGAAAAAAATCATAACTATCTAACGTTAATGTAGGTATGGACGTATGGAGATATAGACAGGGATTACAACAAATGTTTTCCGAATACATAGGTGTTTCAATGTTTGCAAGTTATCAAATTGTACGTTTTCTATTTAGTGCAAACAAACTCTTTTGAGAAAACACAAAAAGATTAAATCCAAAATTGTTTACATAATTTTATGCAAGGTTGTGTATATATGTATTTGAAAGTTTACCTGTACTAAAAATAATTTATTTCGTTCTGCATAAATTATACATATAGTAAGAAATAAATATCAAATACAACAAACTTTTAAATGTATTATGGATGAAATAGATAATTTGTTCATTTTTAAAAAACAAACGTTACAAAGAAATGAAAATGTTTGTGCAGTTCGTTGAAAAATATATTTTTTTGTAGGAAAATAAGACAAGTTTGATACACTATTATGTTTATTGAAACCAGGAAATATGCTGCAGATGTTAAGCAGTGAGGTAGCGTTCAAAATACCTTACACCCGCTACACCGAAGAATTGTATTATTATATGGGTACTTGATCTTCACAATATCCGAAATCAAACCGTGATAGCACTGTATGCAGCTGCATATCTATCTTCGAGTATACCAAGGCTTCAACGCGCACGCGTCACCTTTCTTTCCAGATTTCTTGTTTACAAAAATTGTTTTTGACATGAATCCACCTTGATTTTTTACAGTATTTAGAATAAATATGTGAAAACGTGTGTATTAATTTTTACCTTGGCTAAACTTCCGTATGTCGACCACTGAATTGACAATTTATATGCAGTTTAACGGAAAGTACACGTTTTACTGAGTTCAAAATGACCCCCCTTTTTGCGGAGATCAGTCTAGGAAAAAGCGATCTAAAAAGTGCTATTTCTAAGTTATGTTTCATTAGTGTTTTGACATTTCTGCGAGGATTTTCAGCTGATCCAGTCAGAATTATGAAAGATCGAGCGGCAATTTAAAACGGCGTTCGGGAATGAAAAAATAGTCATTTATATTTTGTAGTACTTATATCTTTTAATACTGAAAGATTTCAGCAACTAAAAAACATATCTCCTCGTGTATTCTATTAAATTTAGTGAAAATACATTATATAAAATAGGAACGTATCTAAAGAATTAGTTTAGTTTTAATGGACCGGTTGCAATTAGGAAAAAATCGCTAATCGACATGTGCGGCGCGAACTAAATCACGCCCATTTTTTCAAATATTTAGTTGCTTATCCAGTGCGTGAACTACGAAAGTTCCCCATGTCCGCGTTGTTCCCAATACGTTGATAACATGTTAAAATTGAAGTTTTTTAACTTCCTCAAATCTTTCGTCCACATTTTAAATAAGAGAAACGTTCGAAGATGATGACAAGTTCCAACAACCGCATGCGATATTCACATTTGATTCACATCGTCCGCGTCCAGACTGCTACCAACATTGTAACTTCAAATAATCTAGGTGCATAACAGTCACAGTCACCATGGTTACCGGGCATAAGCAAAGAACATTTTTTTATAAATGAAATCGATGCATTGCTATTAATAACAATTAAGAGACATTTGACAAAATGTTAAATCTAATATTAAAAATATCTTCAAATTTAGCCAAAATAGTATGTAAATATTCATAATTTTTTTCTTAATATTAACTTACACATTTAATTGTGTATATGACACGTAAATAATTATTTTAAAAATAAATTTTATGCCTTAACATCAAATTTCGCTGTTTAAATTTAATAAAACACAAAAGAAGAAATGTTTTTAGTCACTGAAATATACTTATTAATTGTATTTAAAGATACTGCAAAATCAAAAATGATTATTATTTTTATATTCCTTAACGACGTTTTTTAAAATTGGCGCTCGATATTTCGTAATTCTGACTGAATCAACTGAAAATACTCACAGAAATGTCAAAACACTAGCGAAACAAAACCTAGAAATAGCACCTTTTAGATCGATTTTTAGGTATCTTAGACTGATTTTCGCAAAAAAGGGGTTCGTATTGAACTCAGTAAAACGTCTACATTCCGCTAAAGTGCATATAAATTGCCAATTCAGTGGTCCACATACGGAAGTTATGGGCTGTGCCACCACTCAAGATATCAAAGAAAAGTACGTTGAAAGTTTATTTTACATTCGTATGTGTTCGTCATTGTATGCCAGACTGACATATGTATATCCAATGTATGCTATGTAAATATAAAATAATAAATAAAATTTAATTTGGCAGAGTTATTTATTTTGTTCCTAATAAAAAAGTTTGTATTTATCGCGAGTATCATACCCGTCTGCCCGTATCCGCGTACATTTGCTTTAGTAGGTACATTGAGAGAAAGACAATACAGAATGTTGTATTTTCCTTCCTTTGATACTTTCGGTAAATTTTAACATAGGTGAAATATAAAATTATCCATATACCTATTTAGTAGTATTAGATATGTACTTTATGTACTTACATACATAGTATATGCATAATACACATTTCTTGTAAAACGTAGTCTAAACTAGATATTTGCATTTTTTTGCTGGAAGTACAAAACCGATCATTTCTTACAGCTTGAGAATAGTTTATATTCTACACTTTCGTATAGATCCATGTAATGAAAATCTGAAATACAAATATTGTAAAATAAAAGAAATAATACTTTACTTTGTTAATTTAATTAAATTAAATGCTTTAACTAAATACAAATAAACGGCTAAAACCGTCGATTATATTGTAGATATTTATAATTAATTGCAACAAGTTTATGGTATCTATAATACGCGAAGGCCATACACATCGTACGATTACATTCTCAACATTTTCTATTACCTGATAAATACGCAACCGTGGAAGCAGAGATGTATAGTTCGAAACTGATTTTAGCTAATTTAATATATTTGTTGAGATTGATATTAGTAGAGTCCTCTATATACTGCTAGATGTTTTAAATCGGCCATTTTTTTACGTGATCATCTGTTACGAATCGTCTATGGTATTGTGCCCACCTTAATGAAAGTTTGATTAAATCTAGCAGACTTTTGTTTGAAAGTTTTGTTGACAATTTATACGGTGTTTGGGTATATGAATAATTCAGCATAAAAATTTAATGATACATTATATTATAATGTTTTAAATTTTTACGTCGATACAGTTAACAAGTTCATCTACGATAAAAATATATAAAATAAATGTTGTAAATATGTTTTGTGAAGCATATTTGTAAACTATAGAATTAAGAAATTATAGTTTCGTATTGTCTCTTCCTAATCCTTGGACTAGAATTTAACTCGTAAATGAAGAAAATAAAACCAACGCATACGTGTATAGATATTTTATTAATTTTCTTTATTCATGATGAATATCAATATAATTTATTAATGTAATATGTATGTATAATAATAAAGGACGGTGCACATGAAATTCACATGATGTACAGATTTTTTGTATATTAGCACATTATTTCTTCAAATCTTGTTAGGTATTATTTATATAAACAGTAAAATATCGCTTTTATACAATTATATTATGTTTTATTTTCGAATTCTGCTGTATTGTATGTAGTTGAATGTGTGTCTGACGTGTGAAGATTATTAAAAAGGCACTTTAAATAGATATTAAATAACATCGCGCTACTTAAAAATTACTAACAATTAATAATGTAACATAATAATAAATAAATATACAAATGCCATAGTATATCGAATGACGACGATTTTTGAGTGATGCGAAGAATGCATAATATTGTTATAATATATTAGATACCTCTATAACGAGCTATAAACATCTCTAAAGGATAATAATTAAAAGATAAAATTATGCTGTTAACAACGATATGAAACGTTGCCGCAATGAATTAGATCTTAATTAGAGTTAGGATTATCTTATGCAAGGTGAAATATTCTGTTATAATTAAAATTTAATAATATCCCACTTTTTAAAAATTAAACTACCTTGCCGTAAGTGGTCCATACTCCTTACATGAAAAACTAGTACAAAGAATGAAGAACATAACTTCAAAAAACATGAAATTGTTCGTATAGGAACTGTCTCTATATAAAGAAGCCTTATAGTTACAATATACGGTACGTCATCTAATAATATTTAAAGCTAAAGTTGTAATATAGTGTATATATGAGGCATACGTCATAAACAATAATTATGTATAATAATAGTATAATGTAATAGTTAATAATCATATCAATATACACGATACTACAAATGGCAATCACAATTTTCACTAGTGGTCCTTCAAATTTGGTCAGACAATTATATTATATATATATACCTTATTTTGCAATACAGATTCTGTTATTGTTTATTAATAGCGTTAATATGTCACGATTAACCTCGCTTATAAGTAAGTAAAAGAACTTTAAATAGACATACATTGTGTTTCTTATGATTGGGTTCCATTTATGTAAAAAAGTCAATAAAAATCTATCTCAAATACTTCCCAAATGGAGGTTACTTTGAAAGTTATTAATAATAATGTGATCTGTTATATACCTTTAAATTCAATGAAACACAAAGGAGTTTTGGATTTATTTTCCATCCGTATGTTGAATTTTTTAATTATTTCCTTTTACTGCCATTATTGCCGACGTTTTTGTAAATATCTAATCAATTTCTTCTCCTAAACACAATTTGAACGTATTTTTTCAACTCGTCTATATATTTTAGCTCTGTTTCATGTACCTATTGAATGTTATTACCAGGAGAAGATTACCGTTGTCAGATAGAAAAGGGTTCGCATGATCAGTTCGAATGAAAATGCTGTTACTATTGAGTGAATTAGTGGATTTTTTTTTACTGATAAAGTATTGTTTAAATAATTGCTTTTATAAGTAACATCAAAATCCCTATACATCTTGTGTTATATGTAAGTATTGTCTTTGATACCGTTGTTACAAATACGACCTTACTTTCTTTGTAAACAATACTACTACTTTGAACACAACGTACACACACAAAAACTACACCGCGAAACTATTATGTGCTTCGAGTATTGCCACAAAACTTAAATTTTCCAATGGTAAACCGATATCTATATATGATCGATTTCTTTGTTTTTTCCGTGCAATACAGTGAATCCAGTACTCTTAGATACAACGACCAACGTAATATTATTTAGGTTACTCTCGAGTTCTGTGTATTCTTTGAGAGTCTGGAGTTTGGTGAAATATAAAGTGACTTGTGACGGTCTTGCTGCATGCAACTTATACTTGGCACAGGTGTTTGTTATATTTCCTTGGTTACTGCAGCACCATGAAAAAATATTTTGCAGTGTTTGAGACAAATACGTCGTAAAGAACACGTTCAAACACGTAATGGAGAGAAAGTGAGAGTATGTAAGTTTTCTTTGCATATACGTTAGATACATTAGAACAATAATAAAGAAAACGGGATGGCTTCTTAGAACCTGATATGAGAGAAATGCTCGATAAACAAAGACAAATAGATCAAACCATTAAGCATGGAGTTATAAACCATATAAATTGTCTCCAACATTATTTACGTAAACAACCAGAAAATCAATAGATGGCGGAGAAACACTATCAGATATTAACAGTGATTACATAGACAAGTGCAAAGCTTAGAACGGAAAAAAAAGAACAAGCAGAAGGAATGTGTTAAATCCAATTAAGCTGTTACTGCTTGCATTGATCTTCAAGCTATTGTACCAACACCTTGTGGTGATATCAACTCCTTCTAATATAAATCAAAGTTGTCTATGATTTATGCTGTAAAAACATTAGAAATTCCGTTAATTATTCTTAAATTTTTAATAGTCGAACACACTTAGAATAAGTGACATAACATGCACACAAACAAATCACAAGTTAGAGAAAAACCTCAAACAAAAAACCTGAAATTGACAGCAGTATACCTACACAAGTCCTCTTCAATTACCTCAGAAGAAATTGATTGCATTGACTGAACTATGTAAAAAAAACCATTTTAAAATGAAGTATCACAGTAATATGCAATGTGTGAATGTCAAATAAAAGAAAAAAACGAGCAGGAAGTGACACCCCGAAAACAATACAAGTGTCAAATGAAATAAAAATTAAATTTATTTCTATGTCTAGGTACAAATGATACCTGTTAAATAAACATTTTATTCTTGCTTCTATTAGATGTTTCTGTAATGTTTGTAATTTTCCCTTATCACAGAGTTAAGCGAGTGTTGATTTTAGTAAAGTTCCTGAAATCGTCTGTTACATTGTCATCAACAAAGATATGTCTACTAAAATTTGCTATAGCAGTTATAATTTATTAAATTAGTTTTGATCTGAAGATTTTATCTGATTATGTACAGATCGGTATCAAAACAGAACAACAACGAAATGTGTTTTCCTTCACTGACGCAGTACCTAGTTATCACTTCCGGATTTCTCCAAATCAGTGTTTTGCACAATATGTTGCAGTCCAAACAATTGTTAACACAAACAATTGTTAACTCAGATGGTAATTGTTGCGTCTACTTAGCAAAATGTTAATATGTGGCACAATACAACCGTTTGTTTTATGAAGTTGCCAAAAAATACACCATGCAAGTTGTTTACTAAAACGATTTTGAAATGCATCATTTAGTTTTTGTTTCATTTAAAACTCTGTATAGAGATTTAATGTTAAAAGTCCAATAATTTGTAATGTCCACGTTACTTGCCCAAATTACTGATAAAATATTAGAAATTTGCTAGGTTTGTACAATTTAGAAAATCGTTCCCTATTAAAATGTGTTAAAATTAAGTGAAGTAAAAATGAGATTGAAATAAACAAACAGCAATATGCTACTTTATATAAAAAATATGTAAAGTATGTATACCTTTAAGCGAAATTCATCGTAACAACCTACCTACATATACATATGTATGTTTAGAAGTAATTGTATTACTATATTGTACAATATATTGTTGTTTTCAATCAATATGCAGATCAATATTACAACACATTTTTTGCATATTATAAATATCAGTTTGTTTGTTATTTATTTATTACATACACACAATTTCGGATTAAATATAAGATGTATTTTTGAAATAAAATGTATAAATTAAAGTGCAGACATTTTGTAGGCTTTCACGGCCAGTGCTTTACTGTTAAATAATAACACATACAAATTACTACTTGAGTAAATATATTTTCGAAATATATTATTTTATACAATAGATACCATCACATTACATTTTTATATAGTTTATAATATATACATGCGTACATACACAGCAACGACTACGCTATAAGCATATACTTTTTTTTTCAATATTCTTATTTGTACTATAATTTGGGGCAAGATATATATTCATACATTTTGTTAATTAGATGTAATCATACATGTGTAATCCCATTTCTTCTGTTCAATTTTCTTTTTGTCGTGCAATGATTCTTTCCGCAAATAATCTATCTTTAAATCTGTACGATGGACCAATGGCACATATATTTATGTTAAAAATCTTTTTCCTTATCGTTGAAGATAGATAATTTGGTTAGGTAATACTTGTATAATCAAGATGATTCACTGGTACACGTATTTTCCACTATGCGAAGTGTATTAAATGTGTAACGCTTTCTAATTAGATCTTTGTGCATATATGTTTATTATACTTAGCATAAGATTCATACTTTTCAGGCTGCGTTTGGTCAAAAATTTAGAAGAATTTCCATAAGTGCTATTACTCGATTTGTAACTTTTGTAAGAAATTATAGTTCAACATACATTTATATACTTAATAATAAGCAAATATTTTTCATTTGAGGACAAAATAATTAATACCTACGAAAGGAAAATAATCTAGAGAGTGTTAATGATATAATAGGACATTTTGTAACAATCTTGTAGCTGTAAACAGATAAAAAATTGAAAGCACTTATACTAAAGACAGTAACCTGTTTAACCTGCCTATATTTGACAGAGCAAGAGCCGCATGAATAACTTACTATCCCACATTTTTAACAGTTTATTAGTTTCAATTGTTTAGAATGAAAGTCGAATCAGTTGAAAATGATCTTCAATTGAATACCTTCAAATGTTTCAAACAAGAAAACTAAATACGTTTATGATCTAAATGAAAAAGTGAACGTCATAAATATTATCAGCTGTAATAACGCAATTATTTGCATTACGACATTTTAGACAATAAAATGGAATTTGAAGATGAAATCTTACCCAAATGATGAATCGTAGCCGGGGTATGAATTTTGATTGCAAATATAAAAAAATAGTGTGTATAAACGTTAAAAATTTAAATTGAAATTCGGCAATCTAAATGTTGTGGAAAAGACAGCGGCGTTAGCAGAAAATTAGAATAAACGGCGTTAATTGTTTTTGAACTGTTCATAACCAGGATACTCACCTCACGCCATGTTTCATAAACAAAAACACAGTTTGAGGTGGTGTTAGAACGGTTTATCATAAAACAACCCCAAAGGTTTAGGGCCCATCTAATTGTTTCATAATCTTCACCAACTCACACACATTTACTAACTTAAAAAACTTCATAAATTGTTCTTTAAATCTCTCTTAAAATTTATTGAAATATTCCAGCTATATCAAGTATATATTGTGTAAAACGACATCTCGGAGTTTATATTAAGTTGCCATAATACATTTTTACTACACCCTACAACACCTTACTCTACAGGTTGTATCCTTTATCTGGCCGGACGAGAATATATTCGTGGGGCTACTAAACTATTATAGTAAACATTTGGAGTGTACATGATAATGCCGAATTATTTGGAAAGACCTGCCTCAAATGTAGAAGTGGAATTACAGCTGTAAATGAGTTTATTATAAGTTGTTGTTTATCCATTGAATAGAAAACAATTTTATAACAGCTGGTGGCTGAGAAGACAACCTTAGAAACAAAAGAGACCAGTGATTTTGCCACGGAAGCAAACACACTGTAGACTCTTTAATCCGAACTCATGTTAATCCGAATATCCACTAACCTCGGTGATCCGAACAAAACTCTTTAATTCGCACAAAATCTGGTTTAACGTATTACGTTCGGATTACAGACTCACGCTACATAATAGAAAGTTCCGCTAGAAATACCATAATTACGATTTCCAACAATGGTAATTCCCCGACAGTCTCGAGCAAATCCTTATACGAGACGCAAGCTTCTCGATTAGATTCTTTTTAGTTGAAAAATCACTACTGCCGTGTCAACATGGAAACGTCGCGAAAACGAAAACATCACACTTTAACCCTGATGCAAAAAGTGATATTTTAAATAAGTTAGACCAAGGTGAACAGGCAGCTGAGTTATCCAAGATTTATGAGGTCGAAAAAGGACAGAATTTTGAATTTTGTTGCATCTACTTCTGAAAATGTATCCGGGGAAACAAAAACTCTGAAAACATGTGAACATCCTAATATGGAAAGCGCCCTTTACACCTTGTTTTTACAAGAGCGTGCTAGAGGTACTACGATTTCTAGAGACCTCCTATGTGCAAAGGCTAAGTTTTTTCTATGAAGCTAAATACTAAAGACTTTAACGCGAGCGGTGGGTGGCTACAGAAGTTCAGTCTCGAGCGAAAAGTTGTCTAGTGATTTTAGCGCAGTGGAACCGTTTAAATTAAAACTTTTAATAACAGTTCAAAAATTAGGACTAAATTCTCACCAAATCTACAATGTGGACGAAACTGAGCTTTATTAGAAGGTATTGCCAAAGAAAACGTTGGTTAGGAAATCTGAATCATAGGCACCAGGAAAAAAATGAAGTAACGAGAGGATAACTTTCATGCCATCTGCAAACGCATCAGGAAGTCACAAACTACCATTATTCGTTTTGGAAAAGGCAAAAAACCCATGTGCTTTTCGTAACTTTTAATTACCAGTTATTTAGAAGATAAACAAATTTTTGCCACATTTCTTCCTCCAAAATGTACACTGATTCTGCAGCCCATGGATCAACATTCAGGCTATTAAACTTAATTATCGCAAGAAACTTCTTTCACATATTGTTGAATCTAATGACAATATTGCACAGATATAACTATATACAGTAAATTTAAAAGCCGTGATACTTTTTCTCGACGAAGCATGGCAAAGACCAGAACTGTTGAAAAAATCCTGGAAACCTGTTCGGTGTTCCGACTTAACAACGACTTAAGAAGAAGATGTTGATTTAGTTGTGAACAATGAACAGACTGAAGAAGATCTTGATGAAGATGATTTACCATTAAGTACATTCCTTCCATCTAATACATTGAAGGTTAGTAATGAGTTGACTGAAACCAAGGAAATGTTTTTATAAAAGTCGGCGAAACTGTGTCAAATCAGAATATACAGGAATGAGTAAAAGGGGAAAATGAAGATGGTACATTCCTAACCGAAGAAGAAATAATTGAAGTCTTTTCTGATAAAGAACATGAAGATGTTGGCAATCAAGAGAGCAATGAAGAAATGTCCTCAGTTAGTCTTGTAAGACACGAGGAGGCTACGAAATGTTTCTCCACATGTTTAAGTTGGGCTTGTGAGAATAATTTACCTCCTCAGCAAATAATATTGCTGCGCACCTTACAGGCAAGAAATAAATGTATACCAAAAAGCAAACAGGTATCACCGATTTCTTTTGTAACCGTTAAGCTCTATGTATACATATTTTACAAATATTTTTAAAGTTTTCTGTTATTTTTAATAAATATATGTATTTCGATATTTTGCGATAATATTTAGTGTTATTGTCATTTTTTACTTTCTAAGTAACACGTACCTACATATTTCCATAAATGTATGTACTATCCAATAATCCGAAATATCGGTAATTCGAACTTATCCCTTTAGGGCCGTGTCTTAATTAGTTCGGATTAAAGAGTCTATACTGTAATAGCACTTCATATTGCATTCTTACCTGCACCTAGTTCTATTACTCTTTCTGTCGCTATATAAAATAAATACCTATGTGGTCTCTGAATGATATCATTATTCTTTGTTCAAGCTGTGCGTAAGTAGATGACAATCTATGTCTTTCAAGATCTTCAACATTTTTTCTTCTACTGCTTATTAATATACAGCGTCCTCTTACTATGGATTACTACTACATTATCATAACTGCCATTATATCACTAACATTCTATCGGGCATGTGTTAGAAACACCTCGCATACTTGAAAATATAAAAAACATTTGCATGTAGATTTATTCATCTTCAACTAACTACTTTTCGTATTTACCAAGCTGTCAACTATATACATATATGGTTTTATAAAGTTCGCAATTATAAAATCTCAGCAATGTACAATAATCCAAATAGTATTCGATTTTTTGAGTTATTAAACGTATTTTGTGAGTTTGTCTTGAGTTTTATGTAAGTATGTTATAAGCTTATCGTGAGGTAGAAAAATGGCAATGCGCAAAGTTACATGAAACTGTACAAAGACAACAAAAAAAATGTATTTTAATATTGGAGTATTCTTATTTTTGAATAAAAACGTGTATGAGTGCAATTTTTCTGTACGTCATTGTAATGTAAATGATTAGGCCTGTTAAAATTTGGTGTTTCTTAAGAGAAAAATAATTCTTTACCTTTTGATTAATTAATTTCTGGGTCTTAAGTTCAAATATAATTCTGAATGTTTTTATTTGACAAAATAATGTTTTCGCTATATTTGTTGGCCATAGTAGTACCTACCACTAGATATACAGAAAAATACGCTCATTAAACCGCTTTATTATTTTTATACAGTCATGGGTAAAAAATATAGAAACATGAAAATTTAATTTTATTCTTGCATGTTTTTATAATTTCACTTAATAACCGTAGATATATCATTGGGTAGCACATTCGTATTCAATTACTGTCTCCATTCAAAAGTAACTGCTTAATTAATTTTTTAGTACTTTTGATATCTTTGTGTTTATTTACGCAAGCAATTAATTTTCAATGGGTCCAGTATATGTTTATAAATTCATTTTGATTTACTTTATTATCAACTTCTTTAAAATACGATAAATAAATATTATATAGCAACCGCTTCTTTAATGGTTGGAAAACATAGTTCTTAATATAATATATAATAGCGCTAGGCAATCTAACTCTAAATTTTTTCTGTTCAGATTAAAATATTCTATTACAAATGCCGAATAGATTTGATTTTGTGCATCAAAGTAAGGTGTATAATTAGGAACTGTGTTCTGTAGTATAATATACCATTGTATTAATATTTTTATAACAAAAATACAGCAAAACAATTTACCTAGGTTTTATCCATCATAAGATAATGACACTTTGTTCGAACAAGCTTAGCACCATGTTGATGGAATAGTTTGATGTAAAACAAATAGATTTATACAATGACTAGCAAATGCTGTTATGAATAGTTATGAGCCGGACAAAGAAAATGATAAATATGTATAATTACTCGTTTTGTATGGAAAAGAAACGTGATATCTGCATTAATATCTATCTATTTCGAAAGTATACAAAGCAGCTGTTATATTATATTCGTACCCCCACAACTACTATACTTGTACTGCCGTACTTTATACAGAGGTTTAAATTGAATTAATAACATTAATATACTTATTGCTCAATTAAGAATTCTGCGCGGAATCTGTGTTATCATACTAGTTTGTTAAAGAATATTAGACAATTGGTGTTGCAAATTTATCCTAGACATAGTCTTTGTATAGAAATCTTGTATTCGTCGTAATTCACAAAACTAGCAGCGCTAATCCTCAAGCTAAATTTAAGTAGAAGGGTACGAAATTGACAAATAATTCATAAGAAACACGCACTGGCGTCAAAACTATCCATTAAATTAAAAAAAAGCAAGATATATTTTTTTCCAGAATAGCATGAAACTTGAATAAAAAACTAAATATTATACTTGCTATATTCTATATCTGTATTTTTGCCATAACCCCCCCCCCCCTCCCCCTCATTCAACTTTTGAACTAAAAGTGATATCACTATCACTCCATTGTTCGTCTGTTTCCATTGTCCTATTTGCTTTCTTTAGTTAACACACTATCAAACACTAGTACAAACATTTCACTTCAGAGGAATTTTAACAAATTCTTATACCACTTTTAAGTAAAAATCAGTAGAATATGTATTTGATATACCTACAGCTCATTCCAATGCAAACGATCTACCTTAAGTAAGTCGAAAACGTCAAGAAATACAAAAATAAGCCGATTTTTGTTTGAAGGGGGAAACTCTTTCACAAATAAAACAAAATCATGCCTTGCCTCCTATAGGCCCCCCAGTATCTAACATTAAAAATTCAAATGGTACTACATCCTATTATTACATCTTTCGATTCTACATACTATTTGCAACAACTTTCATACGGTACATCCTATACCTATCCCCAACACTTTAGAAGATATCTTCTAAATAATAATACTGAACAGTTCTCATTAAGATACTGTCACACTTAACACTTCTTTTTATTTTATTTATTTTAATACCCTTTCAGCTTAAGTTAAAAACAATGAAAATTTAAATACTTTAAATGGAATGTTGAAAGTTTTGTTCTAGAGCGTGATTGGTGATGAAATTCGTTACAAAATACTGTTTCCACATATATATGTTCCTAACTCCATACCTAACTCCAAGGGATTTTTAGTTATTTTTAAAAACATGGAAAATTTAATTTTAACTAATAATTCAGAACATTCCCTTCATAGTTGCTATTGATATACACGGTATTTATGATCAGTTTGTTGACATTTGCAACTTATACTTAGACGTTTCATAATTTGTAATAAAATCAACAATATTAATGATTACATAAATCAAGAAAGATTGTGTCATCCGGTCTCAATTGGCCAACTGCAACGTTATGTTAAAAACTCTGTATTTCGAGAGCAATTGGCCGTATTTTTGAAAAAAATGGAATAACTCAAAAATAGCTGATTTTGGGTATAAGGTACTTTAATAAAAAATAAACAATGTTATTTAAATTAAGAAAGTTGGCGTTAACTTTCGGTAAATAGGAAGTGATACAAAAGCGTAAATATTTTCGTTAATGAGATTGACTAAATTGACTAAAGATAAATTTAAAAGACCAAAAGCAAGAATTTGGGGAGAATGGGCTTACTGTATATAATGAAGACATTAAGAATTTTTTGATTTATGTAATAATTATTTGTACACTGGAACCTCGTTTATATCCGTGCCCACTTATGTCCACATTCACTTATATCCTTACCGTGGCACTCATTTATATCCGCTCGGCATCCACCACCCGATAATGCACGTATTCACATGAGCGAATCAGCGCGTAGCACGGCCTTTCCTCGTCGCTAACGGGATAAGAGCGGGGACTCCTCTTGAGAGGATATAAGTGAATGTTTACGTTTCGCGACCGCGGATATAAATGAGGTTACAGTGTATTTGGATTCTTATTCCGTTGTCATTATTGTGTATTTCTGTCAATACATTTCTTTTATTATTCGCTTATCAAAATACATCATTTTCCGGTTGCATTTGCTTGTGGGAAATTGGCTTGTGCAAGTGCGGAAAGTAAAAAATGCATTAAGGGAATAAGTCATTATTACAATAATAAAGTATAATTATAAAAATGTCTATTTCAACTAAATCTGGTCTATAACAACTTGTAAATTTCTTAAAATTAATAAAAAACTATAAAAAAAACGTGAACGACGCCAATGTGGAAATATTTTGCAGAAAAATGGTTTAGACGTAAATAGTTATTAATTTAATTACGATAATAGCAAAAAATAGGTATATATATTGGTTGCGTTCCGTTATTCACAGAGTGCTTCGTATATGACGTAGTGTAAGTGTGTTAGAAAAACTGTTCCGTTTTAAATAAGCGTGTTTGGAGGTTACTGTAAGATTTAAAAGCGGAACGGATCTTAAAAGTTATTGAAGTAGGTTATGTATAGTGCTATTATTATTATTACTAAGTCGACGCCATTTTCGTACTGTAACTGCTTCACCCGTCCTGCCGCAGTAGTTAATCAAATGATGATGAAATCAATGATGTCATAAGTTTTTCATGTTACTTTGGCAGTGCGTTATCAGTTATATCGGAATTATTTTCGCAGTACTCGCAACACTTGCAGCGAGTAACGGAACGCAGCCATTATTTAATACACCTTGTCATAATACACTCGACAGAGACAGAATCGTTCTTTTTTACATTACTTCGCATAAAATAGTACCGATATAAATAATAATAATAACAATTTATTAATAAAATTGATAAAATTTTGCTCGTTAAAACAAATATTGTGCACACCACGTGCGGGAAGACCAGTTCCAGCATTCGCGAACATGCTGGAAATATCGTTTGACCACACTTGGTATGTAAATAACTATTGTTGTTATTATTATCCATAGCAACCATAAATACAACCAAATATAATACTAGTATTAATATGGTCAAAGATGTGTTAGTCCCATTCCTGAAACAGAGAACGCGCCTCAGTATATTCAGAACGGTGAGAGTTTTAAAGTAGAGGGGCAAGAGACGTTCGTAATCAAGCAGCGGACCAGACAAATTATTGCTTCTATGAGACCTGTCAGATGTCTCGTCAATTTGAAATTAATTGACAGCCACAATCGACAATATTTGTCTGGTCATATGCATCCTTAACGTTTTACTATCGGCGACATCTATACTTCACTTAAGAAAGTATTCTTTGAACGTATGTATATTTACATAGTATTTGATACAACAGTCTGAATAATTGCTGAAAATTGAATTTTCCAATATTTTTAAAACTACCTGAAAATCCATTTGGTTTAAGTATACGAACATGTAATATTAATTTTTAGCAAATTTCATCGCTAATCATATTCTAGAACAAAATATAGAACATTTCCTTTTAAAAAAGTAAGTTCTCATCGTTTTTAACTTTAGCCGAAAGAGTATCTATTTTTAAACAATTGGTAGGAAGAAAATTTTATTTTTGAAAACAATTGTGAGAATTACACGCGTGGGCTACACATTGATATGCGTTTCAACTTCCAATCACATTCTGAACAGAAGTTATAAACCTTTTTCCAAAACGATATTTAGCTGCCAAAATGTTCCCAAACAATTTTTATCTCAAAATAAATGATCAGTGTGATAATGTCTTAATAAAAGATACTCGGTATTATCACTGCAATCCAGAAATGGCAAAATATATGTATAGGCTGTCCTAGTTAAAATAACAAAGTTTATGACGCATTCCGGTATAATCGAACGTGCTAGACTACTGGAAATAATTTGAATATGGAGAAGATAATGCATAACAGTTAGTTCCAAATATTCAATATTTTCCTATTGGTAGAACATCATAAAATTCTAATGGACAGTCACTGTGACACATCCTGCATATGAATAGTATTTTTTCAAAGTCAATTAATATATATGTAAAGTAATGTTATTAGATCTCGAATTATAAAACATACGAAGGCAATGCTCGGACAACATTCAATACATTGTGGATACACATACATACGTATGTATAATTATAAACCGTATTTATTCTAATAGGCGCCGCGGCGTTTAATTGTTTAGGATGAAAGTATCTTTGCGGCGCTTAAAGGAGGCACGGCGTTTATTAGAGTGCAGCATTTATTTCGAATCAATCAAAATCCTCATTTTTTTATAGCTACCTATAAATATAAATTCTTGTACATATCTTTATTGACAGGAATATAAAGATGCCACGCTTATTAGAGTGCGGCGTTTATTTCATTCATTATTTTTATAGTTTATAGTGTCCCTCGCCGTTGGTCTTATTTTTCAGAAATGTAAAATGAGGTCCTACTTTGTGACAGTACTTGAAACAAAACCAGTCCCGCTAGAAAAAAAGGCTTAATGCAGGGTTTCTAGGATGAATTTCAATCAAATCTGCTGGAGGACAGTTTGCCAGTTATTTTTAGTACTCTTATATTTTATTATTTTTGAATATTTAAAATATATATTTAATATATATATTAATTATTATATATATTATTTAATATATATATATATATTTAATATATTTAGTATTTTTGAATTGAACAATTGAACAATCGATTCTACGATGCACAATATTAAGTGACCCTATACCTCAACTGTTCTTGAGTTATTGTGATGTTTTTTTAAATTGCATTTTGCGGTGGGATGTTTAAGTCTTTCTTTTGCTCTTCTTTAAATGTAAAACCTCGATATTTTACAAACAGCAAGTAAAACCATAAGGGTTCACAAAATACATTGCAAACCTATCACAGGTTATGCAGCGTATTCAAAATTTAGTGGCAAAGCCGAAAAACGTCAAACACAAGAAAGTCATTTATTTCAAATAGAACACCCTGTATATTTCCACATATTTAGATGAAGATTTAATTTAGCCATCGATACGCTATAAGTGTCCTTATACCTATTCTTATTGGTTAACGGTTTTTACTAAATATGAGTTAAAATCTGTATTAAAACCTATGCACATTTGAAGGTAGGCCGTAAGTACGACAATAAAAACAAATTAGTTTATTACAAAGTATTACAAAAATTTAATGATGTTATTAACACAACAAACGAATAAAAATGATTTTAGTGTCAAAGGCAAATAGAAACCAAATATATTAGATTAACTAACAGAAGAATGCTATAAATGTTCAATATGACCGCCATTCTGTTCAAGAGATTTTATAATCCTAAATTCAGTTTCCCTGTACTTGCACTGCCTATTTCGTTCCGGTTTAATCACTGAAAGGCTACTCTTACACGATTTAATAGGTCTTGCTTGTTATCACTAGGTGTACTGTATACTTCACATTTGATACGCCCCCAAAGATAAAAATCAAGCGGCGTCAATTCTGGGGATCGAGGAGGCCAACTCCAAGGCCCATTTGAACCAAACCAACGGTCTTCGAACATTTTTGTCAATTGCCCATGCACCTCTCTGATATTGTGGGCAGGTGCACCATCCATCTGATACCAACAGTTTTGCCTTACGTTTAGAGGTAAAGTTCGAAAAAAAATTGTAACAGGTCCTCTTAAGAGTTCTAAGTATTTCTGTTCATTTAAATTCTCATCGTAAGTTTCATAGATTATGGTATCATTTACAAGAGAACAGAATACATTAAAACTGTAGCGGTCTTGAAAATGCATAGTTCTGCAAACGTGAGGATTTTCTCTTGCCCAGAAATGATTATTTCGTCGATTAACAATTCCTTCCCGATTAAACTTCGATTCATCGCTCCAAATGACTTTAGATAAAAAAATTTCGTCATCTTTAATTTTTAATAAAATCATTTCACGGTATGCGACCCTTTTCTGTTTGTCCCCAGGGCGGTTTTGTTTTAAAATGTTGTTTGTTTTAAAATGCGATGAATCGACATTGAAGAGATACCCATTTCACTAGAAGCTGAAACTATCGAACTCCAGGGATGAGCATGAAAATAAGCTAGCACATTTACTTGATTTTCTTCGGCTTCAACGATAGGTTTTGCGTAGTTTTTTTTACCTTAACACTTCCTGTATTTAAAAAACATAATTCCATTCTTCTAAATTCACTTTCGGTAATTGGCGGTATATTAGGATATCGTTCATTCAATGTTCTACAAGTTCTGCTAAGAATTTTTCCACATTCGCCATGGATGTAGAATAAATTTAAAATATCAGTATTGGAATAATCGGCAACTGCTTCCATTATATAAAATAGACTGTTTACTTCAATAAGAATGACAATCAAATAAGCATTCGTTTATTTAATCATACTCACAGCCTACTTACAAATGTGCATAGGTTTATTTGGTAAAAAGCGTTAATAACGTTAAAACCGCTAAGAATAGGTATAAGGACACTTATAGCGTATCGATTGCTAAATTAAATCTTCATCTAAATATGTGAATATATAGAGGGTGTTCCACCTGAAAAAAATGACTTTCTTGTGTTTGAAGTTTTTCGGCTTTGCCACTAAATTTTGAACACCCTGTATCACCTGTGATAGGTTTGTAATATATTCTGTGAACCCTTATGGTTTTACTTCCTGTTTGTAAAATATCGCGGTTTTGCATTTAAAGAAGAGCAAAAGAAAGACTATTAAACATCCCACCGCAAAACGCAATTAAAAAAAATCACAATAACTCAAAAACAGTTGACGATAAGTACAGGGTAACCTAATACAGTGTATCGTAGAATCTATTGTTCAATTCAAAAATGCAATAATACTCGTACCTATACACAGCATTCCATTTACATTAAGAAAGTTGATAGCAATTTCCGGTTCTTCCGGAAGTTGTACAACATCGGAAATATTTTAGAACAAAAGAAGGCTATGGGTTAATCTTAACCTGAAAGTTTCAAATTCATAAATAGTAAGGAACCCTAGAAACTTCTAATGAACGGGTTCTGTGGTACAACCTGTATACATCTGAATGACAATATTCTACGGTAATGTTTTCGAATGACTAAAAGTTAATTAAACCTATTGCATGGCTGTTATAATTTGTAGTAATTTAAAGAGGAATGAAAAGCTGTTGGGTATTATGAAGACGAATACGATATGAAGATATCTAACAAGATCGAAGATTCCGAATAGATTATGGGAATTGCAAGTAAGGATCGACTATTTATGAGTTAATAATATGTAAGATACATAAATCATAAATATATCGTTGAATTCATCCGCTATTATAGTTCCTTTTATATAAAAAGTAGATATTTCTTGAAAATTGCTTATTGTAGTTGGTGGACAGTACAAATTGATAATAAAAATAATTTAAAAATACAATTATATTGTTTTATCTACTTAAGCTGCTTACAAACAGATATCAGTGATAAATTTTAGTTATTTAAACTATTTACAGTTATTGTACTTATTACGCACATATCTTGAGATTATGTGTTTTAAAAATGTTCTATAAACGCCTTTATTACCTAATAAACGTTTAAGGTTGAGATACAGCAGATGTTAAGCTTGTTAAAAATCGAAGAAAGTGTCATACATCGAAGAAAGAATTTCATTTTATTAAAAACAGTCAGGTATAATTCTTTAATTCACAATCTAGATATACTTGGCAGAAGAAGAAAATTATTTAAATAATAATCAAAAATTATTGCGAGTAAAATAAAGCTGTAATGAATTCATAAATAGACTTCATAGCTCTCACAAATATTAAATTAAATAATAAGAAACTGTATTAAATTTTTGATTCAAGTTTTATTTTACCGGTATCTGCGATCTATTTATTGATTTATTAAAATAAAATACTGAAATGTACCTATCATTTTCCTTTTAAGAAAGTGTATCAATATTTATGTAGATAAAGTTTTGGTCAATTGCATTGAACACCATTTTCTGCTTCTTTTGGAATTCGTTTATATCGCTTTTATTCATTATTTTTTATCTGATTGTACACAAGTTGGTATGTTTCATTGATAGAAATGAGCAATATCCGGGGTTTTAAAAAATCCCTTATCTTATAAAAATTTGTGCTTCCTTAAAGCTAGAATTTTGTTCACGATCTGCATTTTAATACTGCGTTTTCATATACATCAGATCATTTGTCAATACAGAAAACTAAATTAGGATGGCGCGAGTTCCTATAATTTCGTTAATTTAAGCGAACTCACAAGCTGAAATAAAATGGTGATCATAAACATTATTGCACTTATCTGTTTTTTTAGGTTTTTCATACGATTTCACTCTTCAGTATTCCATCGCAAAACTATTTTAAATTGTCAAATAAGATTCTCAGCACAGATTTGCGCTACTTATAACTAATTGGCTTCTTTTCATAACTTTCTGTTTTTGATGGTATCAAAATTATTAAGAAATAAGTACAGCTTCATATTTGTTCCAAGGTTTTTTAAAATAAGAATATTATTTGGCACAATAGTTCACTGCTGTGGAGACTTACACCATTCTAATTTATTTTCTGGTCATGGTCTAATTATAACGCTAATATCACTTTGAACGACTTCTGGTCAAATTTTCCGCAATTAGAATATCTACTATTGTCGTCCTTGGATTTGTTCGAGAATTAGATGAAAACTGGGTGTGTCTATTTCATAATAATATCTAACAAATGTAATATTTATAAAATTTTGGGACGCAATTGTTCCAGCAACGTTATAAAATGCTAAAGCACATATTTCGATTAAGTTAGATACAAAAAGCAGGTGTAGTGATTATATTATTCACTACCCAGAGAAGATTTGCCAAATACTTAAAATTTAATTGCCAAAATACATTTTGTACCAAAGTACAATATTTATAGTGTAAAATGACAAAAGCATCTATTATCTGTTGCCGGCTCGAAACGTTTGGTATAGAATTCCGGCTATATGCTATTACACAGATTACAAGTTTTCGTTACATAAATTAAAAATACCTTATGTATGTAACAGTGATAAGTTTAGACTTATTTATCTGCAATTTTGCTTATCTTTTAGGATATTTTCTTTCTGGTACATCGATGATTATGACTAGGATAATACTTGTTGACTTACACGCAATCATTTAACTAAACCTTCATCTTCTGCAATTTGTAGAAAATTTTAACTTATACTTAACCATAGGACACACCGTAATGAAAAATCCTCAAAAATAAGTAAAATTCGCAAACAAAGGCGAATCACCTTCATTTTTATCCCTTAACTCTTTTATTATAAATAAAATTTGTTGGTTTTTAAGATCGGAATGTACACAAATAACCTAATCATATTTTCTAAAATGTAGCAAAATCAGACACTACATTCGTCATTTTTTCGCAATAATAAATAAACGTCCATATTATCTTTACCTTTCACATAAACGGATCCGCGTTTCTGGAAAGCGTACCTCTTTTCTAGGATGCTCAGACAGTGTTCCCCTACCTGTATTCTTCCGTTAACACCAGTACTATCCATCCTCGAAGCTATATTGACAGCATCTCCCCAAATATCGTAATACAATTTAGTATTACCGATCACAGCCGCAGTAACATCTCCAAAATTGTACCCAACCCGTAGAATTAGATTGAATTCCAAGAGATCTCTGTTGAAATTATCTATGACGTCTTGCATAGCTAATGCGAATTCCATAAGAGCGTACAAGTGTTCATTTGGATCATCTTGCTCCTCCCTCATTTTGGAGTTCAAGCCACTAGCCGCCATAAACGTGCTACCGATTGTTTTGATTTTCTCTATGCAGTAAAACTGAGGATAGCGGAGCAATTCGTCGAAATCTCCAATTAATTCGTTCAAAACTCTTAAAAATTCTTTTCCACCCAGATATGATTCATCATACATCTCATTGAAATTAACAATGCTGGCAAAGATGATCCCCACATTCTTGAAGTTTTCCGAATAAGCCGCGTTCTTCTTTAACTGTTCCGCTACGTGTTCAGGGACGATGTTATATATTAACCAATCCGCTTGGTTTTTTAAGTGAAGCATATGTATCTTGTCACGATTAGCCACAAAATGGGCGTGGAAGCTCAGCCGGTACCCTTTTTCAAATTGTCTATTCAAGATCCATACTAAGATTATCAATAAAAGGAGATCTAGGAAGATTTCACTGTCGTAACGATTGTAACTAAATCTTTGGTGAGATATTATAGTGGCATTTTTTGGAGAAAATTCGGAGGAATTTGAAAAAGTTGTAGAGTATTTCGACAAAACTAGAGACATGAAAACAATCCCTAGTACTGTAAGAATGATGTTCCTCATCCAACAGTTTAGTTGGGTGAAATTACAAAAGTGTATCACCCCTATGAATAAGAGGTAGTTGTAAAGGTAATCGGAAGTCTTAGGAAATAATTCTTCAGGATAAGAGAAATTTATTAATACAGCTATTAAGGGCAAACTAACCAAGATTCCACCGAAACTGTTCCATCTATACCACCGTGTGCAAATTCTATGAATTTGAAACGAACCAATCCTGCTCCTATCGATACACATAGCGAAGAACCTTTCAGATATTTCGCTAACTCTGTCAGTACATAACGCAACACCGCAAATTTGTAAAACTAAAAATATACAAAAAGCAACGATCCAAATCACAGTAGGCTTGAATAATAGAAGCAAACAAAAAGATACTATTACGAAAATGGTAACGGAAATAAAAATATCGAAGTAAGTGTTAAATTTCGAGTTTGCTAATGTCGGAATAGATTCAGTTTCCGACATAGCGTGCACTATTTTCCTATATTCCTGCTCTATCTTCCTGTCCTCGAAGAATAGAGAGAACTTTGACAGAGGTGGCTTCATAAAATACGATCTTTTCGATTTAGAATTGTCTTGGACACACTTAATTAGTTGACGATCCGATTGTTTACGAAGATGTTGTATAGACTTTCCGACGAATGGACCTGGAAGTCGTAAAACTGTGCAAGGTGGTGAGTTGATCGTCGACTGACTGGAAGTAAAGTAGCCGGAGACGCGGTGGTTGAGGTTATCCGCTGTAGGATATGGATTTTCTATCTGAAATAAAATGGGAAAACTTGATTAGTGACAGATAGTGTAAACAATGTAAAAAGAGTTTAAAAATATTTATGTTATACAGCATTATTATGAAGCCTTGAAATTTAATGCTAGCACTTTTCAAGAAAACAATGTACATATATACAATGTTCCAATTTTGTTAGGTGTCAACTCAGATAACATGATCATTTTCATGATGTATCAATTTCACATCATTAGCGGTATTAGGGAGATATACATTTTTATCTGCAGACAAAAGAACACCCTCAGTGACAAACCATAGTCAGTTTTATATCATAAACGCATAGCCAACTTAGAATTCTTAAATCTACTTTTTTAAATCAGAATCAAATAAGAAATGTCCAAATTTGAAGTGTTTTTAAGCGTGTTGTTTATACTTGTACACTTGGTGGCAAAAAACCAGGACAGCTATTATAATTCATTACTTATATTATTCTTGCAAAAAAGTGGGGCAAGCCAATTTACTAAATGATAATAAACCAAGATAATATATGTCGTTGCTATACCTTCATGTCACTTTATATTGAAATTGAACAATTTGTAATTACACAACTACACTACAGTTGTCCCACTTTGGTTGCAACTAAGTGTACTAGTAGACATCGATAAATTGACTAATCAAATTCCATGCTGTTTGTATGTTACAGAATTCGTCATTAATACGACATTTCAGAGGTTATTTCTGCTCACATTATCATTATTAAATAAACATTCTAATAATTTTATAACGAATAGATTCAGAAATTTAGATTAAATTCCATTTCATTAATATTAGCTTTCGCTTATGTTTAGTATACACTTACATATATCTGCTTTGTACCGATCCCTCACATTTAAAGGTAAAATTATAGCTCATAAAATGAGCTATAGAGTTTATGTCTGAGAGAGTGATACCATTCTAAAATGTCAATTGATGCAGAAAACTTAGGTAACAAAAACAAGACAGTAAACTTAAAAAAACATCCACAGTAACGTGCGTGGTGATCATGTACTAGGGGCTTGATGAATTCTATACTAAACTTAAATCTGTAGTTTGAGTTCTCCAAGATGTGCAGAGCCCAATAAAAGTTATATGTTATCGAAAAGTAGTTAGGCGTCGCGAGTGTGAAGTAACAGATTTCTTAAGTTATCTTAAACAAAGAATGCAGCACCCATTAAAGTTCAGGTAGAATTGTAAAAAATATTGCATAGGTGTTTCGTATTATTGCTCTACCGCAGATTCAGTATTTTAAATTAGCAATATTATCACAATTATTAATATTTCAACGTTGCTTTGCTCTTTTTTATAATTAAATATAAACTTGAAAATATAATTTACTAAAAATATTTCTGAAAGTATAATGTTTTGTTCAATTGGGAACTAGATATTTCGCTCAGTATATTTTCAAAAGGCCAAATAATATCTATTTTTCAACCAGTATTTTATTTGCGTTGATATCCTGTTAAAGACAAATATTTATGATAGATAGCATACCTACGCACATGTGTCGCTAATAAAATATCTTATGTCCGGTGAATAATAATTGTTTCATTTGCTATTAATAACATGTGTCTATTGCGGATAGATAGAACAAATAAGCTTGCTCGCATAAACTGAATACATTCCTCAATCCTTGAATAGTTAGAAATCTGCACGTAACAATATTTTCTGACCAATCATTTCGGCTTTATTTCTAAGTGGTAAAAGATCTGTTGCATTAAGTTTTACAAAACCAGAATATTGAATTTTAATTAGCGAGAGCCGCGATGAATAGTTTCATGTAATTTTTATGTATTCTAGATTGCAGCAATATAACCTACATATATGGAATGAATATGGGCATTTAGGAAAGAATTCCAAAGTATTGTTGTATTAATTGGCTAGCTGCCAAAATAATTAGGGCGTATGTAATCTAATTAAACAGATACGAATCATACAACGATCAATCAAAAGTCTAATCTACTGTATATTATACACTTCTTCATGAGTTTTAAGTGAGATTGTTTAGGTATTTAACACTCTATTTCTGTTATTAAAGTTTACTTATTTGACAACACCTTTATATTAATTTAAACGATCTCAACAATTGTTTAAACAAATATTTTCGAACTCGTGTTCAATCCAAAGTTCCAAATTTCACGACCGTTTTATACTTCCTCCATGTACACACAAATTACTATAAATAAATAACACAAAGTATTTTATAATTCGTTTTCTTCTCAAACAAGCAGATAAGAAATAACGAATATATGTTAATGTTATTGCAATGTTAGTGGAAGTTATGAACAGAACGCATTCTCGCATAACAGTAATAATAAAATATTTGAACGATTGAATCATCTATACAAACCAGATGCCAAAAGCACCTTCACAATTTTGACCATTTTACGCTACATTTGAAGAAAATTAATAAAGCAGAACGTACCGTAGGCCATTAATTTCAAAATTATGAAACTCTGGAGAGTATCTCTTTAGGATCGTTGCCAGACATTGTTTGTAGAGGATTACAGAGTACGTTTTGGAGACGAAACAAATTTTTTTTTACTATATTTTCTGGATAGAATGCAGAACTTGAAAAGTTTTCTATAAAAATATTTTGAAGATGTTTTTTTTTAATCTCTATAAACTGCACAGGCATCATATACAGAGTGTCCTCAATAGAACAAAACTGTATGACTTATTATTGAAAATACAGATTTGATTAAATGGGCAATGTTTTGCAGTTTTATGTGCTAATTTCTAATCGGCTTAAAAAAGTTCAGAATGTCGGAGCAGTCAGTTACATAAAAAAAAACTAAACATTGTCACTTTCTTTCAAGTTCAATATTTTGATAAGTTTAAGACGTAAGAAAAAGTTTCATATGATGAGTTAACATCTTCGATAAGAACAATTTAAAATTAATGTTTATCGAAAATTCAAGATAGCGGTTTTGAAGGTGCCTGCAAGTTAACTGGACGCCATAGTGTACAGTACTAGTGTAATTAGCTTTATATTTAAACACCTCGCATTGTTAATATTAAAATAGTTGGTTGCTATGTATTAAGTGCTTAAACAATGAAAAATTTTCTGAAATTTTTTTTAAATTTGCAATTAAGTAGGCAAGTAACTACAATAAATTAAAGAAATAATAAAACAAAAGTTAATCACAATCTGTCTAGACGAAGATGTTCATGGGATATTACTTCTGCAGTTTTAAAAACTGAACTGCTATTTGTACTGCAAATTTAAAAAATTGTAACGGCGAAAATGTCAAAATGTTTAAAAGACTAGACAACAATAGATAGACGAAGTTCAAAAAACACATCAACAAAAATAAGGAAAGTCTCTAGATATCTTTAACAGATTTAACATACGATCTACCTTTAGCAAACACGAGTAGGTTATGGTACCAACAAGATAGGTGCCAAGTAGGGCTAGGCGATACCGACATTTTTGGTATCGAGTATCGATACCAATCGAGATATCGATACTTACCGATGTATCGATTCCGTGCACGGTATCGATGCCGAGTACTGGAATCGGTTATCTATCGACAGATGATTTGTTGAATAGATACCTTGGTATCGATACCTAAGACTGATTTGTAGGTATAGATTTTTTCAGATTGGTCTCAATAATTATATTTAATAACATATCTAGGGTACCAAATGTACAATATTATGATACTTGGCATTTTTATAACAATTATTGTTAGTTTACGCCAATAATTGCACCTACCTCATTCATTAATATTTCAGTCAATATATGAAAACTAGTTTCATAAATATTTGTTTGAAAAAGATTTTTTACTTCACCGTAGTTGTTAGCGTAATTCGTTGATACTTAGGTCGTTGTATTGATATCGATAACTAGGTATTGATTCCTAGGTATCGATTCCAAGGCATCGATACCCAGGTATCGATACCGATGTTATTCAAAATATCGGCGGATCGATACCAGTAGTGGTATCGAATACTGGACGATGTATCGATACTTCCCCCAGCCCTGGTCCCAAGCTTACAATTCAAGAAACCCAATAAATTATTTAAATGATCGATGGACTAATAAGAGTAGTCCTACTAATACCAACACTCGATGGCAAGATTGTTTAGCGGATCAAATGCCTTTAGAGTGCGATATAAAGATAAGATGAATGGAAGTAATTATAATCTTAAATAACTATGCAAAGGGGTCATATTCAGTGATCTAAAAAATGAATACACTTAAGAAAGCAAAGTACAAGGAACTAAGTCTTGGTCTCTTCTAAAATGATTTCCACAGTAAATTTTTTGCGCACTTACGGACATATTTGACTTACACGAAAATGGTAATATTTAGCTTTTTTTTTGACTTCTTACTTTTCCGAGATTTTAAACTTTTCTAAAATAGATGTTAAACCACCACATAAAACCGCTAAACACTACTCATTTAACTAAAACTCTATCTTCAATAATAAAAAAATGCGCACACGATCTGGGACATATTACGTATTAGAATAATTAAAAATAAAAAGAAAATAATAAATTATTTGTATTATTTAGGGGTATCTTAATTTATCTTTTCTTGAAACACAAAGATTCTAGAAAATCTCCAATAATGTTATCAAATATTCAAAATCATCCTAAATTTTATATAAAATTATTCAGACCTATATGCATCTAAAAAATAAGTAGTTTAAATTTGTAAGTTTATAAAGTTTTGGAATCGTGACTAAATTTAAACTTGACTGCACTGAACATGACACATAGTCTAATAATTCGCTGTTTTGATTCATTACCAACTGCAATATTTTCTATAACACTTATTTATGTCTAGATAAACATACAGCGTCTACTACGATATTTTTAGTAGTCGGTATAATTATGATTATAATATGAAATCTAAACCTATTGCTATCACATCACCTGGTAGCAAGAGATATCAGACACACAGAGAGATTCTAACAGTCGTTAATCCTGGGATGCTTGAGGAAATTATTCATCTAATAATACTAAGAGAACTTTGGTTTTTCGAATATGTTACATCAGTCAAGATTAGGTTTTATCAATTTCATATACAGGGTGAGGCATTAGTGGATCAAAGCTCAATATATCCATTAATATTAAAGATATCACAAAATGTTATATACAAAAATCATATAGTCAGATAGTCTTAAGCTACATATTTTAAAATTATTTTCGTATATACGGAGTGTTTTATATTGCCAGAGTGAACCAAACATACATTTTCTTAAATGGGACACACTATATATTATTTCAAATTTACATTAAGCATATCTTCCTCATTCCTTCAATATAAGGTTTCATTGAGTTATACCGAGTATTTCAGAAGTTATGGTCAATTTTGTCCGAAAATCATTGAGTCTTCAACGTCCTGTGTATTCCACACGAAACAACTTGAAATTCTTTTTGTACTGGAATTACTTTTTTATATTGTCACAATTTCATAGCAAAGTGATATTTTGCTAATACTGCGAAAACTGTGTACAGGGCGATTCGAAACGCAAATGCATTATTTTCTCATCTTATTTAAATGGAACACCCTGTATTGTAAATTAAGAAAGGGAAGGACACTGTATGCACTTTCATTTTTATTAACCACTCCCTGTATCTAAAACCATTAATTTCTGAGATATTTAATATTTTCTGAATGAAAGGTGAGCTTTTTCAAAATAATTGTTAAGATATCAAATTAGCCATGAAAGAACGATAGTAAAAGGCTATTAAATCATATATTGAGAAAACATCTTAAATACAACACAACTACAAAATGTTAAACTTATACCGGTAATTAATATTTCATTATTCAAGCCAAATGTTCGGGATATAACGGATTTCACAATAAATGTTCAAAATGTCCACCAAAAAGATCAAACAACGTTGTAGCCATTCTTCGACTAATCGATTTGCATTTCTTAACATTTCTACATACAATCTCCATACTAGTATAGGAGAAATTTTGCGCCTACAAGGTATCAGTCAGCTAATAAAGAATACTGTGTAAAAATAGATTGCATCTACATATATCATATTAAAGATTTAAAAGTTGGAACTTTGCTTTTGTTTTTCTGGAAAACTATTTATTTTGACGCCTACTTCATAATTGTTTAATCCTATTTTTTGAAATTTTGGCAATCAAACTCCTTACACGCTGTATTAATGTATTCTCTTCTATATTACCATTTACAGCTATTTCTTTCATTAAGAAGACATATTCTTGAAAACTTTTATTCTTCCCCATTTTTCTTTCACTCAAGTGTTGATGCAACTGGACATTATTGTCTCTTTTGGCAAACTCCTTTAGAGATAACCACGATTTCAAACCACTCTCTTGCACAAGCAATTTTGCTGAACCTTTCTCGAGAAAATAAATGTAAGTCACTGCAATTTAGCAGTTGTGCTAATTCCTGTACGTCAGTAATCAATTTCTCAATAGCATATTTATCAGTAACATGAAATACGAAGAATATTCAACATATTGTAAATTAATAAAGGTGTTGGCTGATGTTGAATTTAACAATGCTCTTGCATTCACTAGTTGTTTTTCTTGTTTATAATTATTTGTACCTCCCTTTTGCACATTCGTTTTATTATTGCCATTATCGTCTTGATTTTCCTCGTCTTCCGAATTATCGTCGTTGGGTAATTTATTTAAGTCTATCAAATTATTACAAATTCTACCGATTACAACTGGTTTGCTACAGTTTTAGTCTATATTTAATGCCGGGTTTCCACCAAGCGGACAGGTCAAAATCAAAACACGAACTGTCCATTTGAACAGAAATTTCAAAAAGTTTTGTTTGAACACTGTTGGGTCCGCAACGGACTTTGTCTTTACACCAGTCACGAACAGAAATCAATAAAAACTGTTTATGTTTTGTTTAAGTTTTATTATACAGGGTGATTGGTGAGAATGGCCTATTAAAAGTATTATACAAACGGATCGGAATTTTAAAACAAAATTTTGCAGTTGGATATGGTTGAAAATGAACTATCACGTGAAAATATTTTTGAATAAATATCATTTCCGGTTAACCGGAAGTGGGCATCAACTTCGATTTTTTAAATAGCATGCTATAAAATAAATTACAAATTCAGCTTCTATGATGAATTCTACACATATTTCGTGTATTATACCCTATACCTAAATACCATTCCTTCTGAGTTATTCGCAATTAAAGAAAAAAGTGACAGATACCGATCCTACTTTATAGTGATATTACTTCACGTAGGAGTAAATGAGGTGAATGAAATTTTGCATACGCACACCTGATATTATGTAGTTATACAGGATTTGAAGTTTTTCCCTGTAACATTATACAGGGTGTTTAAAAACTTAGTTGCTTATAAATAAGTTCAATCCGCGGAAAGTAGATTTTCTTAAATGGAAAGGTATATATTTTATTAGATATTATGATTCTACAAAATATTCTCTTTGAATCCGTATTAGGTGTTCCTATACCTAAAATGTAAGGTTAATAAGTTACAACGATTTAATTAACCTCCATACTTAAAATGCTCAGATATGTCAATTTACAGAGGCAAGTGTGCTTAGCTCATTTGTTTTACATACTTACTTGCTACTTATTTTGACGTCTGTTGAGTCTGTTGAGTTGATGCCCACTTCCGGTTAACCGGAAGTGATATTTATTCAAAAATATTTTCACGTGATAGTTCATATTCAACCATATCCAACTGCAAAATTTTGTTTTAAAATTCCGATCCGTTTGTATAATACTTTTAATAGGCCATTCTCACCAATCACCCTGTATTTATAATTGAGGGCTACAGTGGAAGAACCAGGTATCTCCAAAATGCGAAATTTTACAGTAGGCGAAAAAAACACTTCTATACATGTACATTTCCTAAATTTGTATTTTTTAAGTTTCGTGCCGAATTCAGGCTGCAAATAACGAAACCTACAATAGGTATAATTTGGTTTTAAACAATGGTAAAAAAATTATCATGACATTAATAATGGAGATACCTGGTTTTTGTCCATTATTATTAAAAAAAATTGATCGCTGACAACTTTATTATTTTTTTATTATCAAACGGGCGTACACATGAAACAGAACATAATCTGGAAATAAAATACTAACAAAAAGAAAACACTACAACTTATTTTGGTGCATTTTCGCAGCACATAAAACTGGCAATTGTTTCATCATTCTGAGTCACTATATTCGGAATAGTCCGAACCTGCATTCTCTGCCACTTCTGCCTTTGATTGACGTTGTGCTCCTTCAATGTTATTATAAAACCACATATCGCATTGTGGCACATATGCTCTAGCGAGATCCATTACATGCTAAAATTTATGTGGTTTTAAAATACGTTTTTTTGTGTATAGAAGTACTTTATCATTAGCCGGCAAAGAAGGGTTTTCACCTTTTTTCAAGATTATGAAACTTGAATATATTGGTATCCCAACAGTTACACTACACTGTATATTGGGCATTTCCTGAGAGTCATATTTAAATAGTCTATACTTTGATATCGCAAACTTATCTTTTTTTGTACAGACTGTTTTGCGAAATATTGGTAAGAAGTGGTCCTTGAAGTTTATAATCATGCCCTGAGTAACGTTTATGATTTCAAATTTCTTTCCTGCTTCACGGATAATTTTGTGATACTCTTCAGGTAAATAAATCCGGTCATATGCCTTCTTCTTAATCTCTATAGCGCCGAAGCTTCTGTCGCAGGGCAAAAAGCTGTGGCCTGGTTCAGGAAACCGATGTGTAATAGTGGCAAATTTTCCAAGTTTTACGACTGTGAATAGGAACTGGATTAATACGTAATTTTTGTTTTGCGAACTGCAGTTGTTCGAAAACAAATAGATATGCTTGACTTCCGATCTAATAAAATTGTTAAAGAAGTGATGTAAAAAACTAATCACTTCATTTTGCCCTTTAGCTCCTACTGTCTCATCATAAACATAAAAATAACTTGTTTTTGAACTGCCAACGTGTATACAAAAATTGTACACCCATAGCTGTATTTTATAAAACACATCACCGCTTGGAGCTACTGGAAGTGGCATATTTTGTTGAAAGTCGAATGTAACCACCTCAACAGAAGAATCTTCACGAGCAAGCTGGGTCTTTGCGTTCAAATCTTTATAAAATGTTTCTGCTTTGGTGACATGTAAATCTTTTAAAGTCTGAAGAGCCCTTTTTTCTTCTTCGTTATCGGCGGATTCTATTTTTTTCAGTAACATATCACACTTTGCACAGGTGTCTGACTTTGGTTTGCCGAAAGAAAGTTTAAAATTCTCTATAAAATATTTTCTATAAAAGTCATATTTAACTTTAGGATTACCTGCTTCGTTTCTTGTAGCAAAGCATATTGTTCGGGTTCATATCTCTGCAGATACAAGCTGTGCATTTTTGCTGTGTTCAAGTTTGATGATAAATATTTATGTTCGACGTTGTCCTTTCTACTGTAGTGAGATATATATTTGGGGAAACTGTTAATGTGTGCTGTAATTTGATGTAAGACTACATCTTCGATCTTATTTGGCCTGTTTTGATGAAGTCCTCTTGCATCTACAGGTGCTGTACAGGAGGTTTTTAAATGATTTGCCACTCTCTCAAGGCGACTTTTGGCTATATCAAAAATTGAGAGCATCGCGTTCTTACAAACTCTGTAGTCATCTGCGCGATTTGTTATCTAAAAAATTAATAAAAATGAACTATACGAATGAGCCATTTACCAAGAAATTTTTTGTGTGTATTGTCTTGTTATTAACAACTTTTATAGCAGAGACAAACATTACTTACAACGTATTCATACGAACCAGTCTTAGGTTTGCCAGCTCCGGATCCAGGTCTGTGCCTCTTTACAGCCTTAACTTTTATAAACCTAGCCAAGAAAGAGTCTTGTAGGTCTTTCGATTTCAGCTGGTAGAAAGATTCTCGTACTTTATGTCTAACTTCTACGGTAACTTTTTCAAAACACTTTAACCTACACGAACACGGCTTTCCTTCTTTCTTTGCAGGCACAACATGACCACTAGTATTTACGTATTCCAAGCCATGAGTTCTAGACTTTTTGATATACATCTCTTCCATCGGTGTTTCAATATGATTCTTTTTTACCCTTCTGGGGATTCGTATTATGTCGGATTTCGTCATCATCCGATTCTAGTTCCGCCTCCGATACAATAAAATCTTCATCATTATCGGTGTTTGTACTTTCAAATGGTTCTTCCGCATATTCAGACTCAGAAGTTGCCATGATGTAATATGTTGCCAATATATAACAACAAACAGCACGTAAATCACTACGTACTTTCCAGCACAGCAAAACAAACGTAAAACATAACCTAACAAACAATGTTATGAAAGAATATGTGCCTGCGCCCAGTAAAAAGTCGACAAATTGAACGCTGCAAGAACAAGGTATATCCAGGAGATATCTTATTATTGCACAGTAAAATTTATATGGTATCTCCATTCGCTAATATATCTAAGCAACGCCGCGGAGGAGATATACTGTTCGTGTAACGAACGATAGAGAATTTTAAAATAGACATATCCGTATATAAAACTCATTTTCCCAAAATAGTGGAGATACCTAGTTCTTGCACTGGAGCCCTCAATTTCTGTAGTCCTCAATTAGGTTGGAGGTTTCTTCCGTTGTCCATGATTTTTTAGAAGTCTTCTAAAAGTGTACCTGTTTGTAGGTGTATTTTGATAAAATAAATTACTTACATCAGATATTATTATTCCCTTCACGCACCAAATGACTACCACTAAATCACAACACCGAAAATAAAAACAAACTGGTTCTAATTTCAAGGATGTTTACACCAAGCTGACAAACATTCCTAGAACACGTAGACCCTTTGAAGTTACCGACATTCGCCCGGACACTGTTTGTGTTCGTAAAAACACTATTTGCGGACTAACAAGTTTAGAAAACGCTCCAAAAGTTCTAGAACAGTTCGCGGACTGTCACAAATGGACCGAGTTCGTGTTTTGTTTTTGTCCTGTCCGCTTGGTGGAAACCCGGCATAATAGATTACATACTGCAATTAAGTGTCCAGCCGTAAAGTTTTCTTTTATATACTCTTTTATCTGCAAATTTTCTAAGCGTTTTCCGATTACCGTGATCACTTTTCTATATCTAATGTTTTTATAATGTTTTGTCACTTTAAGTCTTTTAACGTCATTTTAAACCTTGGCTATTTTTGTCCGCATATACCGTCTTAATTCCTCGTCCTATTTAATGGTGAATTTCTTTATCTCGTCTTTCTTTATTCATAAATCTTTTTTTCCATCTGATTCCTTTATCACATCCGAGACGAACCCCCAAGTTTGTAGGAATTTCAAATAAATTTGAATTAACCCTTAACTGGTATGGTGGGTCAAAATTGACCCAACCGAATTTTGTTTCTTATTTAAACAAAGTTTGTAATTGGCGCGCGTCATATCTGACTACTGCGCATACACATCGTTGTTTCTCAGCTAGGCAAGCTTCCGGGTCATATTTGACCCAGTATACCTTAAGTGTAACTATTTCTTATTGTGCATAATGGACCGTAACAGGCCTCTTACAGAAGCTGAACTAGAAGGTGAAGGTGAAAATGCTTATATTAGTGAATATTCGTTTAGTGAGAGTGAGAAAAGCAGCCACAACAGTAACTCTGAATTAGAGGAATCCGAAATTGACGAAAACAAAATTGTTGGAGAAACGCGAGGAACTGAGGATGATAATGAGAAGGAAGAATTAGACGTAAAACGATATTTCTTTAAAAAAAATAAATACAAATGGGCAAAAACACCTCCTGCTTGCGGAAAAACACGGGCTGAAAACACACTCAGAACTCGCATTCGCGCCGTGATAGGTGATGCATACAGGAATAAACCGACAAAACCAGTGGAGGCATGGAGTTTGCTATTTGACGATCACATGCTGGATATTATAATAAAACATACCAATGAAAGAATAACTGATATGACAGTTTCTTATGGCGATCAAGCTTTAGAATGTCAATTTACAAACCACGTTGGAAAAGCTGAATTGAAAGCATTTATAGGACTTCTGTTGCTATCTGATGCTTTCAAATCAAATCATGAAGACGTAAATTCGTTATGGGCTACAGATCTAACGGGCCGCGATATATTTCGTGCTACTATGACATTGATACATTTTTGTGTTTTACGCAGTGCGTTACGTTTTGATAATAGCAGTATAAGAAGGGAGCGAATCGAAAATGGCGACAAACTGGCCGCAATATCCGAATTGTTCAACCTTTTGATTGTCAACTCTCAGTCAAATTATACTTGTGGGCAATTGATAACTGTAGATGAAATGCTTGTGGGATTTAGGGGAAGATTTAGATATAAGATGTATATGCCAAACAAGCCGAACAAATATGGGATAAAAATAATGTGTCTATGTGATGCTAGAACACACTATTTATTGAACGCCTTCATCTATGCTGGTAAAGATGTCACGCCTTAATTCAAGAAAACCAGCAGTTCCTACACTAAATGTTTTACAACTTGTGCAACCAATTGTAAACAGTAATCGAAACATTACTGCTGATAATTGGTTTTCGTCAATCGAACTCACGAATGAATTAAATAACTTTGGTTTAACTTATACAGGCACAATGCGGAAGAATAAAACACAGATTCCTCTTGAATTTTTGCCTCCTGCATTATCAACAATCTTTGGATTTACCAGGGATATAACAATTTTATCATATGTGCCAAAAAAAAACGCAAAGCTGTAATAATGATATCTTCGCTACACCATACAGATACAATAGAGGATAATGAAAAGAAACTTCCCGAAGTTATTCGTTTTTATAATAGCACGAAAGGAGCGGTTGACAGCCTAGATCAGAAGTGCGCTTGTTATGATGTAGGCCGTAGAAGTAGACGTTGGCCATTGACAATATTTTATGCAATGATAAATATTATGGGCGTAAATTCACATGTTATATATAACAGTGTTAGTACTAATGATAAAACAGTGGACAGACGGCAATTCCTTATTTCTGTTGGAAGTGACCTCATCAGGGATCACTTACAAAACAGATCCGAACTAAGAAACATTCCAAATGATCTTCGAACTATTATAAAACGTTATATTGGGGCACCTGTACCAGAAGAGAGACAAGATAATACCAACGATAAGAAAAGACGCCGATGTCACATGTGTCAAAATGACAATAAACATCCGAAGAGGTGCTCAGTGTGTTTCAAAGGCATTTGTAAGGCCCACAGTGTTACCGTCATAAAATGTCTGCAGTGTTCAGCAGATTAACTCATAGAAAATTTAAAGAATAAATATATGCCAGACTTATTGATTAAAACTAAAAAAAAATTTTTAATTTCTTTACATTGTGCAGAGTTATAGTTTAGGAATTTATTTTTTAGTTAAATTAGCGATAGTTTTTGTTAGAAGTCAGTGCCCTCAATTTTTATTAAAGATCATACTCAAAAATGAATGCTATTTTTTTAATACTTATATAAAGTGAGGATAATTTTTTTCTTCTGTTTTTATGGGTATTTATTGTTACAACAAGTCTAATTAACAAAATGAACATATAAAGAAAACAATATCCTGCTTACTTATTGAATCCTGTAATTTTTATTGTCAGGGGTCAGTTTTGACCCAGCATACCTTGAACGGTTGACGACATTACCATACCAGTTGAGGCTTAAAAAAGAGACATCGTATTTTAGCATACATAATTTAGTGACATTCTGTTTTTCCAAGTTAATAAATAAAGTAATTTTATCCACAATCACATTGTAATAGAAGTTTTATCCACACTTATGAAGCATATGACAGTATATTATGCAACAAGCATTTAATGATAGCTATTAAGACACGAGGATGAAAATTATAATACGAAGCGCAGCCGAGTATTGTAATGAATACGAGTGTCTTAATAGCCATTAAATGCGAGTTGCATACACTATTCTTTCTACGACCCCATAATATCATACGTATTTCTTTAATTTTTACTATATTTAAATAGATACAGAGAACTGTCAAGTGTAATTAATTTTGATATCTGTCAGGTATGTAGTCACGGCCATATTGAATATTGGAATGTCGCATTCCTATTGGATATAAACCTGTATTCTAATGAAAAATCTGTATTCCTATTGGATTAAACTTGTATCATAATGAAAATCTGTATCCTAATGGACATCATTAAACTACACGTTCAGCATATCTAATAGGTAATACAACTAAAGTATGGGAGTAGAAAAAGTGACTTATTATTCATTCGTGAAATAATGAAAAAAATATAGACAACGTACCATAGCAACCGGTAAGTAAGATACAGACTACCACATTTCATTTTATGAATACCAATATTTCTTAATTAAATTTCGAATAATTTCATTTCATTAATATGGTGTTTGCGGAAAAAACGTATTGCATACGTATTTTGGATGCATTTTGTCTATTTCAGAAAATTAAACGCTCAAAATTGGTGTTCTCACGTTTAAACATTCTAGCGTGATAGAACACTATCTAAACCACTTATAACTACATATTATTGAATCTCAAATTATAAAATACACGAGCACAACACTAGGATAAAATTCAATATGTTGTGTATATATTCAGCATCGTTTGCAATGTGTCTCAACCTTATTCCTCTAATTTCGCGGATATGTAAGCTGATCTCGCTAGAATAATACCATCCATCAGGTAAATATGTAAATCAAGTCACTTAAAACGGGCCACTCCCACTGGGAAGAAGTTGGATTTCGAGTCTCTAGACGGAGACATTACTTCAGACGAACAGTGTATACCCAGACGCTTTCCATGTTCTTTTAGATGACTAAATATTTTAAACCATCTAACAAGGACCTGTTACCGTTTTCGGTATCTCCGCATGTCATCTTTGTCACCGTGTATATTAATATTGGCAAATATATAATATAATTTCAAATATAAAATTAACAATTTATGGTTCCTAAATAGTATAATAAATATTACAAAGAATACATGAAAATATAATGTTTCCTAATAATAGTTTCGATTTAAAGTTTCGGATATTTGACTTAAGGTATTTCCGTATTATTATTACTAGCAACGCTGTGACCTTTTTGTTGTTTATTGTGCCTCATTAGAGATTCTTGGGACTTCGTCTTGTTTTCCGCTCGTTTCTGGCGTTTATATTACGCGATAATGTGCTGTTAATGCTTAATACCCGCACTAAAAGATCGTGTTTTTAACGTTGTGTGCTGACCTAGAAACATAAAATCTCACTTTCAATACAAACCTTATATAAATGTATAATTACTCATCCATATTATGGAATTTCCTACATCTCTTTATTGTAAATTTAAGCGCCTCATTTCCACGTAATGAATAAATTAGATCCGAATAAGTTGCTTTGTATTTAGTCCTATTTAACATAAACACTGCATTTTGCTTCATTCTTAAATACAGTACTCAACCTATAAATACTATTCTTTAAGTAACTATTTTCATGTAGTTTCCGTTTTCCGACGAAAAGAAAACTCTGGCAGAATTTTTATTGTGCCATTCTAGATAACCTTGATAAGAAGGGTGCAATGGTATTGCGCCAAATGGCACACTGCAGTCATCGCAACTGTAGTTTCAAGGACAATTATTTCAAAATAGATTTATACTTCAAAACTTATTACTAAAAATATAATTAATATTAATATTTCTCAAATTTTTCACTAGTTGAAAATCGTTAAATTGATGTAGGTATGTATGTGTTACGAAAAAATAATGGGGTCATGCAATAAGTTTACGTTGTTTAGATTTTCATTTCGGTGATTCCTGTGACAGCAAGAAACGAATATTAGGGCATCGATACCAAAGAACCGACTCTCAATCAACGTACATCAACTACATCAGTAAGTATCGAGGCCTCAATTGGTATCGATACCTAATACAGGAAGCGTCGGTATCGCCTAGACCAGTGAGTAAGTTACTGTCCCGGTTTTCATTCCTAGATCGTCACATTATAGTAAAACAGCTGCACATGTTGTGAATTCTCCTATGTGTTACATTTTGTTTATTGTTTTAATGTTTTGGAATCTGTTATAGTAAACTGATTAAGAAAAGTATCAGAAATTTGTTATGAATGTTTAACAAAAATATCGATTAGTTTATCTGTATGCTGTGGACCATAAGAAAAATATTTCACAAAGCTGAAAAATCATGCTGCTGGATTAGAGTGGATTCGGCTTATTAAACGAACAGCAACAAGAATTAGACTTACACTGTCAGATTATTCTTTAATAATCTAGAAAGGATTATGGCAAAACCTAATTTTACAATTAACGAGATATATAACAGACGAAATTGCTGTGACAACAGTTTACAAACTCAGAATTTTGGCTCCAAATGGACTAAAACAAGTTGTAAACATGCTGAGAGAGGCACCTTAGTTATAATGTGAGCTTAAATATGTCTTAATAGAATTGTAGTTTTTTATTTTTCGCTTCTCCACTAAAAATTTTTAGAAATCATATACTTAAAAGCGCTCCAAATGGTTCTGAAGGTTTTGCTCATAAAACGCAACGCATTATTGCTAAAAACTTTCTTGCTTTAAAATTCATTGAACAGATTAGGTGTAACAATATGTCTAGATGAAAAGTCATATAAGACCTATCACTGTGGAAGACAATGATTTAAATGATTTTGAAGAATTAATGAAAAGTGAGGTTGCGTATCACCTTCCATGAACCACATATATTGTGCTATAGTTATGATGTGAGCTTAAATATGTCTTAATAGAATTGTAGTCTTTTATTTTTCGCTTCTCCACTAAAATTTTTTAGAAATCATATACTTAAAAGCGCTCCAAACGGTTCTGAAGGTTTTGCTCATAAAACGCAACGCATTATTGCTAAAAACTTTCTTGCTTTAAAATTCATTGAACAGATTAGGTGTAACAATATGTCTAGATGAAAAGTCATATAAGACCTATCACTGTGGAAGACAATGATTTAAATGATTTTGAAGAATTAATGAAAAGTGAGGTTGCGTATCACCTTCCATGAACCACATATATTGTGCTATAGTTATGATGTGAGCTTAAATATGTCTTAATAGAATTGTAGTCTTTTATTTTTCGCTTCTCCACTAAAATTTTTTAGAAATCATATACTTAAAAGCGCTCCAAACGGTTCTGAAGGTTTTGCTCATAAAACGCAACGCATTATTGCTAAAAACTTTCTTGCTTTAAAATTCATTGAACAGATTAGGTGTAACAATATGTCTAGATGAAAAGTCATATAAGACCTATCACTGTGGAAGACAATGATTTAAATGATTTTGAAGAATTAATGAAAAGTGAGGTTGCGTATCACCTTCCATGAACCACATATATTGTGCTATAGTTATGATGTGAGCTTAAATATGTCTTAATAGAATTGTAGTCTTTTATTTTTCGCTTCTCCACTAAAATTTTTTAGAAATCATATACTTAAAAGCGCTCCAAACGGTTCTGAAGGTTTTGCTCATAAAACGCAACGCATTATTGCTAAAAACTTTCTTGCTTTAAAATTCATTGAACAGATTAGGTGTAACAATATGTCTAGATGAAAAGTCATATAAGACCTATCACTGTGGAAGACAATGATTTAAATGATTTTGAAGAATTAATGAAAAGTGTGGTTGCGTATCACCTTCCATGAACCACATATATTGTGCTACATACAGAAGCATACCATTCAAAGGGTCATGTAAATTGTTTTGCAAAAAATGTAAATATTAAGTCCATTAAGTCTCTCCAGAAGCTGAAATAGCGGATCAATGAAATTATCAATAATTCATCTTCTTCTTACAGTACCTATCCGGTTTTCTCTGAATTTGTTCTTGATTTAGCATAAGGAGTTCTTATGGAATTTTGCTTTTGCTTATGATCATATACTTGTTGTTGTGGTTCTTAATAGACGAAAGGCAATGAATTACATCGAAAATGTCATGGAGGACCATGTGGTCCTACACGTCCTATTGAACACCTGTGGAATCTGTTTGACCGACGTGCTCTCAAGCGCCCTAATCCACAATTAACCACACATGAACCGACACAAGCCCCGATTGAGGAATAGGAAAGCATACCCCACGAATATCTTCGCAGACTAGTGCTAAGCATGCCACGCAGATGTGAGGAAGTGATTTGTGCTCGTGGAGGGCATACACAGTACTAAACCTTACTAATCCACAGAAAACTGTCGTTTCCATTTTGTTTTGCGTTATTAATTTACATTTGTAAGTGTAACTTGAAGTAACTAACAGTCGTTTGCACCGCACGTAGCTAACTCAAGTTAAATTATAATTAAAATTAAATCTTGGTTAAATTAGTTAAATAGGAATTTTAGTTGCACGGAGCACTTAACAAAAGATTTAACTATTGATTTACATTTTAATCTTTTGTTAAGATCTCCGTGCAAGTAAAATTCCGATTTAACCAAGATTTAATTTAATTGTAACTTAACTCGATTTAACTAAGGACGGTGCAAACGGCCGTAAGAGTTTTAAAATTGTTTTTGTAATTTTCTTTAGTTAAATATATGCCGTTGAAGTATACCAAATTTGATTTTCTTTGACCTCTTATTTAAAAAGTTACAGGTTTTGAAAAAGTGTTTCCCTAATTATTTTGAGCGGTGTATTTAAAACTTCTCTACCTTGACTTTCTTTTTAAATGTTCTTTCTTATCTCCCGTATACTTTTGGATTCTCTTCTGTTTTCTAAATCTCCGTGGTGTATATTTTGATATTGTTTCTTACAATTACTTTTGAAATATTCTGGTCTAAGTTGAAATTGACACTGAGTTTTGAATTTGAATTAAATATTTTTCATCGATAGAATGCGCTAAGAAAAGTGCGAAAATCTTAAATGGTTTGAAAATTAAGTTTCAACACTCGTGTAGCACTGTACTTAGGCAACTTTGGTACAAAATAACTACTTTTATAGCTATTATCTCAATTTATGGCAACTATTTCTGTACGAGATATAAGCTATAGGACATGTTGCATACTACACTTACTGAAATATCTAACTCCCTTCGGTTAACAGTATTACAAACGTAGCAATTTTTACGCTCGTTAGTCTAGAACAGTTACGCACTATTACATTATTGATCTGCAATTACATGCAACAAATAGGATTGCTGTTTCCTAAATTCAAGTAGTACTTACCGCTAAAATTGTTCCCGTGTGTTTATCGCAATACATTTTATCTCTCTATTCAAAAACGACTTTAAGTTCATTAAAGTGTTTGCAAAGCTTGGCATTTATCTACCTAATATATTTTCTAGTTTCATCAGGATAATGCTTTCGTATTTCTTATACATACTACTATTTGAGTACTTTCACTATGGTTATCTATGAAAGATTAAGGAGAACGTTGTGTTTCTCGTTAAATTATTATTGTTTAGGACTATTGACTATTTGACACCGAAGCGGAGATTATACTGAAACAGGTGTGCATGTTAACGACACCTCCACAACGACAAATAAAATTTTTAGATGGCAACAAGTTTTGCACTAGTTTTGTGCTGAAAACAGCAAGTTTTGTATTGCTTTCGTTTCTGAGATATTTGCATTTCTTTTGGGGGTGCCGTGGACGTGCCAGCACCCAGAGCAACATATTTTGATCCACCCAATTTCTGCTGTATAAAGAATAATATTTTTGTAAAATTAATTTCAAAAATGAAATAAAACTAACTTACAAACGCAGTACACTGTTTTCTTCACCAATATAAAACATTGACAGTTTTCTAAACATAAATATTAAAGCTAGTTAATTCGTTGTAGTAGATTAATCAAACGATTTATCAATATCATAAGTTATTATTTAATTATTATAAAGTCGCATTTCATATATTGCAACGAAGATATTTGAAAATACGGTCGATAATATTCCCTTTCATACAATTGCATCGTACGTATTATTAAACCGGATTGTCTACACGTGCGTAAATATATTTCATTAGAACTAGCTTTTGATTTGCTATACTTTTTTATGAATTTGGCTAGAGTAACTGCAAAAAACGTACATCTCCAAGGAGAGGCCCGAAATGCGCGTTATTTATATCAAATGGTACCGCTTAAGTCTGAAAGTATAAACATTTGACCAGCAGAAATAATTTTGAGGCACGCTTTTCGGAGAAGTGAAAGAAAGTTAACAATGTGAAATAACATGTTCGAAAAGTTGGAATGCTAAAGCGTTTCAGTTTCGGTTAAAATTAACAACTTCAATGAAAGAAAAAAAAGTTAATTATGCTATAAAACATCGACCTCTATTCTAAACTGTAAGCACATGTAATCTATTACAGATATACGATACTCTTTTGTTTTTGACAAAGTATTCGCATTTTCAAACGGTAAACATTGAACACAAACAAACACACAATGTACACGTAAACAATGAGAAAATGCAACGAAAGTGAAGTTCCGTCCCAAGCATAGTGTATACACAACGGTTGTCTAACTATCGCTATTTATTTAAGTGAAACTACTCACTTTATTAATAGGTTTTTCGAAAGTCCTTAATAAACCACGTTTATCCGTTATTGTCCCCTGAAAAATGTGTACCTTAAAACTAGTAACGTTACAGATATTTGTTGATTGCACTTGAAAATGTGTAAATGCGCTCTATATTTCTAATAAGCTAAGAAAAACTATAGAATAAGAATTACACGAGTGTATTTATTGAGAATAAAAAGGTGGTTCTTCAAAATTGTTAATATAGGTATTCAAAACTATTTAAGGTTTAGAATAACGCATACTTCAACATAATTCTTTCTTGGTTCTTTAAAAAATGTTTTATCTACATAAGGCAATAATCTGTTTCAAATAAGTTGGATTTAAGAATGTGTAACCAGTGGGAAGTGGTGCGAAGTTCTATCCATATACGGCATTTTTTTTTAATTTCCATGCAAGATTTTTTAATAATTACAAAAAGGAAGGAAATTACAGTAGCAACTGTTATCTTGTTGCCGAATTACTGACTTTTTTCTAATTTACAAAAAATATTAGAAAAAAAAATCTAAAAGTTAAGATTTGCATCGAAGCTGAACTTCCATAGATGCTAAATCGCCAGTTTTCGGGGAGGGAGAGGGGAGAGGGGGCTAAAGCCAACGCTACCCTTCGCAATTTACTTTAATATCTTCAAAACTATAAGACATCAAAAAAAAGTTAAGACAAATATATAACTGTTTTATGAGTACTAAAAGATAGCGACAATAGTTTGCCTGTCATAGTTCTTGTTTTCCAGAAACAACCCCCACCCCCTAAATTTTTTTAAAACTATTGTCGCTATCTTTTAGTTCTCATAAAACAGTTATATATTTGTCTTAACCTTTTTTTGATATATCTTATAGTTTTGAAGATATTAAAGCAAATAGCGAAGGTTAGCGTTGGCTTTAGGGCGCCCCACCCTCCGAAAACGGGCGATTTAGCATCTATGGAAGCTACCGTTGTTCTTACACTGCATCAGTCTACAAACCCACCAAATTTCATTTAAATCAGTCACCACCACTTGCCTGTGTTTCCTTGTAAGTCTTTGTGTGTAACCTCTTCAACAGTATTTAAAAAATGTAGCCAGCCCTTCATTCCAAACAAATATATCATGAATTTGTGTTGATTGGTGAAGTGGATTTCCAGGTTAGTTAGCTAGAGCACAACATATCGCTATGAGTAAGTGTTGGACCTAATAGTACCTGCCACAGATATATCGTAGCAAACTTGACTTGCCGGTAACTATGAATTTACTACATGTTTGTTCACAAGGTTCAGCTCTATGATGACGTATTTCAAGCTGCTTTTTTGCCCTAGTACTCGAAGAAAGTTTATCACTCACAAAGGTGTTGCTTCTAGGTGAATACAATTTTAAGTTTCGAAAGTCTAGTTTGAAAACTTAACGATAAAATTTCTACGAAATATCAGCTTTAGTATACTCGTATTTTTCAGCGAAACTTTTAAACAGCTATGAATATTAAGATCAAAACTTGAATATTCTTTGGACGTGTGCGACCGTGAAAGTAACTCTCGGTCTTAGGTATAATGGAAACGATGGAAAGTTTGCTCGTCAGTAAACCCAGTTTCGTCCAAATTGGTTTAAATACCCGTATCACGTGACCGTATACATCCGGAACAGAATAAAAAATGGTACGCTGTCGGCGAATTTCCAATGGTTTTTCATACTTTCCATAACTGTAAATTTTTAAATAAATCTTGCTTCCTTCCGTATAATAGATTTTCAAGCAAAGTAATAATTACATGACATCTACAAAAATATCAGTCACTAGGAGACGCAATATTACAAACGGAAATTTCACCTAACGACTCTTTTTTCGTACATACGTTTTATTACGCTGCTCGTACTACAAACATGCTGATCTTAATTTACGTTATTTCTCTCGAGGGTAATCGTTCTTCTGTTTTTCAATTATCTGCTAATAAATTTTTGGCACATACTAAGGCAGTGAGGGGAAACAACCATTTTTACATGGCACTTTAGAACGTTTAAAGGGAAAATGCCGCCTCGTGAGTTATCTTCTGGCTACCTACTAGGATCTTTATGGGACATAACCGCTGAAACATACTATATTTTAAGTGTAGAAAACAAAAAATGACTTCTTGGCACTTAGTTCACTTGAACTTTTCAATTATTGTAATAAATGTTCAAACCATCATGCGTAAAAACCGAGGTAGGAATTTTTGAGAAAAGTTATTTACAACACTCACCATTATTGACTGCATTTGTTCAGCGTAAATATTGGAAATGTTTGAGTTTAGTTTCAACGTAGCCTAAAACGATTATTTTTTAAAACGAATAAAGGTGATAAAAGTTTCTTTAATGAAATGGATTGTAATAATGCCTATCCAGAAATTAACGATTTTGATGTTTTTCTGATAATACTCAACCAGAAAAATATGGGATTTTTGAATAAGAAAAAATACATCGTCATAGAAGAAAGACTGAGGGCAACAGTTGAATTAACGTGGCAGATATACCAGTAAATTAGTTTTTAATATTCCAGAAGAAAAGGAATAGATTGCATTAGTTTGCGTAAAATGAAAAGGACACTGTGAATTGTTACGAGATCGAAAACTGTATCTTGCAAAATGATCTACGAGATTTAGTTTTAAACAGGGCTAGAATTAAAATTCACAGTAACTTGAATCAACTTAATAAATGACTTATTGTACCTTATTTGATCCAGACGGTGAAAGGCATTTCATAAAACTTGGTTTGAGAGTAGTGTCGTATACATTTTTTTTAACTGGATGTAATGTGAGAAAAAAGGCTCTATATTCATATTAATTGGTACAACACTATACATTAGATAAATAAACTTATCATTTATCTTATCGCAAAGATGAGTTACTTAATACTTCAATTTAAGGCCATACATTAATGAACAGGAAGTGCAAATAGAACTTTTTACGGCTATACTCCTCATAAAACTAATGCTATAATTTAGACGATCAATATGTTACATCAGCAACTTGAAATCGAAATCTCGCTTACGCGCAGATACTTAATTTGATAACATCTCCAATTGTATTGAGGTTATAGCACTTGCAGCAGGAATTTGAATAGAACTAGGTTTTTGAAAATCAATTACGTTTCACTTACACTAATAGAAAACTAGAAAACTTGGCATGAACACTAGAATATTTTAATATGAAGAATTCGACAAGCAATACTTACGAATCCGACTGGCATAAGCGAAAGTATCTGCAATGTTAAATGATTCGCATTTTAGATGAATTACATTGATATTAACCGTGAATTAAAATACACGAAACCTATCTATTTTTGTATTATAAAATAATGCATTAGTATGTTGATCGTGTGCCCAGTACCGCGGTAGCGACAAGGATTCTTATAAATAAGCAATACTACGAACGCAGTAAGTATTGCATAATTGCAAATACTTATTCAGACATACAAAAGTTGTAAGTGACAATCCATAGAAAAAATTCGAGTAGAAATGCCTGCTACTATCAGCTTTCTTTAATGGTATTGATTATCGATGATTATAAAATCGCATTTGAGTTCATCTGCACTTATAGTACAATAAATATACAAAGTTATTCAAGGGACTGATTCCTTAGAACTTTTCGATGTTCCCGAAATATAAATGTTCTGAAAACTTGGAATTAAAGATAGTGTTATGGCAAATAATTTCACTAATGAGACTAGATGACACTGTGTCTAATTAACAAGTTTTCAGAACTTTTCGATCTCAGGAAAAATCGAAAAGTTTTAAAGAATCAGTTTCGTTAATAACCCTATATACATTTAAGCTTATCCCCAGAAATTTTCGTCAAGTCGACAATGATGATTTCGAAATCCAACATTGTAAATCAGCGTAATATAAAGGCAAAAGAGAAATTTTAGGTGGTTACTCAAGTAAATGCCTTACCGTTGGAAGAAAATTAGTGGAATTAATCTTAAGCTAGAAAAAATTTTATAGTCTAAGCTTTCGCTAACATTTAAATTTATTATGATTTATCGAAAAGTATTTTAAAAAGTCGCAAAGAACACTGGATACACCCTACAAGGTTATTTGCAATTAATTTGTTATTGCTACATCCTTATAAATGTGTATAGCAAATATGTATTCAAATAAGTGTTATTGATCAATATCGTATGGATTGATACCCAAAATAAGTATCAATATAATTTGAGATGTGCATTAACACTTAATTTCTCTAAAGTTTTAGTAGAACCAACGATAACTAAGTGTAAAGCTTCATCGTGAATACTAAGTAAATATGCAACTACATTAATGGCACGTTTAAATGCTTTCTGGTTTTAGAACCACGACATTTTTTGCCGTTATCGGTTTCCTCGTGTCAGTTCCAGTCTCAAGTTTATATTTGTCGAAACTTTCTCCAATTTGATGTTCTTCTTCATAATCACGAAACTGTATAGGCCTGATTTTACAACTTCTCAAACAGTTCCGTCTTAGATAACAATCGCAATATGTCTTTGATGGCCTCCTTACCTGTACAAGCGTCAACTTCTCCTTCAACCTAGACAAGTGTGAACAGATACAGGACCCAAGATGCACAAGTGTTACCTCACTAACTTGCCTCAGATCTTTCTTATTTTAAGTAAGTAAATTCCTAGTCCCGTACCTGATGCTGCCTCCAGTAAAACAGTTTTGCATCCGGCAAAAATATCATACTTGTCTTCTGATCGATAACGTCCTACGGGCTGGTTCTGGCCCGATGAGAGGTGTATTTAAAGTATTTCTTGCCAGTCAATCGGCTTTCTGGTTTTCTTCTATATCAGAATATCCAGGAACACAGACCAGTTTGACTGTGTTTGCCACAACCTGCTTTTGCGTATTCTCAGGCACTTAATAATGAGTCCTAAAGTGCGCAATGAGACAATGAGACCTGGTTTGAAGTCTACCCTTAATTATGCGTATATTTTTCTCCGCATCTTATTGTTTTTCGAGGAATTCTCTTTCTGAAGACATTTCGAAAAGGGATGACTTATGTCGGCTTTTCTTCATATTGGAACATCCAAACAGACGACAAGCGTATATTTTCTAGTTGCAATCCTCTGAATAAATCCAAGATTCATCACCACAAATGTTGTAAACATTTTTTGAGTGTTGTAGCGGTTTAGAGATTTTTTTACTCCAATTCATCCTACCTGTTTTTTTTTTGTTCTTCGGTCAACAGATGTGGTAGCTAGCGGGAAACTGACACGATTGTTCATACAATTTTTTTTTTAATTTTTAAATTGAGATCTTTGAAATCCCTAATGATGCCTCAATTTTCCGATTAATCGATCTTCGTTAATGAGTTTGTGTACACCATTAACCTTTTCATGAGCGATTGCCGTTTTTGGTGCACTTGTTCTTGGATATACCAACGAGAAATTGTTGTGCTCCATTGCCAAATATAGAAACCAATTCGGCAAGGCATTCTTGTTGAGATAATTGCGCGAAAATTTTCACGTTTTCTTCGAATGGGAAAGGGAGGGAGAGCGGATAGAAATACGTAAAGAAAAGAAAGCATTCACTTTTTCTCTCGAGAGAAAAGGAAGGTAACGTGGGGAAACGTTTGAACATTTAATAAGAACTATTGCTAAAGCTGCTAAACTAAAACTACTGCGAGCATTTAATACAAAACATAATGCTGACGTGAAATCTACATCAAGCCAGACCTCAGCGACAGATAAACAAACTAATGCAACAATACAGTGAAGTGATACTAGTTAAATAAATGAAAGGTATGCATGCGACTACGTCAAAGCTCCAAAATGTCCATCACACAACACAAACACAAAAAAGGAGCTAGCACAACTCCAAACGAAATCTAAGTATACGAGTAATCTTACTGAAAATAAAATTAAACCATAAACCATAAAAGTACCAATAGCATAGTAGAAAAGACAAAAATACTAGTGTACAATAATAGTAATCCAAACTAAGCTGCAAAGTAAAAAAAAAAATTATTTTAAACATCGCCACAGAATCTGCGTATTTCGAAAGAAACATTTAAATCAAAGACTGTCAGGCAACATCTGTTACAAAGTTATTATTAAGGTAATTAATGAATGCTTAAAAAATTGCAGGCGCATACGCTAAACCAACGTTAGTTCTCTCTTCAAAGTGTTGCCCGAAATTGCTATTCCATAATTAATAGAGTGAACCAAGAAATGATAGATGGTATACATTGTTTTCACTTCAACAATATGTGAAATTCAGAAGAAATGATGAGGAAACAGTCGCAACCTGGACGTTAGTATGTTAATGTGCTTATCCCATATAAACTGACTATCGATCCACACGCCTAAGTATTTATAGCTACTTACCAAATCGAGCTGCTCGTTACATATGCAGCTTAGGTCCAACGAGAGATAGCGATGCAGTCGTGAGTATGGGAAACAAATTTGATAGCCTCTGTGCTCCGAAGATGAGATGATCTGAGATGGAGCGGTTTTGTTTTAGAGTTAAATTCAATTTTTCGATTAACTTGTCAAGTTCGACACTAGACGCTACACGTATCATCTTGAAACCTTGGTTTTAGGTTATCTAAAGAGGAGGTTAATTTTTATCTGACATTTAAGTAGTAGTGCCTTCTATATCCCAGTATGCAAAACATAAAAGACATCCATCATACGGGTGTTACTCAGCTCAGAGAACTCGTTGAGGCCATACCTGCCCGCTGACCATGCCTCAAAACTATGTAGAATTGTTTGCAAATTTAGGAAAGTCTGTATACATATCCTACGACATCAAAGCCGTCATATTTACCTCATAGCACAGACTACGCCTCATAGCCACCACTACTGCTTGTTACTTGGAGTAACAACTTTAGACAACAACAACAAGACTGCATTTGTAAACTCTGGAGAAAGATCAGGTTGGGTAAGGTAATGGTGGATAATCAAAGCTATTCATAATTTTGACCATTATATACGCATCAGGAAGTAGCATGGAAAAAAAACAGGAATGATAGCACACGTCCGTGTTACTTTAGTTATAAATATGTATCTGTATGTGTGCATATCTCAGATACTTATGTAAATTACACAAAATAAACATGGAAAGGAGAAATAAAGTAATTTCTACATGGATTACGTGTTGTTAAATTTTATGTCTTGATGCTTTAACATACATATACGAATACGAGGAAGAAATCCGCCCGAATTGAGAATTATGTACAGAACTATAATAGTCTGATGAACCAACAATTTTTCTTTAACAGATTTTCTACCGCTTTTCTACTTTCTGTTTATTGTGTTTTATTTATATTGGAGAACTTAATCCTTGATATAATCACATGATATAATCACGAGCTCGTAAACAATCCTGTTTATTGCAGCTTTGTGTGGATAAAAAGGAAACACTCAGGTATTTCATTTGATCGTTTGCAAATAGAGGCAACAAGGAACTAATATCAATTTACGAACGGTGAAATTAATATATGGATCCATGGATAATGCAGCAAGACTTTACAAACGTACTCGAAAAGGTTCGGTGAAGTTAGAAAGTTTTGTCTATGAAATTAGCTTGTACAGAATTTGTGCAGTACATTAATGAGTTGTTGAATTAGAGTACTTTGCAATTTATAACATGAAATTTAACAGCTATCTTAACCCCATATCAAAAAGTTTTTGGTTCAACAAAAAAAGGAATTAATATCAACATATAAACGTGTTAAACAGTGTATTTAGAACTTAAAACATCAGGGATAATAAAACACCTTTATATATGATGAGGTTGTAGGCTATATAGTACGATCAAAGAAAAATCATGGTGGAACATCACTTTCCGGTGTCTTGTTTTGTGGGAATTCATAAAACAAGGAAACCTCATAGAAAATTGTTGAACTATATTTCAATCAAGAACATATAGGAAGCGGCAGAAAGGATTTTACACTTTCAATGTTTGATTAAAATGAAATAACTTAAGTTACTGAAGCGACCTTTCTTCAATGCAAATAGTTCTTGAGATTTTCTTTCATAATTTCACAGTTATTAACAATGCAAATAAATAAATGTAGAAATATTTTAAGAGTGAATTTCAATACATATTAAAGACTTCAACGTTTTCTACTATCATATTTCTAACATTCTTAGACCGTTTTAAGTTTTGACAGTCAATGTACTTTAGTTCGATGACCTAGCTATTAATCAGATGATATATTGGTATAGACGTAATTCTGAGTTCGCATAAGGCAAAGTAGCGTAATAATGCTTTATTTATTACTTGTTTATAGCAAAATAATTACTTTAAAAGCATTTGGTTTTTTCTTTCTGATGCTAATCGAATGTTATAAATATTTCAGCATTTTCTGATTTATAACAACTTAACTTTGAAATTGCGTGCAGTTTTTTTATTATCACTAAAAATGAGGTAATGTTAAGTAGATATCGTAGAGTATGTATATGTATATACTTGGTTATCTTTAAGTAAACAAAATGTTTCATTTAAATTTACCACTCTATCTTCAAATCTTAATTGCATAGAAAGTGCACACACTGCAAAACAATTTAATTTGAGAAATTGTAACATTATTTCAACTAAATAAACCTTCTTTTGGACCGGATCTCTTCTTATAATTAGATCTTAGAAATCTTAGTCTAATAATATAACCCGTCTAACCAATTTCAATAAAACAAGTAGAGGGTGAGTTGTAAATCGACACATACTAGGTGTTCTTTTTTAATAAAAGCAATTTGAAAATAGGATGTCTTAATAAATAATTTGATATATTCAGGCCTTTTATAATGGAGAGCAAAATTGAAAGCAAATTTCAATTACTCATAACAGAGTACCTACTCCCTCAATTTCAATACTAAATTTGATAATACTGCATCTAAAAATACTCAATTTTAGAGCAAAGATAAGTTGGATTAGACTATTGTGTTTTGATAATAGAAAAATGTAGTTTTTTTTTGTAACGACCTTTTAAATCCATTCTCTATATTACACAATGTTACTGTTTTCCTATATTAAATTTAAAATTTAAATGACATAGGTAACAGACGCAGCAAGTCAACAAGAAAATGTTAAATTTTCCAGAAAATGGATTATATTATAAAAGAACTTACAAAATCCCGAATTTTTTAATTCTGCTATGTAAAACGAACACAGATTGTGGTGACAAATATTGCGCTCTTAAAATAAATGAAGTAGATAATTTGCTATTGTTGATGTGAATCAATCCGCATTTTTTCGTTTCGTAGACTTTGATAAAACACACTTGTCAAAAATGCTTTATCACGTCATAGTAATGGGCTACCAAAGAAGTTCTTGCTTATTTGTACGAATATCTGTTACTTAAACTTGTGTTTTGAAACCTACGGTATTAGAATGTTCTAAATTTTACAAAATAAGTAATAGATAGTGTAAATTAAATTGTAGTCGTTTTTGTTATATTTGTGGAGAATTTTTGTAAGAAAAAGATCTGATCAGATACCCTGAAAACAGCATCTTGCAGCATTTTTGGGATTCAGTATTATAGCTAGTTCATGAATCATGAAAACAGCTGTGAGTTCTACATGATATAGACTTCTGGGTTCAACTCTAAAAATAAACTTAGGGTTGTTTGCCCTGATATTCCCTCTATCACAGCCAATATATCATTCAAGCATCGTATGTACCATGTCCTTGCAGACTTACAGTTGTCTAGATCTAGCTTCTAGCATCTCGATTATAACAATGAAGATTTTTCAATAAAAAAGGGGTTTTGGGACTGTCAGGGTATCCCAGGACTTTTCAAGGCTATGGATCAAGAATATCTTTGCCAATTGTGAAAATGCCGTGAAGATTAAGGAGACACATGCCACGATATCTGTTCTTAAGAGATTAATAAAATATGTACAGGTCAAGTCGAAAGTATGGGGAGACCTAAAGTTGTGTGGCTTGCTATCGGATATGCAATGTGGATATAGCAAATATGTCTGTTTTTGATGTTAAAGAAATATCATTGCTAGAATTTTGAAAGAAATACCAAAAGAGAAGATATTTGTGGGCTAGCAAGGACAGAAAGTTATGTAAGATAATAATTGTAACAACTTTTTGTCTTTGAAAAAAAAAGTGCTTGGACATCGTTTAAAAAAGGTTGTCAAAGGAATTTTTAGAAAATAAAAAGATGATAGATATCACGAAATTATTGAGGGATTATTGCGAACTTATCACGAAATGGATATAAATAAGTCTCTTAAAATATATTTCCTTCGGTCGCACTTAGACTTTTTGCTGCAAAATTATAGCATGACTAAGGAGCAAGGCGAACATTTCCCCAAGTATTTGAAAGTTTTTTAAGATCGGCACAAAGGTTTTGAGATGAAAATATGTTAGAGGATTCCCGAGTGATCCGCTCTGAAGAACATTGACTCAAAAAATTAGAAAAAAACAAATGAGCATAAATCAGTTTTAATTTTTTGTTTGATTTATAATGTACTCTTGTGTTGTTATTATTAATTAAATGTTTCTATAATATAACGTGATGGCTTTCTTTAATATTTTTTGTGAACCAACCTACTATATTAAATAAATTTGTAAATGAGTCATGAAGTTTATTTTCACAACCAACCTTTTTATTCTCAATATATAAAAAAAGTTTATTGTATTTAATGCCATGTTTATAGTATTTCATATAGGGACAAATTATGAAACAATCAATACACTTTATTAATTAAAAAATCGAGCCATAAACATTATAATTTCTAAAATTTAACGTGTTTTAATTCTATGCCAGTGAGGCCGCAATGAAAAGAATTTATAGCTTGATCAATTTCAGACAAACAAAATATTCTTCTAACTTAATACTCACAAAATACACATACTTAAAAAATACTACTTACCGGTTGAATACTACTTTTTCGACTATTACTTCTAATACCGGAGTCTTTTCTGCTATTGATGCTATGACCCATACTGAGTTGATCATCCAATAATATCGTTGACAGTCTATGAGGTACTTCCAAACACGTTTTTGCCTATCTAAATGCGACACTGTTATACTCCTAGCTCTCTCTGAAGGCATATAATCGAAATTTGGTGACCTACCGCGTTTCGACCGATTACTACCCGCCCTACTCAGAAAAGACAGTTCATTCGGGGATCTTCCATACTGTGAACGATAGCTACCGGTCCGAATGAAATGCGAGAACTCGCCAGCGCCAAATTCGTACGGGGCTATATCACTACGCGATTGACTAATGTACGATTTTATGTCTATAACGTCCTTTTGTTCTTCGAAATCACATTGGCTGATATTGGTCCACGAACCTTCGGGTTTTCTACAACCATTTTGAGTTTCTATAATTGTGGGAACTTGATGGTAACCAGTCGTTGAAATTCCAGAATCATCCACATTTAAAACGTTTTGTTCCGGCATAGTATCTTTCGAGTCCAATTTTTTTAAGAATTTCGGAATCTTCCATGTCTTTATTTTTACAGTGTATTTACCAGAACTTGCTGTTGATGTTGGCGTTTTTACTTGGCTGCTATCATCCTTAGATTCACAATCAATTGCATTATCAGGTTCGCTTTCGGAATCCAAAATGCTCGGTAAACTGTTGGCTTTAATCTTGCAAACATCTGGAGATAACTGGTTAGGATTATTGTGCGGTTTTAGGAGGAAGTATCACAGGATAAAACTCTAGGTCGTGTTTGAGGAGACATATGCGGAGGTGATGTGGGCGGGGAAACTATTAACTGTAATGAACTAGCCTGTACTTTATTTGTTGGGCTAACTTTAAAACTACCGTTGTATGAAGATATTCTTTCACATTTTCTTCCCAATATGAAATATGTATTTAATCCTGCAAAAAACGAGAAAACAATTATCAGTGTATATCCAGTCATACTCTGTAGAAGTAGGTACTATATCTGCTAAATTTTATGTATAGTGCGGCCAGGTCTGTTAACTTCCAACTGCTTAGATGAAATGTAATTATTTAGTCGGAAATGATCAGAAATGGCATGGTTTATCTCGAGCTTTAATTTGTAGCGTTGTTACAAGGTTTGACTATATGGCTATAACACTTATTTTGAATGCTGTATTGTGCAGCATATCAAATCTTTGTAAATCATTTGACCATTTGACCACCATTGAAGCAAGTTGTACAGCAATAATATCATCACGAAAATTTCGGATCTATAGAGCCGAGATGTGATAGATGAGAAGACTCGAAAATTTCGTTTATTTATTTTCTATGGATTAGAAGTTATTTATTTATAAAAACACAAAATTGGTCGTTCGAATGCACGACTTTTTGTATTTCTTTAATTAAAAGAGGAATCACAGTAAATTAGATTTCAACAGTAGTCGGTTGAAATGTGCAAACACCTTAATTAGCTATACGTGTTTTATATTTATTAATTTTATTTATATTTTGTCTGTTCGCTCATAAATATGGCATCAGCCTAACAGTAATAAAATAACTAAAACGTTCGTGTTGAAAAGAAATCTTTAATCAAAAGAAATATGTGTATTTCTTAAAAAAATATATTCCGCCCTAAAATATTTTATATGCATGTATGCCGCAAGTGAAAAATAATGTTTTCTCGTCACAACTAAATAATTTCTTAGATGTACGAGGGAGCGTTTTTATATTCGCGGAATGGGGGATAAGGGGTGGAAATAAAAAAACCAAATTATTTTTCTTTTTCGATATATTCACCTGCAAGACGAATACATTTTCACATCTTTCAATTAATTTATTTATACCCTCATAAAAAAAATGATTTCTCTTTATCTGCAAAATACGCTGAAACTGCCTCCTTGCTTCATCATCGGCAGTAAAATTTTTATCCCGCAGCTCTTTTTTCATTTTCGGAAACAGGTAATAATCACTCGGGGCCAGATCTGGGCTGTAGGGTGGGCGATTCACAATTTCGAAGCCCACCTTATGCAGGGCAGCTAACGCAACGCGGCTCTTGTGGACGGGCGCGTTGTCGTGCAAAAGCAGCACACCTTTCGTCAATTTTCCCCGTCTTTTCTCTTTAATGGCTTCTTTTAGTCGCTCTAATATTGAAGCGTAATATTCTCCGGTTATAGAAACATCTTTATCTTTATAATCAATCAACAATATTCCTTCCGAGTCCCAAAATACCGTTGCCATGAGTTTCCCAGCTGATTGTGATACTTTAAATTTCTTGGGAGGTGCTGTGCCCTTTTATGCCACTGCATGGAGTCTTGTTTGGACCCAGGTTCATAATGATGAACCCAAGTTTCGTCTCCAGTAACAATTCGACTCAATACACCATCCTTGTCTTCATTACAGAGGTCCAAAAATGCACGCGAACAGTCTACGCGCTGTTGTTTTTGCGGAGGCGTGAGCATTCTCGGCACCCATCTTGCGCTGACCTTAGACATGCTGAGATGATCGTGTATGATTTTAAAAATTGTTGTATCGGATACTCCAACCATTTCTGCGAGTTGTTTCTTCTTTAGTCGAGCATCTTCGAGTACAATTTTTTCAACTTTTTGGATAAGTGCTGGCGTGGTCATCTCAATGCTCCTGCCCGGCCTCGGGTCGTCTTCAAGGGATTCCCTTCCTTGTTTAAATAAACTATGCCACTTGTACACCATGGTTTTTGCTGGACAAGAGTCGCCGTAAACCAATGACATCTCATTTATTATGGTCGCGACTGATTTTCCTTGCCAGGTAAGGAATTTTATAACGGCACGATATTCGATTTTTTCCATATTTCACTTTTCACTCCTGATTATGTTACTTGGTTGACGATAGCTCAAAGACTAACTGTCTAATAACAATGAAACTTCGGATTTATACTAATTATGAGTCCCTGCACATGCCACGCTCCCAATGCGCGTAATCACCCCCTACAACCCGCTCATTCCGCGAATATAAAAACGCTCCCTCGTATCTTGGACTTTAACTGAACAATTGAACAAATTAAATTGTCTTGCCGTATTCTGGCAATTTTTTTGGTTTTCTTCATATAAAATAATTATCTCAATTTTCACCTCCTTGGTAAATTTTGGTGCCATTGTTGTGAAATTAAAGTCACGTATTTATTTCTGGCTCACTTATGGCAGTCAAGCTCATCACCTCTGTTTTAGATTCGATTTTGCTACTTGATTTTTAGGCCATAATCCACTCATTAAATATCGAACTAAAATTTTGCACACTGCGGTATTTCGTAAATCTGAACAACTTTTTCCTATAACATTTTTCGATTGGAAGCGAATTCAATGTGGCTGCCATCAGAGATGAAAAGAAGTAACGACATAATGATCAGGCTGTATAAAATTTTCGAAATCTCTTCATATCACAAAGTAGATCTTGTAAATTGGAACAAGTTTTATTTGAATCACTTTTTTATTACGACTATAATACAGTACTGACAGGGCTGTTGCGGACATTTTGGGCCACCGCGATAGATAATACATGGAAAAAATAAATATTTGACGATCGAGTTGAAATTTTGCATAAGGCGGTAGTTCGTAATTCTGAACAACTTTTTCTTATAACATTTTTCGATTGGAAGCGAATTCAAGATGGCTGCCATAAGAGATGAAAAGAAGTAACGACATAATGACCAGGCTGTATAAAATTTTCGAAATCTCTTCAGCTCACAAAGTAGATCATGTAAATTGGCACAACTTTTTATTTGAAACATTTTTTTATTACGACTATAATACAGGACTTACAAGGCTGTTGCGGATATTTTGGGACACACTGTATAATGTTCTTACAAAGCCATTTGAACACAATTTACACACACAAAACTATACCACGAGAGTTACAGTGAAAGCCAGACAAGTAATACAGCTTACTGCAACTAACCACCCTCCACACATAAAAAATTGGTAATTAGCCTGGAGCGTTGATTGAAGGAATACATAAAGATGCGCAACCTATGACAGTTGACAGAAATCTCAGATCCCTTAAATGGAGATTTGCATTTAAGGGATCTGAGATTTCTGTCAACTATCATAGGTTGCGCATCTTTATGTATTCCTTCAATCAACGCCTGGAGTTAAAAAAACGGTGTTTTACATTCAATATTGCGTATGTATTTGCATTAAAAAAGAAATATAAATGACAAATCAGCAAAAATAATTATTTTATTGGCATTAAATATTTATTTGTCACTATTTAAAAGAATTACTAATTTATTTATACTTTATTTTGCATATTAATTCCAAGAAAATCTTTTCTTAGTGTATTATTGTATGTAAAATACTTCTTTATCGTAGCGTCCTATTAAATTAAATACACCTTTTAGCTTTCGGTAAGTTTATATTTTTACTTACTATCAACTTATCTTTTTATCTTCATCAGAAACGATTTATAAATTAGACTGTAAAAAAATGCACAAATCGTAGCAACTGAAAAGCGGTAAAATATAGATTAGCTAATACCTTATAAAAAAATTCTATACATTTTGGGTTCTCATTTATCAAAAATGTATAATTCATTTTTTTAAATATTAAATTAATATGCATATATTAACTCTCTCTCTATTATAACTAACTAGCACTACCCCTGCAATTAAAAGTACCCTTAAATGCATCGCCATGTGGTTATATTTACACCTTTTCCCACCGTTGTAAAAAGACTCTTAAACACTTGGTAATAGATAATCTTTGTGTTTAGTTTTGAATACACTATGTAGTATAACGCAAAATGTATTTAAGTACTTCATAAGCCTAATCTATATTTAACCGTTTTTCAGTTGTTATAATTTGTGCATTCTTTACAGTCTACTTTATAAATCGTTTCTAATGAACGTAAAAAGCTAAAATGTATATTTTCTTCACGAAGTATAATAGGCTACCACGATAGAGGAATCTTTCCACAATATTTGAAAATATTACAGCAAAGAAAGATAATTATTTCTAATTGTTATTTTAATAGCAGTTTCGGCAATATGCAACAATTATACGTGTAACGACTGTATTTAGGAGTTAATTGTTTACTGTTTCTCAATTTCTTGTTTATTTTTCGATTAAGGCACGCTGACTGCGTAGATGGATATTGTACATGATGATATGGGATTTATAAAAAAATAAATCTGGCTAATTGGTTAATATTTGATTCTTCCTTAAGCTCTTAATAACAGAATAATTTTACGTCGATATTTAGATAAAAGTTCATATTGTAGTAAAGCATATTGTACAATAAAATAATGTTAAGCGATATAATTTTCCTTCTCGGGTATATATCAACATACATGATATAAACTAATCTACAAAATGAAAGAAGCAATTTTAACAGAATTTGAAGAATCTCAAGACAAAAAAAAATCGAGAAAATTGTTATGAAAACCCTTACAAACCATTAAGATGAAGCCTTTATAGAATACAACACAACATGCACTAGATAAAGCCCCAAATAAAAACTTGGTCAAGAAACAGACGGTATGTCTGTAAAATTGAATTACGAATAACTATTCAGGGTGGTATTTCGAAGTCGCAGAAAATCTAAATTTTGAAACAAATGATATTTTGTATACAGATGACCGAGAAAAATGTATAAAGGTATGGAAGGATCCGAAATACACAATCCAAAGACCAAACCAAAAGTCGTACTCCGACCTCCAACGAATTACAAGTTACAGATTTCTGTGTCCCAAACAGCTTAAATAAGGAGTAAAGATAGATATCTGAAAAGATAATGAAGCCAATGAAAAGCTTTGATTTCATATAGCTTTACATCTAACCTTGTCTAGAAATGTCAAGTTAATCTTATACAGCTGATCACAAACAATGTATTCTTCATATGGGTTTCAGGGCAATGCAGAGCTAAAGGAAATTGTATGGCAGATGAACAAAGAAGACAAGGAATTCATATATACTTTGTTAAATCGGAATCGTTCTATGGCGTTCTTCAAAGCCCATTCGAAGAAGAACTCCAAGAATATAGCAAAGGAAAGTACCTCGCTTTGAACAAGACTCGGACAAATACAAACAGAGATATTTATGACATACATTTTTAACTAACTTTGTATTCATATTTTGTACAAGAACGTTAGCATCAGAGAATATTGATACGAAGATTTAAAACCAACTGAAAAAGGTTTTAATCGACTATACAAAAAATTCTAAATATCACACAAAAAGTTAACAATATAAGTACATAATAACAATTTCAGTTTCAATTGCAGTGCTGAAGACCTAAAATACCTTCTAAGGTTCTAAGTTCTAATTCACTTGTGCCTGATTTGAACAGGATATATAATGACAATGAGTCATGCTTTTTCTGTTTCACTAGGTTAGATTGTCAGATTTGTTTTTAATTATTTTTTAATGAAATAATCTTAGTGTATTAGCTTATATTTACTTAATAATTTTAAAACCATTATCGGCTCCATAAAACCATCAATCATCGTAAAGTAATTAATCGGCATAAGCTTTAATTAAAAGCCGATAATGTAAAAGGTACAAAGTTAAACGGGTAAATAACGTTTATTCCCTATTTTCACAAAATCAATTTTCTATTAAAGCAAGTAGTTAATACAATGTAACATAGGCATATGCTAGATCTGTACACTTCTAATTATAGTGTCTGCAAAGCGGCTTTAATTAATTGTCTTAGAAATACGCACCAGTTCTGACAATATGGTAATTGAGCTAATATTGCTTCCGTAGGGCGAAATTATTCTAGATCTAAATATAAGAACAATATTTCAATCAATAGTATTTATTAGTTTCAGTAGTAGTTTATTTCTACTTTATATTTGCTTTTTAAAGCTTATTATCTAAGAGTTATTTACTATCATAAAACTTTGGAAATAGAATTAAGAAGTATTTGCAATATCTACAAGAAAGAATAATGAGAAACAAACTCAATATTCTACATTAAGAAAATGAAATCTAGGTACAGACTTTAAAAGATTTGTGTTTCTTTTTACATTCACCACCGAAATACAAAGAAAAGTACAAATCTGAAGTACAATTTGAATTCAAGAATAATACACTTAAGGTCACTGTATAGTATCAGAGCTTTATAAAATTAGTATAAACGCAGCAGAAGGTCGTGAATTTTAGTAAACCTCCTTAGTGTATGATTAGATAGTATAAATACAACGCGTAGGTTGTGGAAAAATATCTAAGTGTAAAAAATCGTTACATGCAATGTAGGAGAGTTATCGGGTTTGCGTTCGGCTAACGTACGGCCGAAGAAAAACAATCTTGAGTTGTAAACTAGTATGCAATCCTGAGGCCCGCGAAGTTAGCACCGCAAAGTGGTTAAAAATCAACGTTAGAAAGGATTGACCATTTATTGACCACTATTGACCATCAGCGATTTCGATTGACTACATTTTGTTTACGCTACAGCCACTATATTCAATTTTGGGGTGTAATAGCGAAAATGGTAAAATGTGGAAATATAAAAATTTTGTTCATCGGATACGTTGACCATCGTTTGACCCTGTTTGACCACCTTTTACATTTTCAAAATTATCAAACATATAACATATTACATTATCAAAATTATATAACGTGTCGATGGCTGCAGTGGTTAGGCGGCTGACTATTGTTGTGAGAGGACGATAGGTGCCGGGGTTCAATTGTCTGGAGGGACGGTGACATTTTATCAGAGAGTTTAATCCCGGATCGACTTGCCATTCGCTGTTGGGAACAAAGTGATTAACAGCGCGGCATCATAAAAGGCGATATGATGCTGTCACAAAGCCATTTAAACACAACTTACACACACTAAACTACACCGCGAGAGTTGCAGTGATAGCCAGACAAGTAATACAGCTTACGGAGTCACTGCAACTAAGCACCCACCACACATTTAAAAAAAATCACAAAAAAACTATTAGGATTTTTTTTTACTGCAAAGACTAAATTTTTGTTGTAGGATAAGATTGACCAACGTTTGACCATGTTTTATAACAAGATAATTTTGTTGAAAACTTATCAATAGTCAAAAAATGAAAAAACAAATGAACAAACAAAATTTAAATAAAATGAAGTCAAACGTAGAAAATGTCACAACCTCTTGCTTCTGGCCAATTAGTCATTGCAAACCACAAATTATCCCTCGGATAAATTTTACCTGACCTTGGAGATATACACCTGTGTGCAAAATAATAGCAGTATAGTATATTTCTTTACCAGGGTTGTATAACACTTAGACTTGCCTAGAAAGGCATAGTAATATGTAACATTTTTTATACGTTAATTTTTAAATTACGGGCACTAAAGTGTGTCGGTGGAAAATGAGCTTTTTTGTGGTGGAAGTAGAGTTAAATTTATGTTTTTTTATTAGTAAAAAAAAGAATGTAATGTGCTAACCCAACATTCCAAATTTGGTTTCATTATCTGGAGCGGTTCCAAAGTTATGAATTTTTTACTTTACGAAAATCTCTATCTCTATTTCGTAAAGTAAAAAATTCATAACTTTGGAAGCGCTGCAGATAATCAAACCAAATTTAGAATGTTGAATTGGGACATTACATTCTTGTCAGTAGTAGTCAATCCTCCCTATCGTTTTTGTGGATTTTTGACCACTTTGTGGTGCCAATTTCGCACACCTGGAATCCTGTCGTGTATAAATGTGCCACAGTCGACGAGCTCACTTAATCGTCCAATGGTGAATATAGCGCGTAATTCTTTTTCTTATAATTTAAATTAAATGCAAAATTGCATGTGTAAGGCGCTGGCATGTGTAGCGAATTCACTACCGTTCTCCATGTGTACTATAGCAGACAAAAGAATTGAATCACCTATTTTGCGGGGTGGTGACAGCGACTTAATCTCTGATTTACTATTTGTTTGGTCAACTGCATGTCTCAGGTATATGGCTTTACATATTTATATATAAAATACGCTACAGTTTATATCTGCATATATATATATTGAAATAAGGTAATAAAAACTATCGGGAAGCGGACATAGTACGTTCGATATTTCTTCCACATACATATATTGAAATATATTATACTTTTAAGCCTTAACGTATCACATACAACCCTTTTGCACAAAAATTAGTATACATATTTAAAATTAATTATTATTATTAATAATTAAATTAATTTCTATTCAATAAGTCAATCAATATTTCCTGATATACATACAATACGTATATCATATAAAGTAATTCGCTATAGTGTGTGAAAAAGGGACGAAGTCAAATATAATACTATGAAAAAACAATAGAAGCAATTTAATCTGAAAAATGATTATTTATCTACTTAACAGGATTGTCTACCAGCTGATTATTTTTCAGCGGTGCCATATCTACATAATTCTATAAATCGTTTGCTTGATTTTATTTCAATATAATTTGAAAATTGGGCTTCATACACATATTTCTACAAATATTTTATATTATTTTATATATATTTTATATTATTATATACAATTTTGTCCATTGATATTCGATATTAACTTCACAATCTCTATTCCCGTTTACCTTGATAGAGGGATAGAGATTACTCAATTAATATTTAGATTTAATTATTGAAATTTGCTATAAGCATGCGAAATACACATCTGTGTATGAAGCCCAATTTTAAAATACGTTTTAAATAAATTATAAAAGCATTATATTATCAAAAATTTAACTGCGTCAACATTGCCAACTGTGAAACGCTAGTCGGGCCTCTTAATAATTCAAAAATATATTTTCTATCTATTGTGTTTTGAATGTTGTAGTTAAACCTAGAATACCAATAAACGGTAAAGGTATACTGCAAATAATGAAACAGGGTGACTGGTAATGAAACGGTCATAATTTACAACATTTGCAATAGCTATAGCCCAATTTGCCTTAACCAAAAGTCGCCCGTTTTCGAGATATTGTGTTTTTTTCGAAGTTCACTAATTACGATCACTCAAACTTAAAATTTACGAAAATAATGGAGCTTTTTCTCAATTTTTCAGTTTGTCTGCCTAGAGGACGTTAAATACTTGGAAAAAATTAAAAGAAAAAAAAATTAAAACTTCCGCTTTTGATGAAACTGTAGACACAACCGCTACCTTTGTGACTATTTATTTAGTGATTGTGTCTACAGTTTCATCAAAAGCGGAAGTTTTAATTTTTTTTATTTTCAAGTATTTAACGTAATTGTCACGGATAAGTAATGTCTGTTGAGATGTCCTATAGATAGACAAACTGAAAAATTGAGAAAAAGTTCCATTATTTTAATAAATTTTAGGTTTGAGTGAGAATAATTAATGAACATGAAAAACAAAAAAAAAACATATCTCAAAAACGGGTGACTTTTGAATAAGGCAAATTGGGCTATATCTGTTGCAAATGATTTTTACTAACACGCTGTCAAATACCGTTTCATTACTAGTCACCCTGTATCTTTTAAAATAACAGATGAGCCGGATGGTAGAAATTAAACCAAACAATTCAAGAATGTAATAATTTTTTGAAATTTTAGAATACTCTATTTCGAAGACACAGTATAAAGTCAAATCATAAAATTTTACAACATCAACAATTAACAATAAAGGTTAACTAACACAAAAAAATCTACTTAACATTATTATTAAGATTATAATACAATAAGACATTAATACTTTGAAAGGATCCTCATTTTCTATAGCCACATCTATAATCATTTGTAATCACCCTAGTAATCTATCAATCGATCAGATAAACGAATATATGCATACAATATAATAACAGGTACAATCATTGTAAAATAAAAGTATTTAATTATTTGTATTAGCAAATCCGTAACTACATTAGAAACTCTTTCTAAGAAGTAAGTAGCCAGCTATTAGTATAATTAAGGACGGAGCGCAGTGCTCTAATTCTGTCAAAAAATATGTTTTTTCTTAAAGTAGTATTTTATATATCGCAAATTATAACTATTCTTTTATATGTGTATACGACGGCTAACACATATATTGATAAATATTACAGCGGACGCTGTGATAATGCTATTTGTAGGTGTATTTACAGTGCATGCTATTGCGGAAGATATTACTACCTAATGTCTTTATACTTATGTCTAAGATATTCTACAGCATACAGCCGCTGGCACTTTACAGTTGACCAAGTTGTTTGTCTGTTTATATTTCGCTACCTGATTTAGTCCCGAGGAAATTTTATGGCATTTCGATTCAATTCATTTGTCTATTATAGTACATACATAGTATATGTATTATATATATCGACTATTGTCCTCACCAATACCTATTGGTGGCATATAGCAGCGTTATGTTACGCTGAGTAATGGAGAGCTATCAATACTGATGCATGGTAGAAGTCAGAATCAGGTACTGATTGGTAAGTGTCATATTTAAACCTATAATTCAAGAGAAATAATCATAAATAGAAGGGAGTCGTTGGTTTATGATGCGAATTGTATTGCTATCAACGCATCTGCACCATATAAGTATGTTACTTTAATTAAAAGATGATTTTTATATGTGTGTATCTTCATAATCAATTGGATTCATTGAAACATTGAAAAGAAAATGCTAGATGAAATATAAACTTTACGACGTATTGAGTAAATAAAACTAAAAAGTAAATAGGTCTCGTCCTTATTTCAGTTTCTTTGTAATTAAAATGTATACCATGCATAAATACACTCACCCAATAATGAGGGAGCTTGAATAAGTTTCATAGTTGTTTTTATTTATTATAAGAAAAACGGTTTTGCTAAAAGAAAATCCATTCGTCGTTGTCTTTGGTTAGGATAAGACCAGAGTTGTGTCTCTGTTAGTGACAGTAAACTGTATTAAAATAATAAAGTTACTTATTTCGAGTAGTCAGTCGCTTAAATCCTTAGTTACTACAATCTTAAAAAATCATTTATATTCAAAAGACTAACAGTATGAATAAAATATTACCGAAATTGCTATTGTAAAAATGCAAAATAATTCTCCATAGTCTAATGGAATTTGCAATGAAATTAGTATATAATTATATTAGGTAATAAAAGATTGTTATGAAAGCAATCTTTAAAAGGAAGCATAAATTCGCAGGACTGCTGATGAAATTCCACGATTATTACACAAGTATAATAATGAAACGAGAATATATTAATCAAACACAACAGATGTTCGATAATTTATTCACTGAATGATATATTAGCTTAAAATAAACATAAGTAGACTAGTACTTAGTTTACATCTATAGATTTTATTTTTAGCCGTTCTTTTTTATTAAACGCGTATCTTTAAAAAATACACAAACAGAAGTAACCATTAACACTTTTAATGGTCTAAACAACGCAATTAAATTTATAGTTTAAGTTGCAATCAGTGACATATTACACTGGTCAACTGGAGTTTTGTCTCAGAAGTACCAATAGTTGTACTCAATGCAGTTTTTTTTGTTTTTTTCAAATATGTCTATATTCATAACTTCTCCATCGCCCAGTTTTTTTGTTCATTGTCAAAATGCTTCTAGGACATGGTAAATATGACGGAATCAAATGAACTAACTCAAACGCTATTGTTGCTTGTTTATCGATTCCTCTAAAGTTTGTTTAAAAGCTTGCTTCTACATAATGCAATAAATTCCCATCAGGACCTAACTCATTCTACTAGTATGAAAGAAATGTATGAAGTGGAGAAATTGAGTATTTCTGGCGATTTGATGGTTATTCACTGATTCTTGGTCTGCAGCTTGGTTATACAAACTACTGTTATTTTTACGTGAAAGGGATCAAATCATTTATTTCTATACAAAAAAAAATGCGAAAGATGACGCATTGAGTAACCCTAAAAGTGGACATATATCTACCTCCGTTTTATAGTAAATTAGGATTAATGGCGAATATCGTGAACACTATGGACAGTATTCCTGCTTTCATGTACTTTAAACTGAAGTTAGTGATGCAAAACTTAAAAAAGGATTATTTGTGTGTTCACAAATACGATCACTAATTTATGATGAAAAGTTTGAGGGACTATTGAATCCACTAGAAAAAGCAACGTGACAAGCATTCAAAAATGTTAGTTTCTTTTAGAAAATCAAAATATGGAAAATCACCATAATATTGTCAACGATCTTAGAACATCATAAAAAATTGAGTTGTACGTGGGCAGTTCAAATATTATCTTTGACATAGAACATAAAAATGTTTTGTCTTGTGCTGCAAACCACTCGTTTACCTCTATCATCAGTTACTAGAGGCCAAATCTGCAAAATAGGGCGGCGGTTGAAAAATTTCGAAGCCTCCATTATGAATTGCGGCCATTGGAACACAGCTCCTAAGGGTAAAAGCGTTGTTCTGATGAAACAGTATCTACACCACCTCTGAGTTTTTCCCTCCTTTTTTCTTTGGTGGGATCACGCAGTTTTGAAATGAAAGCAGCATAATATTACACAGTTATATAGTCTAACCACGTGGTAAAAAGTCTATACAGATGTGACCATGATCTTCCTCGCACTTGCTGTTGCAAGAAATTTTCTAGGAGATGGTAAATTTTTGTGCCTCCGTTCCATGTTTTGCCTTTTTGATTCAGACTCATAATGGTGAACCTAGGTTTCATCGACAGTAACAAATTTTGCTAGGAAGTGCTGAGGATCTCGTTGATAGCGTCTCTGAAGCGACCTGTCGAATGCGTTTTTGCTCTAGTGTCACCATTTTTAATACCCATCGTCCAACCACCTTCTTGAGATCTAATTCTTTTGTAAAATGATTTTTATGCTACCTATTGAAACCCCACAAGCCCGACCTATGAATTTCGCAGTGATTCATCTGTTTCAGGGCCATGTCATGGACCAGGTCAATGTTTTGTCCAGCACCAACACCTGTGTCAAGGACAATATTATTTGCAGTACCCTCGTAATATGTAGTTAAAAGTACACTTCCTACACTCGCAGCTAGATTTTTTCACGAAAAATGTCTCCAGTGAGCGATAAGCGTGAGATACAGATGCCAAGATAAATGGAATTCCAATATGCAGGCCGATTATTGTTAGTCCATCAAATGTGATTCTCCACATGCAGCAGAAGCTCGTCATTTTTTACTTTGTAGGTTAGTTAAAATATGTAAATATCGAATATTTATCTAGTTAAGAAGAACAATGTATTAAAATATTTAAAATCATAAATGCTTGTGTCTCGAAAACTGTTTGTGAAGCGGCAAAGCCGGTATCATATTTGCATTCAGGAGAAAAATACTACTGGGATCACATATTTTTCTTTCTTCGAAAGAAAAGTTTCTTTTTTGTTCCTGAATATTACTGGTTGTCTTTAAATATTATCTAGAATATTTTATTGATAAATAAATTCGTTGAGAAGTATACAGTAGCACAGTATCGAAATACTGCGAAAAAGTATCATATTTAATAGTTCTATGTAAGAGCTAGCGTGGATCAATAATTAAAGCCCCAAGGAACGACGAAAAAGTATAAAAAATATTGAAATTATGTAAAAACTTTCTGAAATAGATATATCCATTATTAATTCCTCTAAGGGAAAGAATGTTGAGAGAAAATGGGGAAGAGTTGGAAAAGCGGAACTCACTAGCTACTATCGTTGAAGGCGACAGTTTTGCGGTATGGAGTTACACATCCGCGTCTAGAGTGGAAAACTTACACTTTATAGCTGGCACACGTTCAGTCGTTTCATTTATTGTAATATCTCGAAGACAAATTTATATGCTACTGCGAGAAAAAGGTCTTGTAGAAAATCTTTTATACAAGCTTCAAAAAATTTGACGATTTCGAATGTCGTTCCATAGTAATAATAAAATTTCCTATGTAAAAATAAAAAGAAAGGAATCCACTAGCAAGAAAAAATGTATATGACAAAAAAAGGTTAAAAAGTAATTATTGAGTATAGAAAAATTGATGCAAGTTTTTAGAATTTACATTTTAAATATGTACGTTCAAAGTAACTGGTATTTACCCTAATGCACTTACCGTATAACCGTATAACATACCGTACTTAAACTTACCTACAGTACTGTCAGATAAAATCACTACCAGTGAAAGTGAGTTGGATTCATACTCTTCGAGGTTTTGTTTCCGTGTGGAATAAACTGGACACTTGCGAACAAGATCATTAATCAAGATCGCTTAGAGGATCTGCTTGGTGTATGTCAGTGTTGTGGTCTTAATACAAATCCAAGTTGTCATCAATTTATTGCCAATTTTAAAACTTTTATTTTAAATAATTTTGTGTCTTCTCTTTCTATCGTATTCAATTGTGAGCAAGATAGTCGACATATCTTAACTAATCTACAATCATTTATCACTGCTATTGAACCTGAAAGTGATAGAAATAGTGCGTTGGATAAGAATGAATTAGAAGTTTCTTCTCTAAATGTTCCAATTAATGATGAAAATGATTTAAATTATCAAGTTGTCATCTTATGTATGTGGATTTTTTCTAAGAAAGTTTAATTTACCTGATTGTGAGGTTTGTAAATCTTCTTTATTTTCTGCTAATGTAGAACTCCATCATACTTACAATGTTTAAGAAATTTTGTGACACAAATAGTTTTCTTTATCACACTCTTAGTTTGGTATTATATATTAATAACATTTACGATAGGATGGTTGTATTGTTGTAATGGTTCGGTCATATAAATTAAATTCGGAAAAAATGTTTGCTGTGTGGAAGGTTAGTTTTTCATGGTACACTTATTTAATTTTATATGTATAAAGTAAGGCCGTGTTTACTGGAAAGGTCCAGCACGTAGCCAATAAATAAAAATGCTGATAATCAAGAAATTGCAAAAAAGACCACGCCCGAGCCCCAAGACAGACCACCCCGAAGAAAGAAGTTGTAAAGGTATTTGGCTATAAAGCTATTCTATTTTATAAATGCGAGCTCGTAGAAAATAAAGTTATTAACTATTATCTTATGTAAATTTTGCCGTTGATGTTCTTTTAAATCCACATATATATTTAGCCTATCAATTTAATCGCGTATTTGTTGTAATTAACTAATAATAGTATATTAAGTATTAAGAACGGTAAGGAGCGTTTACCGATTGAAGACAATTGTCTGAAATCGGTAAAATGTCTTACCGTTCGTGATGCTTATGACGTTTTTCGTTCGATTGAATTCGTTAAAGTATGTAATTCAATCAGATTTATACAAAAATTGTCTCCACATTTATTGTCAGATCGCCCGTTGCTATAGAAATTTGTAGTGTTTGTGAACAACGGCAGCCATTGCAGTTTTTTGTCAAAATTGACATAAAAACGGATAGTGAAAGTACCTAATAACTAAAAACGGATTGTGAAAGTACCTAATAACTAAAAACTCAAGAAAATGATTAAATTAAGTGATTCTGATAACGAGATCGATATCATAGAAGAAGCATGGAATGTTGGTCGTTCATTTCTCATTCCAGACAAGTCCAGAGAACGCTACGAATGCACGTACAGAATTTTTAAGGAATGGTGCCAATATCTTGTCTTCTAACTTTATTTTACAAAATAAGCTTCCTGCAATTGGCAGTTGTAACAATTGTAACTTTAACATTTATGTAAATAAGTAAGTTAAAATTGTTATTTACTAATTATTACAATAATACGTTAATTTTGAATAAATTTACTTACTGTTCTAGAACGCTAATACACTTACCGTCGACTTTTTCGTTAGCAACTAGTAAACAAAACTTGCCGTCTTGGAAACATTCGCGGTAAACCATCAAATAGAACTCAATCGCACGAAAAGGTGCATTTAGCGTTAAGATTTTGTTCCATATGTTATAATACTATACAGATCGTTGCATCGGAAGTGCCGTCAAACGCTCGCTCCGATTGACGTGTTACTTCGTTGAGTAGGTCTTAGCGTTGTAGTATGTATGTATGTACGTGCATAGCTGCGCCGGTGGTATGAATTATACGTAATGTAGGTAGACTCATATGATAAAATTTTCTTTAACGTGCACAATATGCCCGCTGTTTTTGTCCTCATAAAAACTAAATATGTAGTTATAAGAAGAATAGCAAACTTGTGCACAGAATATGTAAGAAGATGTTTATGACGAATGAAAAATGTAAAATATTAAAGTAATGTGGAGAATAGTAATACTATGTATTATCACAACAATTCACAGTAAAATAATGAAATTTAAATTCTGTAATTAGTAGCTAAATAAAAAAATGAATATTCTCATATTTGCAGGAATAAACGTTAAAAAAATATGCATATGTTACAACAGAAGGAATCTATTATTAGTCATAAATTATTATTTTATAAGTTAACATAAAAGCGACCACTTTTCTAATGCATTAAACGCTCGAAACGTCTTCCGGTCGCCTCAAAGCAATATGCTAAACGATCGTAGAAGCCTCGTTGCGCATCCTGTAAAATTACTGGAGGAATGTCATCAAAAGTGTTTTAAATTTGTTGTTGCAATTCTGCCAAATTGTTTGGTTTTCAAATGTATAGATCTTAGTTTTCATGTATCCCCATAAGAAAAAGTCATTAGGGGAGAGATCTGGTGATCTAGGTGGCCAGCGAATAGTTCCCCAGGTACTTAGAACACGGTTTGGAAATACATTATGAAGATATTCCCGTACAACTCTACTATTATGAGCGGGACACCCATCTTGTTGAAACCATATGTTATCCAAGTTGAGCGCCAATTCGTGGAGGCGTGGGATAATTCGATTCTGGAGCAAGTTAAGATACTTCTCGCCTGTTAAATTTCCATCTATAAAAAATGGTCCAATTTTATGCTCTCCAAGTAATCCCGCTCAAACGTTTAATTTTTGGGGATACTGAGTTCTAGCATTGTATGTTAGGTGCGGGTTTTCTCTTGCCCAGTGTCGAGGTACAGCGGGATTATGACTTCCGTGCAACGGGAAAGTACTTTCATCCGTAAATAATATATTTGCGTTTTGATTGCAAATATGCATCATATTTTCGCAAAATTCCATTCTCTGTTCTTCATCTTCGGGAAATATTTCATTTGTTTTCTGTAATCTGTAGGCATGGTATTTATTTTTCTTTAAAACACGGCATACTATGCTTTTAGAAATATCCAGCTGCTCACTAATACCCAACGAAGATATTTTCGGGTTCTGTTCGACACTGGCACAAATTAAAAGATTTCTTTCGTCTTGGCGAACAAATGGCTGCCTATTACGTTTGTGCTTGTTCGGCATAATACAGCCCAATCTTTTAAAATTATTTATTATTCGTTGAATTGTTTTTAGAGCGGGTCGTGATTGATAATTCTCATAAAAGCGCTCTATTATTTGCCTTAAGGGTATTTTCTGATGATACCACTTAATAATTTGTTTTCTTTGAACCAAATTATAAACATCCATTATTTTTATAATATATAAATACCAAACTAACAAACTAAATAAATACTTATGTATGTATCTTACACTAAACTCTGCAGAAAACCTAATAGAAACGACGACAAAACACTAACTAAACGAATATGTTTAGCAAAAATGCTTGAAGAATGAGACAATTAACAGATTAGGATATAATAAGAAAATGCAAATGAAAAGAATATTGTTTCAACCAGAATAATAAAAAAATGAAAATGTAATAAAATATCGCAAAGCGCTAGAACATATGAGACAACTACCTTCTACAATGCCTAACAGGAGATTGCAAATATCCAAATATTCATACGTATTCTCTGTAACATGTATCGGCGCCGGCGCGGCATATGGACTTAACTAAGACATACCGTTCAACTATCGATATAATATTTTGACGGCACTTGCGATGCAACGATCTGTATATATACCGGGTGTCCGGATAAGGGTACGGAGCGGCTGTATCTCGACAATGGTAGTCAGCAGAAGTTCTGGAAAAAAATTCTTATACATAAAGTGGGTAAGAAAAATTGCTGGAAATTATTTTTAAGTGTGTAAATCGACCGCTAGAGGGCGTAACTGCTGCGAAGAAACATAAAATCTACGCTATCTCGGAAAGTCAGGTAATCACCTATAACTTTGAAAACATCATTTTATAGCTTGGGTAGTACTGCATCATTTTGTCTTGTGAAATTTTTTTCTATCAGCCATAATAAAGGAGGGGGAAACCGATGAATTTATTAATCTTTATATTGTAATATCTCTTGAACCATTCACCCGATTTGAATATTTTTGATTTCGTTAAAAAGAGCATTTTGTGGACTCTTAAATCAATTTTTTTCTTAAATTTTTCTATTTAAACCAAATAAACTAGAGGACGTTATCTGCAACGTTCTTACATTTTTGTGATTTTTGGAATAAAGTTAAATGGAACGATACTATGTTCCTGACAGATTCTTGGCCACAATATAATTATCCGAATTTTAGTGAAAACCGCATCGCGATATGTCCATGCGTTCTCGATTTATAGGAGAAAATGTTAAAAATTAGAATACCTCAATCGTATCAAGTTACCTTAGTAAGAAAAACAAATCAGGTAGCCATGGTTATCTGTAAATTGAAAGGATTACAAGTTTGACAGCTGCCAAAACTTTGTAATGTGCCGAAAAGGCTGTAATTGCGTTGTATCAAGTTACCTTTGCAAGAAAAACAAATCTCAAAGCCACAGGCCAGCAGAACATAATTTAATTGTAAAACAAAATAAACACAAAACAATTATAATTAAAGTTCATCCAAAAATACGTTAGAAATGTTATTTTACATTAAAAATGTTCAAAATGTTGTCCATCTTTCTCGATGCATTTACGTAATCTATTTTCGGTAGAAAAAACTGCCGCTTCAATTTCAGCCCTAGACAAGCTTCTAATGGCATTTTGTATTCTTTCCATCATGTTTCCTCGGGTTGTCGGTTGTTCTTGAAACACCAAGTCTTTAAGTCTACCCCACAGATAGAAATCTAAACAAGTTAAATCCGGCGAACGCGCTGGCCACGGAAATAGACTTCCTCTTCCAATAACCTGATTTGCATATTGCTCCTCTAAATGCTGACGTACGTTTCGGTTGTAATGCGCCGGACAACCATCGAGCTGGAACCACATGTTTCTTCTTGTTTCCAGCGTGATGTCCTCTAAAAGTGGTGGAAGAGAAACGTTTAAAAATTCTAAAAACCTTTCTCCATTAAGGGATTGATCAAAAAAATATGGGCCTATAATTTTTCCTTCCACGATCCCGCACCATACGTTCAAACTCCAGTGATTTTGATATGCTACTTGCCGCATCCAATGTGGGTTTTGCTCCGACCAATAATGCATATTATGCAAATTTACACCCCCTGAGCTACAAAAAGACGCTTCATCCGTCCATAATACTTGCGACAAAAAATTTGGATTTTCCCGAATCATATTTAACATCCAGTGACAATGGTTCAGTCTTCTATCATAATCACTGTCTCTTAATGCCTGATGTAGGACAATGTGGTAAGGATGCATATTATTGCGTTGAAGAATCTCTTGGACACTTGTTTTTGGGACTCCTAGGTCGTTGGCAATTTTTCTTATGCTTAAGAATGGGTCGTTTTTCACGTAGGCTAAAACGTTAATAATATTTGCCTCGTTACATGTTCCACGCCTTCTTATTGGTGCTCTAATGGGCTGCACGCTGCCAGTCTCTCGTAAACGAGTAGCCAATCTTGAAAACACTTCTCGAGAAAAATGTCTTCTTTCTGGAAATTGCATTGCATATTGTCGCGACGCAATTACAGCATTTTCGAAACATTGAAAATAAATACGTAGCATATCATATGCTTCTGCGTTAGTAAACGGCATATTTTTTTACAGAAAAAAGATCGATTACAAAATAACTATAAGTCACAGAAACTATCAGAAATAACTTTTGGCAGCTGTCAAACTCGTAAACGTTTCAATTTACGGGTAACCATGGCTACCTGATTTGTTTTTCTTACTAAGGTAACTTGATACGATTGAGGTATTCTAATTTTTAACATTTTCTCCTATAAATCGAGAACGCATGGACATATCGCGATGCGGTTTTCACTAAAATTCGGATAATTATATTGTGGCCAAGAATCTGTCAGGAACATAGTATCGTTCCATTTAACTTTATTCCAAAAATCACAAAAATGTAAGAACGTTGCAGATAACGTCCTCTAGTTTATTTGGTTTAAATAGAAAAATTTAAGAAAAAAATTGATTTAAGAGTCCACAAAATGCTCTTTTTAACGAAATCAAAAATATTCAAATCGGGTGAATGGTTCAAGAGATATTACAATATAAAGATTAATAAATTCATCGGTTTCCCCCTCCTTTATTATGGCTGATAGAAAAAAATTTCACAAGACAAAATGATGCAGTACTACCCAAGCTATAAAATGATGTTTTCAAAGTTATAGGTGATTACCTGACTTTCCGAGATAGCGTAGATTTTATGTTTCTTCGTAGCAGTTACGCCCTCTAGCGGTCGATTTACACACTTAAAAATAATTTCCAGCAATTTTTCTTACCCACTTTATGTATAAGAATTTTTTTCCAGAACTTCTGCTGACTACCATTGTCGAGATACAGCCGCTCCGTACCCTTATCCGGACACCCTGTATATTCATTCGTTTTGTTTAATATATGTATTTGTTATTTAATTACTTGAGGCATTTTCATTCATTTAGTTGCATATTTGTCCGCATATTTCGTGTTATTATTTATTGTTAAAAATATTATAAATCCTCCATTTACCGCAGGTACCTGAGAACGTAAAAAAGTAAGTACCTGTTTTTCTTTATTATGTTAAGAGCAATTGCGGCCGACATTTTAGCTAGTCAGGGGAACCATGTCCCTATTTCTGATAGTGCCAACATTCAATTTGAGATCATGTAGTTTCATTTCTATCATACTCTTCAAATATAATAATGTTTCTAATGGAAACCAATGTAATTTATTTGATTTAAGTATTCTACACTTGAAATGAAGAAGAGTTGTTCAACTTGAAATTGTGTTTTCATTGAAGTTGGTATATTTGCCTTGCGGTGTGTAGTGTGATTTATATTGTGGTCTTGTCTCATTAGATGCATTGAATGTCTAATCTTTCCTTAGGAATAGATTCCTCCTGGTCTAACATCAAAAAGAACGTACACAGCCAATAACAAGACAATAGTTGGTCACCAAATTTGAATAAGGTACTTTAGTGCTGTTTTCATCATTGATTCAGAAAAACCAGCATTACAGCTGCGATAACAAGAGTGATTCATGACATGCTGAGGAAAGGTAGACGAGGAGAAGTATGACTTTACTGACAAAAAACAAGCTCTCGTACTATAATATCATTCAACGAACATCAATTAAAACATATTGATAATATAATTATTTTGTTATGTAGTTATTTTAGCAAACACAAAGATCAACAATGAACTGGAAAAACACACTTTTAAAAAGAAGATGCTTGGTATCAAGCTGATTATAATCGATGATTAGCAGAACTAATATGTTAGTGTACAAAACAATCCTAAAACCCATCGTAACGTGGGGTTATAGTTACTTGTGGAAAAACTTAAGCAACAAAGTGAAAACATTCGTTCTAATTGAAATTGCAATAACGTTCACTTAGTTTCCTTACAGTATATAAATATCATACAAATAATAATTGTGAACTAATAGATTATTTCTATATAATTTAAAATTTACTGTTTATTTCATTTGCGATGATTGTGATTCACCGATAAACCAACTAAATATTTACAAAAAAATAATATTTTTACATGATAAATTTATTCCGCTATTAAATATGTACGTCCTTTACTTCTTGAAGATAAGTGTATCTAACCCTATTATGCACCACAACATGTTTCGTAAATTACGGATGAATTAACAGTGAGACGTAACGTCTGTACTGTCTGGCAAATTTGAACTGAAACAGTGAGTCATCACGGCGCAGGTAGGCGGAGCGAACTCGATTACCTCGTTATACTCCCTGCCAAAAGTAAGGTACCAGTATTTTATTTAGCTCTATGTACTAGAGTAACACCTTGGTTGGCGCGGTGTTATTAAAAATTTGTCATTAATTAATGTTAAAGTAGGTACTTATAATTGAATATGTGTTTGTTTACACTTTGAATGAAATAATTGTTGTTTAAATTAGACCTATAGAGTAGAAACAATCAGAGATTATAAAATTAATGTAAAATACATTGAGATTATAATGACTGACGTAAAGTAAGTTTTAATTGGACTGCTATTTTAAAGACAAAAACAAATTCAGAACAGAATTATAATAAAATCCCGAATGCTAAAACAAATGAGTTTACCCGTAACATATCTTTTTAGAAATTTTATGAATAAAGCCGTACTGTGGTATGTTAAATGTTGGCAAATGAATTATTCCAACCACAGATCACATATCAGTTCATTGGAATAAAGTTTCAAGTTTATTATTACGATATGCGCTATCACGTTTGCTACAATTTCTTTACTTTGTGCGTTTACATAACGTCCGCTTAAATGACCCGATGTTCCAGGCATTTTGACCGGCACTATAATTAAACGTGTGTGTGCAGTTCATCTAAGCTCCCTGCCACTGCACCTGTAATTCGCCACGCCTACGTCATCGAACGTGCGAATCACCGAAAACTGCAGGATGATGTGCACTGCAAGACGGCATGTGTCTCATCGTGATTGCATTTCATTTCTTCTTTGCCTAGTTACCCCAATTGACCCAACCCACTTGTGCTACTGCGCCCTTTCAGTTCAAATTTGCCAGACAGACAAAAAATTGTCCAGAAAATTTGTCAATTTGGAGCGGTCACAGCGCTCAAACGCGTTAATGTGCCTTCCTGGTAGTTTGTCCTCTCGTTTAGATTAACAAGATAAACCAACTTGCCCAAAGCGAAGCAGATTCATCAAACGATTCTCGAGAAAATTTATCTCTATAACACGTTAATGTGCCTTGCTGGGAGTTTGGCCTCTCGGTTAGATTAACAAGATGAATCAACTTGCCCAGAGCGAAGCAGATTCATCAAACGGTTATCGAGCTAGGTAATATTTATATGATGAAAAACTTGTCCAGAAAATTTATGAGTAAGTTTGAACGGTCACAGCGCTCAAACGATGATTCATTTTGCCAGTAGTAATATCTAGTATTTAATCTAACACTGAGATTTCGTTATCCTTACTGTAGATAAAAATCATATCCTATATTCAATGTTTTTATTTACACTGACCCCGATACATTTTAATACAATATTTATTGTTATCGTATATTACAAAAGTTTCAAGGATTTACAATGCTCTACGGTAATTCTGTCTTCAAAGCATTATTGGTGGAATAATCCCAGTTGCTATCCATCAATCTACCAGCTCTATACATCTAAAATATGTTGTTTATGAATCTCATGAACTTATGAAATAATCAGAGCAGACCTGGATTATTCCTAACAATAAATAAGGTTTTTCTGCCTTACATTATTTGAATTTTGTACGGACAGCCTTGAAAAAATCTCACTGATTTGTGATTATTTATCTTAAGTAATAAACAATATCAAAGTAGCAGATTTTGTTTTTCGCAGTTGCATACTTTTACGCTAATAAATGATAAAATAAAACCTACACAGAAATTACGTCTATGGCGAAAACGTTCAGACCACACACATAATGCGCGTACATACATCGAACATTTTCCAATATATGCCCGAATTATGGCTAAATATAGACGTTGCCGTAAATAATTACAAAAGTGTAGGACGGCTATATAATAAATTCGCTATTTATGCGTGAAAATTTGAAACATTCAAGTTGTAGATGTTGCCCTAACGGATATAAACGTAATAAGAATCTTAAAAACGCTTACTAATAAAGGATGACACTAACAATGTCTACCATGATTCATGATTAACAATCGAGATTGTGCTGCCAATATCCTGAAATTTCTGAATTATGTAGCACGCGTTAGCGCTATGGAATGCAAGAAGTATTAACGGTGCTCATTTCGAATTAAACTTGAGAAGATTTGCTTGTAATTTCCGTTGAAAATGAAATATGAATAGGTTATTAAGATACTAGACTTGGCCTTAATACATTTATTGATTCTCATTACGCTAGAGAATGTAAAATTTATTTTGACGTATATTTATGCCACCAGAAATGCTATTTGATAAAGGTAGGTATAATAAATTAAGTGAAGTAGTGAAAAGGTATTGTTAGTGAGTAGGAATAGACAATTATTGCTAGAAGAATTGAAGCTGTCATTACAAGTAACAGTGGTACAATCATGACACGTATAATAGTAACAACTGATCTTAATCTTAGTGTACAGGGAAAGATATAGAAACTGCTGTACAAATTGATTGCTTGGTTATCATCAAATAATCCTATTTATTTCTTGAAGCCTTATTTTTTCTCGATACATCCTCCGTGTTCTTGTTTTATGCGTCAGTTTCTGACATGATCCAATTATATAGAAAAGGAAAAACAACAATATCGACGCTGTGCAACTACTCGAAATTTGGCTATCGAATAGACAAAATGGCGAATGTAGAATCAACAATCCATGGCTGAGTGGGCAACAAACGCATACCAGTTATACTGGAACAACGTTGAGGAGCAGGTACACATCAAGGGAATTAGCAGAAAATGTGACACGGTTGTTTAAGAAAATACCTACACACTACATTATCTTTGAACGCGTTGCACTGAAACGACAGAAACTTCTATCGTTGGGAGCAAGAAACCCACTGACAGAACCGCCGGAAAAGGATTTACCACACAGGCTGGTAAACCTAGTTAAAGGGACTAACCTGTTTATGTAAAGAAAATATATAGGCTTATAGGCTATAGCTTATAATAGGCTATATGCCGCAGTGTTAAGGGGATAATGGGAAAAACCTGACTCGCGCTCAGTGGTAAAACAAACAAACAATCAATCAACAATATATAAAACGTCAATCTTTTTCTTTCTCCATGCCTACTACAGGCGATATTAAAGATTTTTTATATCCATCCCCAAATAGTAGTATACGGATTATATACTTTTGGAATCGTTTTTCAGCTCTTTTGACATTCTTGAAAAAATATACATGGTGTTCCACATAAAAAACACAAATTGCGGTTATATCGGAAAAACGAAAATAGAAATCAAAATAAAACTTGTGTTATAGAACGTAGCTCAGAAAAGTTTTCCGATAACACCTAGATTAGATTAGATCTGAGGGCAGTGCCACTGCTGCCTTCAGTCACCACGACCTGGATGGATCTATTGTAACATTGTTCTTCTAGTTGTTAGACTAGTTGGAGGCTTTTGATGAACCTTAGAATTAGTCTGGGATTTTCGTCCTGGATGTCAGTAGGCGTTAGAAGCGGCCTACTGTAGTGTTGGTCTCCAGTATAACTGGCAGCAACACATATACACAAAATGTGTTCTGCCATCTCTAGACCTTCTTCGCATAGACGGCAGATTTGATCTTCAGCTTTTCTGAGTTTATGTAGGTGGTACTTCAGGGCCACCTGACCTGTCAAAAACTCTGCCAGCAGTTCAAGGTTCCCTTTGCTGCTTTTGTTTTGGTGTATTCTGCCAGTGGGAAGCCTTTCTGTTGTCCTCCCACACCCGAGATTGGTGAGAGAATATAGATATAGAGCCGGACTGGTTTTGCCAAAAACCGAAAAACCGCCTGTAGTTCCAAAAGATCTCTTGCAGATTCCCTGGAATCCTCAAAAACGTACAAAAGTGGTTCACCTGTACATATACCCAAATATATCTAATTTTACTTTTATAATAAACATGTTATTTATTAAAAATAATATAACCATTGAAGGGTAATATTTTTTGTAATGTGTGTTCATACCAAATCATGTTTTGTATTTCTATGTTTCTGATAATTTGTTTAGTTGGCATAATGGGGCATGATTTTGACAACGAGAATAGAGAGAAAACTTAAAAAATAAATTGTTAAAAATGTTTTGTAAAAATTTCTTTAGTTTAAGGAAGACCATTTTCAAAGTATTGCTCAAGTGGTTGGTGGTTTACCATTCTTCCACATTGGGTTAGATATAGAAGACTGTACTTATAGCATCTTTCAGTTAATTGAAATTTATTTTTAATGTGCCATCCTAAAATTCATTTCTCTAAATAGAAATTATGTCCTTTATTATCTCCTTAAATAGCTGGTTTTCTTTTGATTTCAATCACATAACATACATTCTGACAAAAATGCATATCGAAACTTTATATCTTGAATTAAACAGAATCAGTAGATTAATCTCAAGCAGTTACCTTTAAAAAGTGCTTTTTGTCTATAAAAATTTTGAAAATTATGGAAGACATTAGTAAAGATTAAAGGAAGTATTTTTTATAGATATAATAGGCTAGAACCCTGTCCAAGGTTTATTGAAATTTGAAGTATACAGGATGATTCATGTAAGTGCAGCACAAAGTAGATGTGTTTTTTAAATTGAACACCCTGTATATTTTTTTAATTTTTTCAGTCTCTTTAATGAACTGATTTCAACGATACATTAATTAGAGGCATTAAGGCTGTCAGACTATGAAAAATATTATTAGAATTACCGTTACAGTTTAACGTATTAAAATGTTCGAAATGTTCTCTATTTACTTGCTGGCAATAACATCTATAGTAAAAAAAGTATACTTTCTTAAAGCGAACATTTTGTTTCTACAATGCTTGTCACTCAATTGCAGTACATACCAGCAAAGAACAATACTCAAAAAGTTTTACACGCACGGCTAAAACTCTTTCATCTAGCATTTCTTACAGGAATCTTTATATAGGCCGTTTAAAATAAACTCAATATGACAGTATTGTCTACAGTGATAGAGACATTTCAGTAAATTATCTCTTTTTAAGACACCCTGACCTTAATAAACAATGCAATATTTAACAGAAAATCGTCGTATAGAAACTTTGATGATGATCTGTTACGAAGATAAGTGGAGAAGTCGAGTGGAAATGACTAACATCGTTAATCAGAAGTATCCTAAATTATCCAATATTTCGCAAGGAACCCATTTCAAAATTCGTTTACAGTTTAGGCAAGTAGAGCATGTATTCATAATTCAAATATAGAAATTGACAACTATAATTTCTAACAAGTAAATTACTAATCAACTATTAAAAATTGTTTCTCATTTTATAGGTAAAACAGGTAATTTACATCAGTTTATTATACAGTTCACACAAGTATTAAGATCAAATATCAGTTTGTTTCTAAGCGGCAATAAACAAAAAATAATTTATGTGCATGCAAGCTGTCCTCACAAGATCACGATGAGTAAAGTACCTTACTCATCTTAAGTAGTCCATTAAGAAGAAAACACATCCAAATTACGTAAAACGAAATGTTGCCCTGTCTGCATTACAAATTAGTTCAATTGCTACGAAGAATATTCAACACATTCAAGCCGTATAACCAAAAACCTTTTATCTACCTCTTCAAGGGTGTTATTAAGTTGAGGGGTTAATAGCAACTCCGTGCCCTCAAGGAACTTTGGTTACAATGATGTGATCTGTGAAATTGAAATTGTGACTGCTGGAGTCTACACTGGAAATTCGACACCTGATCGCCTTATTGTTCTTCTATTTAGTTTTAGAAAAATGTAGAAGAGAGATTATAACATGTTCATCAAAGTTTTAGGTCAAAATATATCGAAATGTTCTTTTTTTATTAAAAAGAAAATTGTATTTCCAGTGAAATGCATACATAACTCCAACTATCATAAATATTTAAAGTTAAAGAACAAAAAACAAATATGAAACAATCACCTTAAAAATTTGTTGTTAATATTTTATAATATTGTTTTATATGGGTAAATTTTATATCAATTAATGAGGATATAGTCCTACTTCAGTTATCTCAGTGGCATACTTGCTAAGACGGAGAAAAAATAAAACCTTACCTGATACTTGTGGGCCATCTTCATAAACATACTCATCTGGTAGAAATTGCTTGGTTTTCTCAGAGATGTGTACCATTCCGGGCTTACTAGTAGATTCCATGGAATTAGCCAATGTAACGTCATTACTCCAAACATCAAATTTAAATCGTTTAGTACCGACAATTCCGCACAATATAGTACCAGTATGAATACCCACCCTCATATTAACTCCCTCGTTTCTTTCCTGGTCGAATTGTTTTATAGCTTGAATCATACTCAATCCCATCTCTACGCAACATTTAGCGTGATCGGGTACCGGTTCCGGACAACCAGAAACGCAATAGTAACAATCACCGAGTGTTGAGATTTTTTCGCAGTTATGAAATTTACAGAGAAGATCGAAACGTTGAAATAAATTGTTGAGTATGTCTACCAGTTCCTCCGCGGTTTTATTGCTGGACATCTTTGTGAATCCTACAATGTCAGCGAAGAGTATGCTAACATTTTCCATGCGATTCATATTGAATGGTCGGAAGAGGCTTTTAGTGATATCTCCTGTTTCAGGATCTGAATGTCTGGGTTCCATTCCATTCTGTTTAAAATTTTCATCGTCACTCATTAACCAATTCGCGACGCTGGGTGGCATTAACGAATGAATCATGTTTTCTTTCAGTTTCTTTTCGGATTCTAATTGTCGTCTTACCAGCAGACTATGCCCCACTTTCATGAAAGTATTTCTCATCCGCACGTTATTCATTATTAATATATGAAGCCCTATCATATGAATGCAAGCGTGAGTCAAGAATCTGACCAGAATGATGGTAATACTATATTCGTGATTGCTTATCAGCCAGCTGATTATTTCAAAGACTATCGAATATAGAACGGTTAATAGGATACACATGTACATGCGCAACGGTATCATAGTATAAATGAGTAGCAAAATTTCGGTACATGTTGAAAAATGTCCGACAGTATAAAACGTTTTGGAGAACGGCTCCAAATAGCGCGGAATAAGAACGGTGAAAAAGATGCTAAAAGCGCACGTCGACATTGCCACCACGAACGAAAACAGCGGCAAATGCACGTTAAAAAAATTCGTATAGGTCGTGAGAAACACTAATAGCACCAGCACTATCACTAATAGGAGGACAGTACACAGCTGAGGCCAGTAATGCACATCGGCTGTGATACCAGTTGCCAAAAAGCTTATAAACCATAGAATCGCGAGGACGAGTAGATACCATAGGACGTACCTGAAATAAAAAAAGATAATCACAAGAAAAATAATAATAATAATTTAATTTATTACAAAGTATGTTCCCGAAGTAAGAGTAAGAAGTGACTTATCAACTTTAGTTAACTAGTTCGAGATAATAGCTACAAATACAATTAAAAATACCAGAACCTAGTTTGTAAATTAAATTATTTTGCAATTCATAATCATGATGCATACAGCATTTTTTTGTCAGAAATAGAGCCCATGACTTCGCCCGATGGCGATTTTACTAATTGAATGCACAAGCTATCTAGGAAACCAATAATACACAAGATTTATTTCGCGTTCGGTTTCAAGAATATCTCACAAATTTTCGATAATGTTTATGTCAGGTGACTAAGCTGCTATTTTCATCGTACGTAGTACGAAAACGGAGTAAAAAACAACTGAAAAATATGTCCAAAAAATATTTTAACGTACATGACGAGCGGTGGATTGTTACACAGTCTAGAAATAATCCACTATTAAGTGTCCCCAAGTTAACGCTGGAGGTCAAACTTGTTCTGGGAAAAACTGTAAATGCAGAAACTGTTCGAAGAACTCTGGGGAGTGCCAATTTGCACTGACGAATAGCCAGGAAAAAATCGTGTATAAGTCGACATCTGGAAAACTGTTTTATTGTGCGATAAGCACAAATTTAATCTTTTTGGCTCAAATGTAAAGGCAAATGTGTGGACAAAAAAGAATGAAATCCGCAATATTTAAAATGTGTTGTTAAGCATGGAGATGGATATGTAATGGTCTGGGGCTGAGTTTCTGTTGCTGGTGTTGGAAACCTCCATTTTATTGAAGGTACTATGAATAGATTTATGAACTTAAACATCCTTAAACAGAATTTAGTGTCTAGTGCCAAGAAACTTGACACAGAAGATGATTTTCGATTTTACAAGGACAACGATCCGCAGTATTCTTCCTATGTGGCGCAAGAATGGTGTTGTATAATTGCCGCAGTACGATAAAAATACCAGCTTGGTCACCTGACCTAAACATTATCAAAAATTTGTGGCATATTCTTGAAGGAAAATTACGTAGTCATCGAATATCCAATAGGAATGACCTAAAAATGCGTTGTTACAGGAATGGAACAGTATTTCGCTTGATGATAGGCGTAGAATCTGTTCCAAATAAATTACAATTAATTATGAAACCTAAAGGAAACCCTATTAAATATGAATAGCTTTTTTTTAACTTTCATCAATAATTAACTTATTATTATTGTAGGTGCATCATTTTCACTGTGATGTGGAATATGTAATCGCTGTAAAGTTATCTGGTTAAAAATTCGCAATACGTGTTCGAATTAGTTTTGTTTTATTTTTATAATATATTTGAAGAATAGTAGATATAATATATTTAATTTACTTTTCCCAAATAATTACTTTTCCTAAGCAGCTTAAGGTAAGAATCTACCTTTTCCTAATAATCGTTTTGTAACAAATCGTGGGTATTATTATAACGATACTTCAAGCTTTATTTTCCATACTAAACATTCATATTATATTATACTGTGTGTTTAATAATCGAACTCGAAATTAAATACCTTCAAACGACTAAAACTCGTTTATTTAAAATGGAACACCCTGTATATCTTTATGCTAACTATTGCAGATTTTTCCTCTTCCCAGAGTATGTTAATTAAAATTACCTTATATTACATCAAGGAATTCAAAAATGCAATAATATATAGTGTTCCATTTAAATAAACAAAGTAATCTGTCGTATAAAACTGAACACCCTGTATATAAGAAAATATTTTCTTGGTATAGAGAACTTCATTCTAGACATCTTTTACTAAGAACATTTTTCGATAAAATAAATACCAAAGCCACAATCAGCCAATCCCAGGAAGATGCCACACCCTGTATACCACTGCATCATTTTCATTGTGAGTCACTGTAGTTACTATGTACTCGACAAACCCACGATCACACTGTTTGCGTCTAGCAAAAATACTAAACACTCCGTATTAACATGCGAATACTGAGAATAATTTTACTAAAATGGAACTATTTATGACATCGACAATGACAACTAAACAAAACAACTAATACTTGTGACGTGGTACAGGTTTTGCAGATAAAACGCATTAATTTTTTTTATTTTTAATTTTTACGATAACTTTTCTTCCAAACTTGCATATGCAACCACCATCCATATTTACCTTGTTAGACATATGTAAAAAAAAAATTTTTCTAATTCTGCAATACATTACATTTTCAAACGATGACGATGACGTCATAACTGTTTTGTTAGAAACATATGAGTCTCCTCTAGCAAAAAAATGCAAATTAATTTTTTTTACACATAAGGTACCGAATTACTGAAAATTATTTTCAACCTGACTAAACAGCAACATTTCCTGACATTCTTCGCTCACATTTTTTTTTTAATCTGTTGCGTTCGCGCGGAGTCATTCCAACCAGAAGCAATGCGTTGTAAATGATAGTCTACACTGGACTAATACATACACCTTCAGCAACGCGAACGGCTGACAAAGCTTATCAAAAGTGTTTCCAGTTGTAGGTATGTTGCAAAAAGCACACAAAGTGGTCAAAAATCCACAAAAACGATAGAAAGGACCACTATTGACCATCAGCGATTTCGACTGACCACATTTTGGTTAGGCTACAACCGCTACACCCATATTATAGAGTCTTATGGCGAACATGCTAAAATTTGGAAATATAGAAATTTTGTTCATCGTATACGTTTCACCATGTTTGACCACAAAATAATTTTTTTGGAAACTTACCAATATGTAGTCGGAAAAAAAATTAAAAAAACAAATTCATATGTTCAATGAAATGAGGTCATACACAGAAAATGTTACAACCTCTTGCTTCGGGCCACTTAATCATAGCAAACCACAAATCATCGTTTGACCACCCACCGGCTAAATTTTACCCGACTTTGAAGGTGTATGTAATAAAGTTTTCAAAGTTTATCGCACTTTTCACAAACTTTGAGAGGTGGTCAAACGCTGAAAATAGTGTGGCTTGTACTGTGACTTTAGACCACACAAAATCGAAAATCATCGCCTGACCACCTCTCAAAGTTTGTGAAAAACGCGATAAATTTTGAAACTCTTATATGTAACTTCAAGATCGGATAAAAATTAATCGGTAGGTGGTGAAACAATACGTATCATTTTCAGCGTTTGACCACCTCCCAAAGTTTGTGAAAAGTACGATAAAATTGGAAAACTCTGTTACATACTTCTTCAAGATCGGGTAAAATTTATCCGATGGGTGATCAAACGCTGATTTGTGGTTTGCCGTGATTAAATGGCCCGAAGCAAGAGGTTGTAACATTTTCAGCGTTTGACCTCATTTCATTGAATAGGTATACGAATTTGTTTTTTAATTCTTTTAGTCTTTGTAAGTTTTCAAAAAAATTATTTGGTGAGCAAACGTAGTTAAATGTTGGTCAATCCCATCCTGCAACCAAAATTTAGTCTTTGCGATAAAAACAAAATGCTAATAATTTTTTTTTCGAAAATTTTGAAAATGTAAAAGCTGGTCAAACATGATCAAACGAAGGTTAATAACAATAACAAACAAATCATGCTAAAAAGAGTTCGAGTATTCTGTACCTATATAACTACGAGAATAAGCTGTATAACTTTGAGAAAATATTTATTACCAACAGTAACATTATTTCAAATTACTAGATGACCCTAATCAAGAAGAAATTGTAAAATAATTGTATTGACCTATATAATGCATTAAATGACTTTTTCCATTCTTTATTAGATTGTTTTCTTATTCGCTAAAATTAGATTAGTAATCAAACAACGTAACTATCTTATAGATCTTGAAACGCCTAAAATTACAGTATACTGAATTACCCCATTGTTAATAAAAGATATTACGATTAAATCGACGTAATTGTAACAGCAACATTGCACAGACTCAAACGAGTCGTATTAAGGGCAACTTGAATTCTTCTTTTTATGAATTCCGTTTAACGTAATCACATAATTTCAAAACCTACCATTTTCGTTTTTTATCGTTATCTTTGTGTGGTCATTATTGCATCTGAACATGAAAGTAGTTTTATGGCGACTGCCTTTTATAGAATATCAATAACCCAAATGGAAAGGAACTTCTAATTGTGGCAAAGCCTTTTTACGTTCAGTACCTAACCTACCCATCTATTACAGTGAGCCGGATTATTTCTAAAAGCAATTGCCAATCGCATGACATTCTACGATATTACACAAATTCGTATTACTTGTCTCCTTGCATTTTAAAGATTGAGGTAATCACATCTCGTTGCGCATTTCGGATTGGTTTATAAAACAAAAGGAATTGCTCTGAAATGTTCTATTTGTTTCAATTAATTTAACGATAATTAAACTGAAAGGAAGTACTCGTCCTTCAATCATGATCGATGAATAATGTAGATAAAAGAATGCAAGTGCTTAATATTTAAATATCAATAGATATCAAAAGTGGGAGCTCTGTACAGTCGTAACATGTACTCAATAAAATATAGTCAAAGGATTACTGTTCGCATGTATTACGGTTCTCTTTGTCACATTTTACGTATGCTTTTCGTTATTGTCGTTGTATGTTCTGAAAGCAATAATAATAATCTTTATTCACGCCAATAGCACAAACCGTTTACATAGGTAGTACGTCAGAACACAGAAAACGGTCAAATGACATTAAAGTAAATTACATGAGTGGCTCCATATCACTGAAATTATTATTCAAAGATTCATCAAAATTATAAAAAGTTTTACAATTTTTTAGAAGCCATAAACGTAATCTTTTGATAAATTCAAGCAATGCATTAAAACAGTATACATACTAAAATAATTAACACTATTCCTACTTCTTCCTAGCCTATGCTAGTTGGGCCTTATCTACTCATTAAAAGTAGTAAAGTGATGTTCACTCTAGTCTGTAGTCGTTAATATTTAGGAAGAGAATACATTCCAATACATATTGTTGCTAAAATATTAAATACAGTGTACGTATTCCTGCAATCGACGTAATCAATTCCAGCAATCATTCTTATGCAAAGTGCATAAGATCGCCCTGTATATGAGTTTTCGAAAAATTACTCACATTCATCATTCTCACAAAGGCAATCTAAAGAAGTTTATAAAACCGAAACACGTCATTGCATGGTGATGAATTACAGTGATTATTAATTAATTTTAATTATCATAAATATGTTTCAATATTAAGTCGCTAAAACCAAGAATTCAAGATACGTTTCTTAAATTCTTGGTTGTAGCGGCTTAATTGCAAATAAACAACATAGTAAAGGATGCAATCGAGAAAAGAATAAAATGTAAACGCAAGTGCAAATATCGATAAATGTAGAATGAGAGTATTTATTGCCAATATAGTATTGTTTCTCACTTATTTCAACATTATCTAGCTTTCAAGATAATACGCAGAAGATGTCAATTCATCTCAATGGAAGCTTTGCTGAGAGATAAATTTTAATCAATTTACATTTTAAACACAGATGCAATGATACGCTGCGCTATATTAGAAGTTGGAAATGGAATCCTAATAGGCGTTTAGTACACCGTTTTATTCTAGAAACGTATTTAACCTTGCAGTTTGAACGAGAACAAGGAATTATAGTTATCCACCAACGCCGCCACACAAGTAGGCCACAATTTTGCTATTTAAATGCATATTAGAATTCTGTAGAAAATGTTTGGAAAACGAATAGAATCGCGGGGTCATTTATTTGTTAACTTAATTAGAAATGACGGATAAAATGTCTTTTGAAAACTTATGTGCACAGAAACTACAGTTACAATGTTTAATATCGTATAACGATTAGGCATGAATAAGATAACCACCTTTTGTACTTCTAATCTCTGTTGAACCAATATTTAGCTGAAATGTGTGCTAAAATTTAAACTTGGAGATTAACCTACATTAAAAGTAATCAGGCCAACTCAAAAGCCGACAATTATAGACAGGATGTTCTTGCGAATATATCCACCTCCTTTCTTGTTTTTTCTTTTAATAATATAATAAAAGTTTTTAACCGAAAGTTCTAACGATTTTTCTAAGGATATTAATTTGAATATCCAGAATAGAAAAGAAGGCCAGTAAAGAAAAATATAGACCAAACGTGTGGTCTTTTAATTAGAACACATTACATATTTAAACATCTAACTACATTTTTGCTGTATTATTCTTAATACTTTTTTCAATAAGTAAGTTTAAAGAAAGCGAAAATGCTAATAAAGAAATGCATGATAAATTAGTATTACACAAGAGTGATCTACTAAAAGTTAAAATTAAACAACTGAGGGCAAGTTATCCTTCCAGCAGATATTTCTTACTAAACAAACATCAAACGCAAATATGATACAGTTACTTCATTACGAACATGTTATGTCTTTGATTAAAAAAAAGTGATTGAGTTTTTTTTTTAAGAAGTATTTATAGAAGAGGCCGTTTCTTTGTGTTGTGATAGAAATAGTTACTGGCATCCGCAAAATCATTTTAAAACTTCATTAAGATTGTTCAAAGCTTCTTTCAATTACCATGGACAGCACATCAAATTTAACTACAAGAAAACAAGTAGTCGTCAAATTATTATAGAACTTAAATTACGCGAGGCGATAAACAAATATGACTAAATCATCATCAATATCGCACAAAAAACTATGTATTGGGCGAACAAATTTCTAAATTTAATAAGAAATTTAATATATCCAGTTATGAATAATAAACAATAATCAATTGCAGAATCCATCACACCTGCTGTTGAATATAGAAACACCCCCTCCCTCCCCTGTCTCTATGTAATGATATGCTCTAAATTAACCATTGCATTTTTTTAATTGCATGTTTGTGTTACATAACATTATTCATGTACACACTTATACCAAATGACCAAAAATTATTTAGATAAGGGATTGCCATGATTTAAAGAAACTTTGATAGGTTAAGTTGTTTGTTAATGTTAATTAAATGTCAGTTTTGATTTAAGCGATCATCATTGAATCTTATTTTCGTAATGGAAATCTTGAAAATTGGGGATGGAGATACAGTACTGTAGCTTGCCTGGTTGAATTTCGACAACAGTTTCCTGATTCTGTGTTCTTGGAAGCTGACTTTTTCAATGTGGTCCGGAATTACCGGGCTCGTGGCCTAGTGGCTTGCACACTTGCCTCGTAGTCCGGCAGTACCGGGTTCGAACCCCTGTGCTTCCTTTCTGAGTTTGGTTTTCTGTAGTTTTCCAAATTCCACGGCAAATGCGAAAAGGTTACATCTTAAGTCGGTCTACAGCCGCAGGCGTAATAATAACTCATGGCCAGCCGATGCCCTCTGTAATTGGCGCAAGCTGTTAGGGGATGCTAAGGCATGAATTATTATTATTATTATTAATTACGTACGACTGTTCAGAGAACCAGGAAGTGTCACACACAAGAGCGGTGGTGGTACGCCAACAGTCCGTACAGAGAAAACTATTAAAAATGTTCGAGAAATTATTAACGCAGCACCAACAACATCTTTCCGAAGAGTCATACAGCAAGTTCCCGTATCATATGATACGAGGGAGCGTTTTTATATTCGCGGAATGAGTGGGTTTGAGGGGGGTGATTAGGCGCATTGGGGGCGTGGCCTGTGCAGTGACTCATAATTAGTATAAATACGAAGTTTCATTGTTATTAGACAGTTAGTCTCTGAGGGACGTGTCCGATCCCTCTGTGGGCGAGACGAAGCGAACGGTCGACTGGAAGATGTTTCGGGATAACGCGGATCTTCTCTCTCAAAATATCCCAGAGGGATTTCCGGACTTAGACTCACCTGAAGGGGCTGCCGAGGCACTGACAAATGGCATCTCAGAGTGCCTAAAGGAGGCTACAATTCATAGAACACCTCATAGAGACAGATGGTTGCCACCGCATCTCAGAGCTCTTTTGGGAGCAAGACGCAGAGCCAACAAGCGTGCTCAAAGAACGGCCTATCCGGCTGATATCGCCAAGGCAAGTGAATTGGGAAGGATGCTTAGACTGTCGCTTAGGGAACACAGGGAGTCCAGTTGGTGGGAGAGGGTTTCTTCTTTGACTTGTGGCGACGGTTCTCTGTGGAGGATGGCTAGAGCCCTAAAATTAAATAAAACCAAACTAAGTGGAATAAAGCCGATGCAGGGTCCTCAGGGTGTTACATACGAGTCGGCTGAAAAGGCTGAGCTTCTGGCGGATCATCTTCAATCGGTCCACGATGCCCCCTCGGACGAGGAACTTGACGCTGAGATTGACGAACAACTTGGATCGCTAACAACGTTGGAGGGCGAACCAATAATTTCCACCACCTCCGGGGAGGTCAGCTTTTTTATTAAATCCTTTAAGCCAGGTAAGGCTCCCGGCTTTGATGGCATCTCTAAAACTGCCACCAAGCGCTACTGAAGCTCTAGTGACAATAGTGAATGAAGTTCTTCGAAAAGGCTACTTCCCGAACATCTGGAAAAAATCCATAGTCGTGTCAATTCCAAAGCCGGAGAAGGATCCCCTCTTCCCCCAGAACTATAGACCGATATCCCTGCGTTGCTAAGATTGCCGAGGCCATAATTCTGAGAAGGCTTAAAGAAGAAATCTTCCTTCAAGACCTTCTTCAGAATGAACAGTTTGGTTTCCGAGAGGGCCATTCCACCGAACACCAGGTATTCAGAATAACAGAAGCCATCCGAAACGCGCTGGAGAGAAGGGAAAGCATGGGAGCTGTCTTTCTGGACATAGCTCGTGCATTCGACACGGTGTGGCACAGGGGACTGATTTACAAGATGGCCTCCAAGGGAATGAACCCCAACTTGGTCCAGCTAATAGCTTCATACCTTGACGGCAGGAAGTTCGCGGCTCGTCAAGAATCTAACTTATCATCCGTAAGACAGATGGCAGCGGGAGTCCCACAAGGTTCTTTGTTGGGTCCAAGCCTGTTTCTAATATACATGAGCGATCTCCCCCAACAACTTGGAACTGAAGTTGCAATTTATGCAGATGATACTGCCATTTTCGCTACCTCCAGGGATGAGGAGCAAATGCGCCGGAGACTTCAGGAATCCTTGGACGAGATCATGGACTGGGCTACGAGGTGGCGCCTCAGAATAAATAATTCAAAATGTGTTGCCGTTCGCTTTACAAGAAGACTCCGCCCGCCGCCGGACTGCGTGATCGTTGACGATTTCGGAGTCCCCTGGAGCCCGACCGTCACCTACTTGGGAGTAAAGCTGGACGCTCGCCTCACCTTTAGGCAACACATTGAGAAAACAGTGGGTAAATTTAACGCCGCAAGATCACATATGTACCCGCTGTTATGTCCAAAAAGCGATCTCTCCATGAGGATCAAAATCTTGATTTATTTCTCGTTTCTGAGGCCCATTATAACATATGGCTCACTCTCGTGGTCCAGCATGACGAAAACCAACTTCAAGAAGCTCGAGACCCTTCAGAACAGAATCCTCCGCCTGATAGCGAGCGCTCCATGGTTCGTGGGGAACACCCAACTTCGAGAAGATCTTGGCGTGCCTTCACTCAAACAGCACGTCCTTAAATTAGCGCACGCAGCCATGGAGGGAATTGGACGATGGGGAAATCCCATCAGCCATCTTGTTGAGCTCGACCCGGACAGACCGCCTCCCAGAATCCAGGTCAGAAGGGCCCTTGCCATAGAAGACTTTCAACCCTGAGAATGTGCATTATTCCACCAATTTTCTAGTCAAAACTTGACTTGAGAACTCAAACATACCTACAAACACCCGGGTTAGAGGAACCTCTCCCAGATGAATAAGGGGCTTTCGAACCAAGGTTTGGCCTCAGAAGAGAAAGAAAGACCAATTAGACAGTTAGTCTTTGAGCTATCGTCAACCAAGTAACATAATCAGGAGTGAAAAGTGAAATATGGAAAAAATCGAATATCGTGCCGTTATAAAGTTCCTTAGGAAAATGCAAGGAAAATCAGTCGCGACCATAATGAATGAGATGTCATTGGTTTACGGCGACTCTTGTTCAGGAAAAACCATGGTGTACAAGTGGAATAGTTTATTTAAACAAGGAAGGGAATCCCTTGAAGACGACCCGAGGCCGGGCAGGAGCATTGAGGTGACCACGCCAGCACTTATCCAAAAAGTTGAAAAAATTGTACTCGAAGATGCTCGACTATAACCGGAGAATATTACGCTTCAATATTAGAGCTACTAAAAGAAGCCATTAAAGAGAAAAGACGGGGAAAATTGACGAAAGGTGTGCTGCTTTTGAACGACAACGCGCCCGTCCACAAGAGCTCCGTTGCGTTAGCTGCCCTGCATAAGGTGGGCTTCGAAATTGTGAATCGCCCACCCTACAGCCCAGACCTGGCCCCGAATGATTATTACCTGTTTCCGAAAATGAAAAAAGAGCTGCGGGGTAAAAAATTTACTGCGGATGATGAAGTCAAGGAGGCAGTTTCGGCGTATTTTGCAGATAAAGAGAAATCATTTTTTTATGAGGGTATAAATAAATTAGTTAAATATATTGAAAAAGAAAAATAATTTGGTTTTTTTATTTCCATCCCTTATCCCCCATTCCGCGAATATAAACACGCTCCCTCGTACATGCAAAACAATTTTAAGGAGGGACATTGATTTATTTCCTTATAAGATGCAGGCGTATCATGAATTGTTACCGCCCAATCATAACAGGCGCTAGTAATATTTATTGAACAACAATGACCTCCCGGATTTGACATTTTTTACAGATGAGGCGTGGTTTCATTTGTCAGGATATATCAATGCCCAAAGGTATCGAGACAACACCTTCGAACCCTTCATAGACAAACTCCACGAAGACGAGCTGCAACAGGGATATTTCCAACAAGATGGTGCAACTTCTCACACGACTCCACAATGTATCGCTTATTTACGACAATTTTTTGACGATCGTTTGATGAGTTTACGTTGTGAACCTGAATTCCCGCCAAGATCACCAGATTTGACTATCCTAGATTACTTACGTTTTTCCACATTTGAAGAACACCATTTTTAAAATACCAGTTCACAGACTTCCTGAGTTGCGAAACCGAATGATTGCAGAACGTGCCAATATTACGCTCGAAATGCCCCGGAACACATTTGAAAATATAAAATGGCGTGTAAATTTATGTTTGCATGACAATGGTGGCCATTTTCAACATCTCATGTAATAAATTGAAAATACGAGTAAACCCATAAGTACAAAACATTACATTTAAAATAACTCTTAAACTCGACGACATAAGTATCGTTACTATTTATTTTACAAGCTGATTAGCTTACATAACCAATATAATTTCAACCACTGATGATGAATTAAGGACACACAGTAGATTCAGAATTCCAAAGCAACCTTTTATCTAAATAGTTTTTGCTCATATGGTATAATATCTCTTTTACAATTTTTCCATAGCGTTATAGTTTGTGGAACTTTAATTTGAATTTTTTTGGAGAAATTGACTATACATAGGTCAGCGCGCACGTCTGAACTACGTAACTTCTGCAATTTACGGTGGAGTAATAACAAAACCGTGGAAACACAAGATGTGTAAGTAGTCGTCGGATTTAAGAACATTCTATTACCGTAGATGGCTTTTAAGAAAGAATAAGGGCGCTAAATTAAATTTGTCGTTAAATACTACAAGTAGAATTTTTACTGCTAACTTGAGCGATACAACACGGTCACCGACCATGATATTAATTTTCCTACGAAAGTCAGGATCTAATCTGATGCGTTTTGGTCCAAATGAAATAAGTTCTGTCTTAAGAGTTACAAAAACCATAGAACTCATGGCTGTTACGCGCAAATGATTGATATCTTTGTTCATTTCCTCACACGCTCTTCAGCTGGATTCAGGTTATATTTTGGGAATTATGGAGTAAACTTGTATTATTTATGCAACACTGACATATCCTAAATGCGTATTACTTCCTGATAAAAACATATAACTTGTTAGCGATCAATCTATTAATTCGTCTTTCACTATTTGATTTTTATTTTAATTTCACTTCTTAACTCCACCACTGTAATAGATATCAAAAATGGATTTCTCCATTCAATTTTCTTTAAAGAAATTATGTGAAACTCTACAATACCAAGCAATTTTGCCCACCCTATACAACGTGTGGAAATGGACTGAAATTACTATTACATCAAATATAATTTTTTTTTAAATTCATTTTAAGTTATTTTGACGGCGCTATTACATCGAGGTTGTTTTGTGTCTGCGCTTTTTTGATGGGGCTTATTTAACGGCTTACTTTGACAAGATACCAATAAATTATAATACAGCTGTTAGACACCCGTTGATCATTATTATATCCATACATTCCAGTGAAAGCCATCGTGTTGCTATAAATTCACCTCGACATGTGCATGTACCACCTTTGGCAAATTAAATGCGAATTTTTCAGCGAGGAATTTCCATTTACTAAATAAAGGCTATACTTTGAAGCAAATTTAATTTCTCTGAAAGAGAGTACTGCTTTGATGAACTTCTTTAGAGTAATTAAATTCACTTTAAAGGAAAGCCTTTATTTACAAAATCAATATTTCGCGGTAAAAAAATCGCATTTAAATTGTCAAAGATGGTACATACATATACATGTATACATATTGCACTGGATCTATCGTCTTCTGCGATAAACTTTGTCTCGATAATAGCTAAAATTTTCTCACACGTGAGAAATTGATTGGTTTCGTGTGAAATTATTGGATACACAACATGCATTTATTTTAATAATAACATTGCAGTGAGTATAAATATACAGAGTGTTAAAAAAATGTTGTCGGATATTTTACCCAATTATAGTACTGGTGGAAATAAACAAAAAAGGCTTAGTCAACATGGGTCCGCAATTCAACTGTTTTTGACATATAGTCGATTTTGCATATTGTTTTAATAGGATAAAAATTTTCAAAGAAATTCTGATCGCAATGTAAATTAAACAAATGGTTATTCAAAGTAAAACTAAAGAAATTGTTCTTCACACCTTCTTATGAAAGATCGACGCACTCTTTCGAAAATTCCTGGAGTCCTCCGAATTTCCTAGCAACAATTTACGATTCATTGCCTGACTTCTTCCAAATTGTCTACAGGTCGTGCGTACACTAAGTGTTTTAGATGCCCCCAAACACAGAAGTCTAGAGGTGTCAGGTCAGGGGACCTAGGAGGCCAAGCAGTTGGTCCACCCCGTCCTATCCATCTCTCGTTGTAATCTTGATTTAAGAAATTTCTAACTACGATGGAAAAATGCGCAGGTGCTCCATCGTGCATAAACCACATATGTATTTAATCTGTTAAAACAAAACGGGTAATTCATGTCTTAAAAAGTCCTAGTATACTTGTCCCGTTAAACGATTAGGGAGAAATACTGGACCAATTAAACAGTCTCCAAAAATAGCAAGCCAAACATTTAGCGAAAAACGGTTTTGGTGATGTAGTTCAACAACAGCATGGCGATTTTCATCTGCCCAGACGTGATTATTATGAAAATTGAATATTCCGTCTCTTGTAAACCCAGCCTCGTCACTAAATAAAATCTGAGCCGCAAAATTAGGAGTATCTGCCAGCTTTCGTAAAACCCAATGACAAAAAACCCTACATGCATCATAATCGAGAGGAGCACGAACTTGCACGCGTTGAATGTGGTAGGAATAGAGCTGCTGTTCCCGCAGAATTCTCCAAATGAGAGGATGACTGACGTTCAGTTCTGCGGCAAGTCTTCGGGTGCTAATATTTGGGTTGTCTTCTACCCGTCTCAAAATATCTAATTCTACTGCGGGAGAAGAAACAGATCTAGGTCTACCAGAACCACCATTAATTTTAAATGAACCAGTTTCGGACAGCCGGATATGAAGTCTTGAGAAAATCTTATCACTCGGTAACAACCGATTTGGAAATTCTTCGGCATACATATGACGTGCTTCAGTGGCATTACCATTCGCACGACCGTACATAAAATGCATATCAGCCATTTCTGCATTTGTGTACTTAGGCATAATTTGAGAACAAAAAAAAAAAATTACGCAAATGATAAATAATCTGATGACAGATGTCTGACAGAACTAATTTTAAGTCACAATCAGTTGTTTGACAAAGGGAACTATTCTCAAAACCGAAGAATGAATTTTTTTATTTTAAAATATGCAATCGACTATATGTCAAAAACAGTTGAATTGCGTTGACTAAAACTTTTTTGTTTATTTCTACCAGTACTATAATTGGGGAAAATATCCGACAACCATTTTTTAACACCCGGTATATTTAATGACGGTTTTTATTATTGTCAGCTTAACTTAAGATATATTATTTACTTAAGTAATTACATACTTCATTATTTTAAGGTTTGTTTCAAACTCCACATAAAAGTAAAACTTGCATCATAAAAAGTTCCTGAAATCCGCGCATATTTTTAATATATGGATAACCGAGAATTAACGACCTTTTTATTGAAATTGGGCTCAACATTACTGTCAATAATGTAACGGCTTAAAACGGTCGTTTCTTGAAACTTATTAGAACATTTATTTTATAGCTGCTGAACCAACGGCGTGGCAAATACTAAACGACTTACGAAAGTTGGAAGTCTTTAGATAAATTTATAATAGACTTGGGTCGAAAACCCTCATTTATATAATTACACAGTCTAGTCCTAACGAAATATAGTTTGTTACTTCTCTTCCATATTACAGAATTTGTTGAAGCACCCGTAAAATTCATTCTTCAGAATTATCAATAAAAGCGCAATGGCGGTCTTCTACATGTGTGTAATCGAGTCGAAAAGGACCCTTTCGTCGCCAAGTACAATTTTAGGAATAACCACAAGCAGTATGGAGTCTAATTGGGGAAACACGGGAGATGAACACGCGCTGTGATACACTTGAAATCGGATGAGATACACATGAAATCGAATTGAATTCTGCTTCTGTGTATTAATACAATAAAGTCTACAGACTTTGTTTCCGATATTTTTGAAAAATACCCAAATAGGGCGACGTCTGCTATGTGATTTTTCAATGCGAATTTCTTACGAATAATTTCTTGAGAACAGAGAAATTTGAGATCATTTTTATTGCAGTGTTAAGTATATATAACATGAAGAAGAATTAATTTTTTTCCACGTAAATTGAATCAAAAATCCGCAATGCCATTTTCAATGCTCTACAGGTCGCATAATATTACTGATTTGTTAAAGTAAATTAATTACTTAACATAATCCTTCCATAAAAAAATCTAGAAATATTAAATTGCATCAGCAAAGAGGATCACTTATACATTTCCAGAAATAATAAAACCGCCAAACTTCTCTTGTAAATGTACTGTTTCGTTATGCATTACTTCTTACATGATTTTCAGACTAAATACGGGAGTTTTACTTATTCACAAAATCATTAAGGCAAAAGTGAGCTTCGCCGCTGGAGATGTATTTCTTAATTCTTGACTTAAAGTAATGCAAGGAAGCATGTAAGTGAAGAAATATTTTTAACCGAAATTTAAGAGCTAGGTAGTAGGTAGTTGTTATATATTTGCCTCGATATTTACGAATGATGCAGCGACTTTAGATCATTTTGCAGATAGTCGAAATGTGTTATTACTGAATGCACTGATTGAGTAAGCAAATATCTCTCCAAGTGTCCTTATTTCTCTCTCCCACACACTCCTAAGAAGCGTTTTACATCTTCCTCAGGTAGAGTTCTTTCAAAATTTCTTTGCTTTTGGCTAACGTGGTATTGGTTGTCCATTTAAAGATGACTAGCCACGTGAAAATAGATCATGAAATCAGTTACCTTTTTCATTCGATATTCTTAAGGACGAAAACATGAAGGAATCTAATACGAAAAACAACGAGAACGACTTAAAATAACTCGTATTTTAATATTTTAGTTAGGTTCCGAAACGACTCACGCACAACTATATACATATATACAATCATTTAATGTGTTCCTGAAACTATAAAAGAAGCAGTGTCGTGAAACTACAAGTGATGTTTTATTTTTAGCTTTAATAGAAAGTAAAATTGCTTTTCGATCCAAATGGATCTGAACTGAATGTAGTACCAACACTGTTAATGCAATATTAATGAGTTTGTTAGAAGAAATATGCGGGAACAGTTAATAGACAACTATTTACCTAAGTATTACATTAATGTAATTTGTCTATAGGTTAGAATAAAGAAAAGGATACAGCGCTTGACTATTTTAAAAATTTCATGCTTCTCTGAATAAATACTAGCGGGATATTGACATTTTTCGCAGTTAATTATAGAATAGGTATAAATTTCATTTGAAATAGATCGAATTTTTTTAATTAAGTATTAATAAAATATACAAATTAAACAAATCTTATATTCAAGATTATAGCTGCAGCTAAATAAAATCAGTTATAAGATTGGGTGAGACTGGGAGATTAATTATTATATAATCTGTTAAATAAATTTAAAAATCGTTAGTCGTATACGACTGTAGTTGTACACACGACAAGAATTCTAAATTCCACAACCAACTTAAATTCTCTAAAATTGCAGGTTACACCATACCTAAAATGAACGGATCTTGAAAGAAAAGAGATGTTTTAAAGAAGTTGGATGGTGGATAATGGACCTACATTATGCCTTTTATCATTCATTATTATTTAATTAATTGAGTTGTAATGTTTACACGTTTTTTAAATTTCAATGAATATTTTCGAAATATTCTATATTGCAAACTGTGCTAAGTATCTAGACATTTTAGCAGTAATGATAATTAATTAACGGGTAGATAGCCCCAGTGGTTAGGCGGTTGACTATCGTTGGGGCGGGACGATAGGAGCCGGGTTTCAATTCTCTGGAGGGACGTAGACATTTTTTCAGAGAGTTAAAATCTTGATCGACTTACCATTTGCTGTTGGGAGCAAAGTGATTAACAGTACAGCCTGTTTTACAAGATGATATAAACTCTTAAAACATATCTCACCTTTAACAATTGTATAACGTGTTATTTAATATTCACATTTATTACTACTTACTGTCTGCTTCAACCTTAAGTAATGTCACATATATACAGTAGGTACTCAAAAAACAAAAGCAACAAATTTAGTCAAAATGAAATTATTGTTACATTCTTAAAAAGAAAAACTATTTACAAAAATGTGATACACAATATTGAACGGTTGTATGTACAGTTGTGGTCAATAAAATAGGGACACAGTATATTATCGCTTGTTTTACAAATAGAAGCTGAAAAACGATTTCTTTCACCACAAATCGATCATTAACGACCAGAACAGATGAAATGTGGAATATTTCCCTAAAAAGTTAATTATGAACAAAGTTACAAGCATTGAAGTACACATGCAAAAATTTATCCCTCCTTTCTGGTGAAAGTTGAATTAAATTTGTGTCACTAAAAGAAAGAGTATGATTTGTTTATCCAACATTCCAAATTTGGTTTGATTATCTGCAGCGGTTCCAAAGTTATGAATTTTTTACTTTACGAAATAGAGGCGAAAATCGCCTGCGACTCGTTACCATGCTTGTAACTTTGTTCATAATTAACTTTTTAGGAAATATTCCACATTTAAGCTGTTCTGGTCGTTAATGATCGATTTGTGGTGAAAGAAATCTTGTTCAATTCTTTGTTCATAATGTGAACAATATTGAACAACTGTATGTAAATTAAACTGCACTTATTTAGTAACTCCTAGTACATAACATTTAGTAAAGCAACAAAAACAAGTCTAGAGTCTGTTGTGAACTGTATAAAATAAAGGCAACATATCAGTATTTAATATAAGAACCCTCATTTCGTGTGATCACCACACAGCACCATCATGCAAATTATTAATAATAGATTATGGAATATTGTTCCATTCGTAGACCGGAAACGCTTCGTTTTAATATTGTAAACAAGTTCTCGAGGTTCAACTCTGGTGATTGGACAGGCCAATCAAGGACTTGAATTTTACTATCTTTGAGGTAACCTTTAACTAGCTTCGATGTGTGTTTCGGGTCGTTTTCATGTTGAAACTCCCATCGAAGCGACATATCCCACTCAGCGTACGGAAGCATTTTTGACTCAAATTCACAGACAGTCTTTATACATAAATCGATCCTTAGCTATTTTATGAAAATGACCGGTTCCACCGCCGGAAAAACAGGTCCGCACCATAACACCACGTATTCCATGCTTGAAACTCATCTTGCAGTTCCGTGGATCTAGACGTTACACTAAACAAAACTGTTTTCCACTTCGCTACGATTCCATTCAAATGTGTCCTAGCGAAAGTCAGTGTGATAAGTAATGGTTAAAGGTTTGCTAAGCGTTTTTTCGTAAGCGGTGGTTTTTTTTTTGGGGGTCTGTAACTTCTTAAATCGTTTTCAATATAGAATAACCTTAATAGAAGTGGCAAACGGATTTTTTTTGATAATTCTACAAATTCTTCTGTCCATGTGCTTGGATATTTTTCGTAGACGTCCACCTGAATGTACTGTGGTACCCCTATTAATTCAGTTGTACTGTTTAATGAGTCTGCAGACGAGAGATTTATTAATGGTATATTTTTTACATGTGTTTTAAGGCTACCGCAGTATTTTTCGTGTACCATCTCAAAATGTCCAAACACTTCTAGTACCTAAAACGAACTAACACCTGATTTGCTTTAAAACATTCATAAACAAACTAAAATGGCACTTTAAATTGTATGAGCAGTTTGTTGCTTCTGTTTTATACTGTACTGTATATGTTTCTCAGTTTTAATAATTACTATTGTGGCGCATTTTCTCATTGACTATTGGCAAGCCGTACTGAACTATTCATTCGATGCGCTCGCTTCTGTCCCTTTGTGCTAGCATATCGGAAGTATGAACCGCTTAATTATTACGTTGCCGATTTATATTTTATTAACTAACATTTAACGTAAAATAAAATATAGAAAACAAACGATATTTCTAAACACAAGATTCGAATTAATAATGCACTGACAAAATAGATAAACGAACATTTTGCAAATGATCATTGGATATACGATACAAGATAAACGCAACTATCTAAAAAGTACATTGCTTCGCATAGAAAATTTATGAGGTATAAAACAAAACATAACACAACATAAACCTGTCACCCATAATAGCTTTGTAAAATTTAGTTAATAGTGCGCTTACAATAATAATACCATCAGTTTCATAAGAATCATATAATTTTTGCCTACAAATTCAAGATTTCTAAAGAACGAATGCACACCATGATTTATGAAACATATTTTGTTCTATTTTTTATTTCTAGTTTTAATGTTCTGAAAGCTGTACGAAAATTGATATCTTTTCTTCGTTTTCTTCTTTATAACAGCAATATGTTGCATATCTAAAACTAGTTATACATTGAATAATATATACAAAGTTAGTACAACTATTCATAGTTGGTTTATAGAAATGCAAAATATGGAGCTGCTGCATTCTTGTCTACCTAACTCTATATCCACTACTATTCAGTAAGGCTGTAAGGCTGATATGTTACACAAGTATGAAAAACAGACGTGATCTGATCACGATTCTGTTCTACGTTTTTACGTTGCATTCTTTTATGAATTAGCAAGTATATCTTTTTAATAATATATATATATATAGAAAAAAGCTTCAAAAGATATATAAACTGGCCAATATCTGGCAGCTGTTAGCTTTGCTTGCAAGCAAACAAAGAATTTTTGATTAAAATCTCACTATTGATCGCAAATTCACAAAGGGAAATTTAGAATTCCAATCTTGTGATGTTTCTGCGAGACAAGATCCGATCAACATTCTGTTGAAAGTGACAATAAATTGTCATTTTATCCAGGGTCAGGGCGTGAGCACATATGATTTTGAATGGAAAACTGATACTCCTCTTTAGTCCTTGCAGTAGTTTCCCTCAATAATAGCCAATCCGACAGCAATTGGTTTTTGAAAATATGATGAAAGTTCAAGAGAAACAAATCGTTACCGTCGATTTCTGCATTTGCCGAAATCCACAAAGGACAGCGTTTTAGGTTTGCATAGGTATATGCAGTTAATGGTACGATTCAACTTAAATATTGAAATAGTCATATGACTAAAATTACACACACAATCACAATAGATTACAAAGTCATTTTTTGAACCTGTACAGTGCAATAACCAGAATTAAAAGCTATTTTAGAAAATAAACCATTACTATTCATAAATGCAGAATAATAGCCTTTAACTTAAGTATCGTCCTTAAGCTGGTGGATAGTTTTGTACAGATCTTGTATAAGAAAATTGCATTGTAAGTATAAAATTTACATGTAGTGATACTTTCTAATGTGGCTTTTATTGATCTCAAATCGATTCATACGTATTTTCTAAAAATAACCACTATTATTTAATTAACAGTATTATCGACTCGATTTTAACTCCTGATTGACCTTCTTTCCAACGTATATGTTGATAAATTTTGTATACGTTGTACTACATTGAATTCCAGTTGTAATAATAATTTACTATTACAGAACCCTTCGAACAGAAATAACCCCACAAATGCACAAAGCGCTAGAATTATAGTCATTGGTACTTATTTTGGTATTGATGTCTCTTCAATAATACGTTCTCATTGTTTATTGTATTTTTGTGTACATTTGAGTACATTTTCAGTAGCTATTCGGATATGAATAAGCACCATTTGACCACCTCTTACGTTTACAAAATTTAAAAAAAATTACTAAGAATTTTGTTTTCTTCAAAATTATTCTTCAAAATTCGTCTTGCAGAATAAGATTGACTGTCGTTTGACCATGTTTAATAATCATTTAAATTTAAAAAATGCATGTAAAATCCTGGTTTAATCATTCTCTAGTTACGTTTTATATGACCTTGATGCTCCAGAGTATTCAAAGTATCATTGTGTTTTTTAGACAGTTCGAGAGTTGGTAAAACGCTGAAAATATTGCAATTTGCAGTTTCAGGTTCCTAGGTCGCAAGACATTTAAAATCATCGCTTGACCACGCACCGATTATTCTTTATTTGGTCTTAAAATTACATGCAATGGAGTTACCAAACATCATCACATTTTTCACAATCTTCTAATCAAATACTGAACATGGTGTAACATTTTCAACATTTAACTACCTCTCAGTCTGTGGAAAGTATCATAAGCTTTGGATACTTTTTATATGTAACCTCAAGGTCGGACAAAACATAACCGGTGGATGGTCAACTGATGATTTTCGATTCCTTGTGGCCTAGAGACAAAAAAACAACAAACTGCAATATTTCCAGCGTTTGATCATCTGTCAAACGGTGGTGAATCGGTCGGACAAACAAAATTTATGATTATTTTACAAATGTGATGTATTGTAAGAGTGACCGCTTGTACCATAAAAGACCAGAATTTGAAAATATTTGTTAAAATTAAAAACCATTAACAGAAAGCGATTCTCCTCTTGTCTCATTTTCTGACATTAATAGTGGCGACATACGATAATTTAAATAAAAATTACTAATTCTTTTTTACGTCTTTTAAACTGAGCCATTACTTAGATATAATTCCATGAAAAGATCTTCAATAAGCCCTAAAATTTACTGAGGTCGTATCTTTTGAAAACACATCTATAATAAGAGTTTGTCTTATTCTTTTATCCATTTGTTGCGTATTAACGTATCGCGTCATTCTAAAATTGGCAGATAGCAGTTAGCAATGCAATATAATGACAAGTACCTACATACCTATTTTTTTATTTTATATAAACATGTGATGTTTTAAGAAAAATGAGTACCATAAGGCAAAAAGTAATGTAGATTATCTGTTTTATTCAAATATACAAGCAATGATTATAGGAAAGCAAAATGATGTGGTTTTATTGAGCTTGCTCTCCTCACTGCAGTCATAAGCTGCAGCCACTAGACGTGTCATATTTTTGGACATTTAAGGCAAATTATGATAGGGCTATGTATGATTGCTTCTTAAACCATCCAGAAGTACCGCAGTCACCATTTATAATGTTACAAAATTTGTATCGAAGACATAATTTCCTAAATTTGTTGTACCATCAAATATAATCAAAGGTTTTGAATTTTATTATTATTTGGTATAGACCTCGGTATAGACTAAATACTGACATACTAATATCATAAATGAAAAAGAAGAGCCGTAATCTCGCAATTAAGTTAATGAACGACTTAGAGATAACTTCACCAAATATCCGAACGAGTCACATCCAACCAATCGAAGCTACGAAAAGAATATACTCGATACAGCCTGAAACATTCTAAAACCTTACAAATTTATGGGTTGCATCAAAAGAGATAAAATAACATTTGCGGGCTCAAAAAAGGATCTGGAAAACAAAAGGACAATCCACTTTTTAAGCAATACATCAAATATGACAGAAAGACAATAAATAAACGAAAGAAAAAGGAAGGCTTTGCAAAAATAGTAATTCTGGATAATTCGTCTATAATGAAAGTGATGTCGAGGAAGACGAAGTTAATAACCATTCGGTAAATGGGAAGCAGATTCAGGATAAAAAAGAAGAATATGATGCAAAATTCAATTAGTTTATCTAGTTCAGTTAATCCATTTATCCACAAATAAAAGACGAGAATCAACAATGTAGATAATGTTTGTAAACTTCCTGAAGCTACACTGTTCTGAGGAATTGACAGAAAAGTTAAATAATTTAAATTTGGTTTTTGTTTGTTTGGTACCTATGTCCAGTATGTGTTGTCGCGAGTAATACTGTTCTTCAGTTTGCTAACCTTGTAATATTAATATAAAAAATATTCTCATTTTTGTCTGGAAGCTCTACATAAATCAAAGCAATTACTTTTAAATAAAAAATGAAAAAACCTCCTATATACACTCTGCCTCCTCTACTATAAGTTGTCTAAAATACAACCGTTTATTAAGCTAACAAAAGAGCTTTTTTTTTAATTTGAGATTATACAGAGAGTAAAAGAAACAGCGTAGTAGAAATAATAAAAACATACGTAATTCTATACCCTTATCTTTAGTTAAAAAGCCCGGTAAATACTAAGTTTCTAGTGCAAGTGAAATTATATCACTTTTAATTTTGGAAACCTGTAAAGCAATTAACATGACAATTAAAGTAAATATGTTTGCTTAAAGCTGTTTTATCACAACAACTATTGCTCCGTACGCATATAATGTAGGCTGTAGACTTTGTTTGCGTAACTGACAAATTGCAAGGTAATTGTTAAAAGTTGTTTTTCACTGGAGATATTAATATTTGAATGTACTTTAGTGGTATATTCTTACAAAAATATTGACACTTAGTATATGAATACGTACACTTAGCAGACGGCACCTATATGCCTGCAGAGGTATTATAAATATGAAATCGGATACATTTCAATACCTTTATAATGAAAAAGGTTCGGTAAATAATTAATTCAGATAAGATATACATCATCCGATTTTAATCAGAATTTATGAGAAATATCATGTATATTAGTACTATTTGCATTAGATAATATAAGCTGAGGTTGTAAAAAACTGATAATCCGAAATAAAATTGAATAACACAATATCAAATACAGTAGGACTTAATATTATTGTAACTCAGTGTTTCAGATGTTTCAAAAAATTATTTGCGGGCTTTCTCTTTTTTTACTTGTCATTTTAATGAAGAGAAATAGATTTGAACAACTACAATAAATGTTCTCTATATTATTTTGGTTAGTTTTTACTTATGTTTGTGAAATGCTCTAATTATGAGGAAGTTAAATTACAGTTCAAAATACAAAATGTAATAGCTAATATGGCAAGAAAAATGAAAAACATTGTTACTTTTAAATTGCAAATGAAACGAATATACGAGTGACATAAATTAGAAATACTTGGCATTAATTTTTGAGTTTGGCTCCACTAGTTAGCTTTTGTATTTGTGTAATGTATTTTTATTAATGATAGCTACTGTTAATTGTATCAATTAGATTGACTAAGTAATGTCTTACTAGTTTCAAAACGAAAATCATCAAACAAGTGAAGTAGGAATTAATTATGTACATATGTTATGACAAGGGCTGGTATTTAAGAAAATGTTGGCGGGCAAAACTCTGATGCAATAAATTGGCGAAATCAGAATTTGAAAATACAATATTCTACAATGCAATATTTTAGATACGCTATTATAAACAAATTACACTGTATATTTGCGAAGAATAACAGAAAAAAGAAGACCAAGCAAGTTGATATATTCGTAATGATATCTGCTGTATTCTACGATATAAAGAGATTAGACAGGTGTATACAGAATCTAACTATACATCAAATAGGTCATATTATATCAAGCAACTAAAGACTACTATTTATAAATGTGTTCTTATCATCATTGTTTATTATCATCCAGAGTGTTAACCAATTATTGTTGCTGCTCAACGAAAGTAGCCATTTCACAATCCCACGAGTTCTAATAGAACAGTGTGATCATGTTAAAAATTATTTTGTTTTGAAATTATTTGTTGACAATCGATATGTTTTCTATAGATACATAGGCAACAAAATCATATTTAAGCATTAGATTCATCAGAATTGACTTTGTATTGCACCTTACACTTTGTATTATAGTTTTTGGGTGTTACATTGCTATTTAACACAAAAATTTCCAACAATATTTATTTATTATGAGGTATGTAAAACGTCAAAATCAATCATACTGTAGACAAAAACAAACATACAGCGTGAAATGAAAAAAAGTGCATTTGCAATTTAAAAATGTTGATCCAGTAAGTACAATTTACATTTATTTTAGTTCGCCAATTTTATTGTTAGTATCAACTATGACTTGCATTTACATAAAGAATTTTACACGCACATGTATGCAAATTGGTTCAATGTTTTGTTTTTCATGTTAGAAGCATAATAAGTGTTTATAATAAATAGACACTAGGAAGAGAATTTAAGTTTTAGTTACTACAGATCCCTTTATTTATAATAATAAAACATGATAACAGTTACAGTACACTGCTGTAGTAGTAAATTATGTTCAAATATGATTTGCATTTAATTTATTCATATGTATGCTATTTACAATTAAGAGATGGTAATATTGACTGTAAATTTTTAAAATACATAAAAAATATACAATAATTTTTACAACTATAAAAGAATTTTTATTTACAATAAAGTAATATGACGCAATTTTTTTTTATAAATAGCAATACTTCCCTATATTTGTAGCTCAATCGTTAATCTTTTTTGGAATATTTAAACTTTATATATTAACCTCTCCACTATTTAATTCAAATTATTTGTGTGATCACTTACCTAAATTGTATTTTATTATGATTAGAAGCACTTTTCTTAAACTGATCTTCTAAAATTTCTGAATCAAACATCGGGTCCCACCAGGACTTGCTAGCTGCTCTTTCGAAAGGTATTGGGACATACCTTCCCCAACATCCAGACTGTTGGGACACTTTAGCCAAATAAGTTTGAACACAGGGATCCAATGAGATTTGTGCAGTATCTTCATCGATGATATCCGAAGGGTGATCTGCCTCATTCAAATTCTGGGATTCAGAATTGGTGAAACTTACTGTAGATACTCGCTTTTCGGAAGTCATTTCTTATTAAATTTATTTATAAATATACGTTTCTGTGTTATATTCTGTTGTAACAACCATATCTTTCACATGTTGACTTTAATCTTGATTCATACACCAAAAACATGATAAAAAACTACAAAATTTTCACTTGAATTTCGAACATTTCTTCATAGGAATATTGCGCTGATATTAATTAACTCCTGCATACCGGCAATGTAATGATCGGTATACACTGTAGTATATATTAGACCATAGCTTTCCTAATCTAAATCAAACAACACTTGTGCATGTCAACATAAGTGTTTACCCACTACATTTTAATGATTTAACACTAAATTTAATATCCGCTCGGATTTACCCGAACACAATCCCAGTAACGATTTGTTTTGCAATAAAAGTTTCAACATGTGTGTGTAATTATACATATAATATTATGAATTCAGGAAGGTAAACCGGAGGCGGGCAAATTTGACAACTGATTGAGAAATGACAGATCCACTCTCTCTGTTTAGCCAGCGCTACTACCCTACCACCGTCCAAAATCGTATTGTTTGTAACTTGCAAGCAAGGTATCAGGCGATACTACAATCGTTGGCGAATGTCCCACAAATAATCCTATAGGAACAGTAAGCGAAAATAAACCATAAGTATACTGCGTATAAATTGTTATCTGTAAACATTTCGACAAGTGGCGTCCTCTACTAGAATTTTTGTGAATTATAATAGTATCCCGGGCAATTTAAATATTAAAGCTATATTGCTTGAAATGATAGTTCTAATGAATAGATAAATTGGTAAAGCTAATTACACTCTAAATGAATGTAATCGAAGGTATCAGAAAATTAAATACTGTAGCAATTCTATCAAGGCACATCAATCTGAATTATAAATTTACAAATTTGGTATAATATCGTTGGGTATACATATGAAATAAATGAATAAAATTAAATCTGCAGTGCATCTACAGAAGTAGATCCTAACACATAGATTAGAAGAATGATGTAAGGAATTCTCAAAAATATTTTTAATAACTTGCTGTTTTGGCGCGTTTAATATTTAAATAGTTGTAGCCAATTGCTATACAGGGTTAGCTAAAAACATTGATACTGCAAAACGTTGATGATCTCACGAGCAAAATATTTACCGGAAGTTTTCTGATTGACTCAATCTGACCTATACTACATTAATTATAAAACATTCAGCAACTATTTCCATGTACGAGTTCATCTCGACAACATTATGTTAGTTGGTGCAGTAATTTCCTTTTATTAATAATTAAAAATTCTTATATGTAAAAAAATATAAAGCAAGATGAGGACAGTTAAAGTAGTGTTCTACTGTAAGCAAACGAGTAAACTCATAACGTAAATAAAAAATAATGAACGTTTTGTTGCTGTATCCACTATCCACACGATGGTAGAGTCTCCACTCTCTAAACAGGCAATTAGTATATAGATACATCGACATATAATGTAATTATGTGAAACAGTTCACGAGGGAAACATACTTGTTAACAAAACTTGTTAGAAAATCGTTACGTTCTTGCTGAGCCAATACTTCGCGCGAACGTTTCCGTGTAGCTCCTGTTGCACACTGCGGCATATCATTCCAAAAAGTAATGGGTTACTTCGTTATTCTGAAATGTGCCGACCCGCACATGGTACATGGGAGAAAATAGTTATACCATTTAACAAAATAAGGAAGTATGTATTAGATTACTTCACCGAAGTTAAATACCTGGAAGCAATCCCCTTAATCAAATTGGAGCAATTACTCAGACAACGTTCTGAAAAAAAAAACACAACGGTTTATTGAACATACCAAAGGGGTTAAAAATGGGCGACTCAACTAGACTTCTAAAAATTCTAGATCTCCAAAAATAGTGAAATCAGATGAAGGGGTATGGATTGGAGTTCATGGTCTGTGTACCAATCATGAAAAACCCTTATGCTGATTTCCAATGTTCTTTTAGGCGGAAATGCGCACCATAGAATGCCTGAACAAATTCGTTAAGAAAGCAAATAGCTATACCTATACTATACTGACAGTTAGGACGCTTTGAAAGCGTTCATTTTAAGCTTTGGACCCAAACTGGTCTGGAAATATCGAGTTTGTATTATCCAGCTGCCCATGAATAACAAAGGTTGTCACTAGTGTGGGTGCTTCTTTCTCTGTCCTTTTTCTTTCTTCTTCGATGTCTTAGGCACTTGACTTGATATCAATAGTTATTAATTTTATCTAGTTTATTTTAGATAGAAATTTAGAGATATTTCCTTATTCTTGTAGAAATTTTGACACCTTTTTATTTGATTGAATTTTTCATCTGTGATTAAAAAACCTTAACCATAAGTTTAACCAAAACTAGAACATCTGAATTGGTGACTGTCGCAGGAGTATTGTGAATGGGCTAATATTTGACCTATGTTGTTTTCAAAAGTCACCATTTTCGAATAATTTTGATTTGATTATTTAAAACTTTAAATTTTTCTTTTGATTTACTTATCAATAAAATTTCATTTAATTATTGTCATTATTGCAGAAATAATATCACACGTTATTAAAAGTAAAAAAGATTTATACATTAGTCAAATTTTGTATTTGTTCTAGCTTTATAGGTATAGAATTGTAACTGGCTATGTTAATTCCTACTTTTTGTTCATTTCGTACTCTCAATTAGCACTTCACTTTTTTTTTGTGTGAACGCACACAGACTTAGCTTAAGACGGCTTAAGTTATCCGTAGGCACTAAACTCGCACTCATCATCTTTTCGAATGCATACAGGGTTAGGTAAAAACAGTTCACACGTGCATCATGTAACTGGGCTTCGTCCTGTGATTGCGCGTACTGCTTTTTTAGTATCGGTTGATATTATATAACCTTTCTTTTTTTGTTAGTATTATAAGTATAATTTTTGTTTAATTAGTAGTTAGGACTCTAATAACTTGTAAGTATGAACAATAAAGGCATTTATTATTATTATTAAATATGCCAAATTGCGTTGTTATCCTGATGGAAATTATGACTTATTATATAACCAATGAATGTACTTGACAAACTGAGGGATAGTGTTGCTTTACGAGCAAAAATATTGGAAAACATAACTTGATAATAACAGTCAAGTTAATATTACTACATCAAGGGACAACATATACCAATAATTTTCTTCTAATGAGATATATTATGCTGATAAAGACATTAATATACGCAACGGTTTTAAATTGAAAGCATGTTCACTAGCCCACAGTAATACTGAGTATTTTGTGTTTGACCTTAATGATTAAGTATTGAAGTATCTACCTTGTTCCACCGGTCAAACGTGGATATAACATGATGATTTGTAGAAGGTTTAATTAAGTAGGTACTTATATAAAATAGTTTATTGTTCCTATCAGGAGATATATAATACGTTCATATTTATCAACATTTTGATCACCGTTATCACCAATGCTTGATAAATTTAATAGCAATGAATACACATAGTAATTATTAAATAAATGTTTTATTTACACAACATGTACAGTAGAATTTATAAACATTATTCTGTCAGCACATTATCCAAAACAAAATCAGTTCAACGCCCAAAAAGTAGTTCAAAAATGATTTTTGTTTTAATAGATAATTTAACACTAATTATACAGATATTGTACAAATGCTTATTTTTGTATATATAAAATCTATCTACAATAAATTGATTTCTTTCATACACGTAGGACCTATTTTTAAAAATGGATTGCAGAACAAAACATAATTGGAAGATAGTATGCACACACAATAAAAAAATCTTAAGATATATCCCTTTAAGCGTTAGATTATGATATTGTATAAATATTTATCTATCAGGCACACAATTCTAGAATTAAATACATTCAAGGAATCAAACATTATTCACTTTGGGCGTACTTCGACCCCACAGCCAATTTAGCAGGACCTTCGAAGGACTTTGGACATCACGCGCTGTAAATACAAAAGTTAAATTTAAAAAAATGTGGTGAGAATATATAACTATGTATATAAATGTTAATAAAAAATGTTGGAAAATAAAATCGAATTATTTATTTTGTACACTGAAATTCTAACTAATCGTCGTTAATTTCTTAATGCAAAATTAAATATTCGGAAAGAACTAAACAGCAAGCAGCAACAATACACCGAAATTGTTTATAGATTTTATATTTCTCGAATGTCGAATGAAGTTATAATTCGCTTACGTAAACAAATGGCAACAGTGAATGATCTTTCCAGACTGAACGATAAATGTAATTTCACAGAGTCCCTCATACACACAGCACTGTACATGTTTTTAATCGAAATTCGGACCATAGAAATTTGATTTAACAGATTGTGCATGTTAATTAATATATGTATTTTTTGACCTTTATGTACTTATCTTTTAATTCCTGATTTATTTCCACTTAGAGGTCAATAAAACAATAAATAATTAAATACCAATTTATTCCATAACATATAATAATATGTTTTCGTTAAATAACTTCTTCAGTGGAAGAAATTGACATTTAATATATTATTATATGTTATGGAATAAATTGGTATTTAATTATTTATTGTTTTATTGAGCTCTAAGTGGAAATAAATCAGGAATTAAAAGATTGTGCATGTTAGTGAGTAAATACTGTACTGAAAGAAAACACCAAGTACACAACAAATAGTGTTCAACAACATGAAAACGGACTTGTAAGTTCTACTGCCCACTAATGGATAAAATGGATATCTTGTAACAAGCACCGTGTAAGATATTGACTTGTGATACAATGATGCAAGTAATTCATGTATATATATCATATGTTAAGTAGCAACCTTTAGGCAACAGCTGCGAGAAGTATATATGTATGTATGTTTGCTGATGCTCGTATATCTGTGGCATATCATTGCTTGCGACTTACGTTTACCAATGACTTTCATACAAGAAAAAGATGTGGTAAACAACAATGTTATATTTAATAGAAGCATTTGTTGAAAAATACCTAAAATACTTACACAGCGTATAACTAGCATCCACTAAACGGGCTGCTGCCTCTGGAGGTAACTTAGCCGCTTCATCTCTATGTTGCTGCATTATCGACAACTGCTGTAATCGCCTTAATTCCTGTTCGTCGACTAACGTTTTGTCCTTGTGATATCCAATCGTTCTCAGTTCGCTTAATCTAAATCACAAATTGAGTCAATATGTGTTTGTAGCAAACCATTACTAATATATTTTTAATAGATTATTTTGTTACATGAATAAAAACAATCAACAATTTGCATAAGAAATAATACATACTTATATATTATGAATACTTTGCTGTTATAAGAATATATTACTGTTTGCAACTTACTTAGAAACCAAAGGATCTGATCCAGTAGATCGCGGTAATTCACGCAAGCTTTCAGGTTCTTGACTAACATCACTGGAAGAAGCAGTCTCAACCATAGAGGCTACCCCACTCGAAGTAATTTCTGATGAAACATCGTACTTAGATATCAAAATTTCTTTTTCACGTAGAGCGTTCGACAGCTTCAGCTGCAACGTATCTCTTTCTTCTAAAAGCTGCATCAGTTCCACAGTGAGTTCTTCACATCGAACATCTCTTTGATGTAGCATATAGAGAGCTAAATCCAATTCTGCTCTACTAACCGGTTCTGTTAGGTCGTCTTCATTCGAAGACGAAGATATATTTCGTGGTTCTACATCATCACTGAATGAAACGTGTTTTTCTGTTTTTTCAGGTCGAGTTGGTTTGTGTGTAATATCAATTTCAGCTATTACAGCATCGTAAAGCCTGCTTTTTTCATAAAGTTCTTTCTGGAGGTCGTCAATCTTCAGGACTTGTTCCTGAATAATTTCCCGTAGTTCACTTAGTTGTTTTGACTCTTCTAGCATTAACAGATTTTGTTCGTCAAGTTTTGATTTTAACTCTTCACATTCACCACTTTTAACTCCAAGTTCTGTTTGGATGTGTAAATAATCTTGCCGCTCTAAGAGATAAGATTCGTTCTTCCTTATTTGCTCGTCCAGTTCTACCCTTAAATTCTGCATGTCACCATCTTTGATGGATAGCAACTCTTCATATCGGTTTTCTGAATTCGCTAGTCGTTGATTAAGGTGCTCAATTTCTACTAAATGCTCTTTGATGACGCTCTGACTTTCTTGTACTTTGGAATCTAAAGTAATGGAATGTTCCCGATCTTTCTCTTGGATTAAAGCTGATAACTTAGCGATTTCGGTTTCTTTTTGTGAGTTTTCCTCCTGTATGCCACTATAATTTAATATTTGCTGATTTAGGGCTTCAATCTGTATATACTGTTGTTGTGATTGCAAATGGAAGTTTGCTAGTTGCTGCTGATACTCGCTTATACGCTGATTCAGTTGATTAATTTCATCTTGGTAAGAATCCTGTTGAGCATTGGCATTATCCAGTTGTTTCGAAGTGACATCAATAATTTCAGATTTGTCATTTATTTCGGTAGATAGTTTCTCATTGACTAGTTTCAACTCTTCTATTTGCTTATAGAATTCAGAAATTTTATTATCTCTATCAATAATTTCTGAATCTTTAAGTGACAAAGTTTGCTTAAAACTCTCAAATTCCTTTGCTTGTTCTACTTTAGTTAAATTTTCCTTTTCGTTACATTGTTTCAATTCTTCCTCGTTACTTCGAATTACTGTTTCATATTTTTCAATCTCAGTGTTCTTGCTTACAATTTGTTTATTTAACTCGTCAATAATCGAACTGAAATTATTAACTTCAACCTTCTGTTTTTCAATTTGAGCTTGTTGATCTTGAACGACTTTTGTTAAGTCGTTTATATAATGTTGCCTTTCGTTAATTTGTTGCTGCAGTGCTGCTATCCTATCAATCTCATTTCGAATTTCAGCATCTACATTTTTTCTTAATTCATTATTCTCATTCACCAGGGTTGTGTGTTTCTCTTCTAAATCGACTATTTCTTTTTTTAGTTGCTGTTCTATTTCAATAAATTCGTTTTCGCGGGCTTCTAGGTGTAGTTTCCAGCTTTCGGCTATATCAAGTCCCCTTTGATCTACTCTTTGTAACCACTCTTCATTTAATTGCTGAATTGTGGTAGCGAGTTTAAATTCGTAATCCTTTTCTTGCAGTTGTAATTTTTCCTTAAAACTTGTAAGTTCGTCTTCCTTTGATAATAGTAAGTCTTTTATTTGAGCGGCATTCGTGCTCTGCGATTGGAGAGTTACAAATTGTTCTTCCATATTCTTTAGTTTAACATTTAAATCTGTGAGTGTTTCGTTTAAAGTATTACACTGAATATCTTTTTGCTGCATTTGAAGTAATAAATTTTCTTTATTTTCTTCCAATTCTTTAATTTTTATTTGTAAATTACTATTTTCTGATTTTACTGAATCAATTTGATCATTTAATAGTTTCAAAGTATTGTTTAGTTGTAAAATATCGTCTTCATACTTAATTCTTTCGGTATTGAACATATCGGAACAATTTTGCATCTGTTCCAGATTCTTACGTAATTCCCATATGGCATCAGTATTCCAAGCTTGATCGTCTAGTAATTCTTGCTTTTCTATATTCAATTGATCAATATGTTTTCTCAAATTCTCAATTTCTGTTTCATCTACATCTTTAACCTGTTTGTCCAGTTTTTCGTTTTCTAAATTTAACAGATTTAGTTTTTGGCTTATATCATCATTGATATTTAACAAATTTTCATGGTCTTGTTTTAATTTATCTAATTCCTCATTTAGGGAATTAACATTTCTCTGCAAATTATCTTTTTGCTCTAAAATATCCAGATATTCCTTCTCAGTTTTCATATTCTCTATAATTGGTTCGATAGACTTAGCTTTTTCAGCTGCGATTCTCAAATTTCGTTGTTCTTCTAATAAACTTTGCAGTTCTTCATTATCTAAAGTTAAATCTTTTATAGTATCAGACAATTCTTGAATTTTCTTGTTATCATCTAAATCTGTTGGTAGTTTCTCCGTTTCCACTTTCTGAACATGTTTGGGACTATCATCTCCCCATTCAAGTTGTTCTAATTTGGCGTTTACCTCGCGATATCTCTGTTGCCATGACATAATTTCTATATCCTGCTTTTCTTTATTTTCTATCATTCGTTCATGGCTTGCTGTTAACGTATCGATCCTCTTCAAGAGATTCGTTTTCTCTTGTTTTTCTTTGTCTAAATCTGTGTTTATTTCTTTGATTTTCTTTTCAAGATTCTTAATTTGAGACTTTAGTTCATCCTGTATAGCATCATCTAGATCGTCTAAAACTATTGATTTTTTGTTTAACTGGGAAGACAATTCTTCGTTTTTGGACTTAAATTCCTTCAATTTTTTTATCAATTTAGAAGATTTCAATTGAGACTGTTGGATTTCTTCTGAATGTCGTTCCCTAGCTTGTTCTAAAACTTTGATTTTCTCTTCTAATTGATTTATTTGATTCTTAAATTGCGCACTTTGAGGAGAGACTGCGACTTGGTCATAATGTTCTTGTTCCAGTTTCGCTTCTTCTGGTCCCCAACTCCAGCCATCATCATTTTCACCAAAGGCATAATCGAAAGTTTTACTACTTTCACCTACTTCTTCAGGATCGTAGCACAGATAAGCTTTCTTTGGTTTGATGACATCTTCTACAACGGGTTTTGTCGAAGTTGACTGACGGTCAGTAATATCCTTACATGGCTCAAACTCAATTTCATGCAATTGTTTCATATCGCGCTCGGTTAATTTAGTATCATCAGTTGCTACGATTTGAGATTCTAAATCCACGTTAGCAGTTTCTAATGGGGGGTTTGTATTTTGAACATACTTCTGCTGTTGTTCTTGAAGGTATAATATCTTCGTAAGCTCTTCTGACAATGCATTACATTGAATTACGGCGTTTTCTTTTTGTTCTTCGGAATCGTGGAGCATGAATTCTAAAGAACGAATTTTGTCCAATAGTTCTTCCTTAGTATTATCAATTTTGTGGCTAGATGTTGCTTCGGATGTGGTAATGATTTTCTTTTCAGCTATATCTTCGCTAGGCCACGTGAATGTGACAGGATCAGTTGAAGTGGTACTATTTTCAAGTTGGCGCGAGGAATTATTCGATTTATATAACTGCTCAGAAAGTTTAGCAATTTGATTTTGCAAAGAATCATTTTCTTCTGTTAATTTGCCATAGTTTACTTCCAAAGTATTGTACTGTGCTTTTAGGGATTTTAATTCGTCTGATCTCAAAGGTTCTTCTTTATTTAAATTTGCTTGCGATTTAATTTCCTCTAAATGTTTTTGAGTTTCAGACAAGAGTTGTTGTGAATTTTCTTTTTCTTTTTGCAAGGATACAATTTGTTTTTCTAAATTCTGATTAGTTTGTTTTAGATGCTGCAATTGATGATCATCGAAGAAAGAAGACGCAAAATCCAGTTGGGTTGGTTGATTTAAGGCACCTTGAAAATGGACTTGCAAGTTCTGCTCTTGCGAGTCTTCCAATTTGACAGATTTTTGTTGCAATTTTTTCTTTAATTCTTCCATCTTTTCAGCATTTACCTTTTCATTGTCGTGGATTTGTTGGTTTAATTTAGTTATAGTTTCTTCATGATTATGTATTATGTCTTGTAATTGATTTAAAGCTACAAGATTTTGACGATAATCATTTTCAAGTTTATTGTATGCTTCAATGTTAGCTGATAATGTTTTATATTGTTCGTCAAGTTTACTTTTAAGCTCTGTAATCTCCATTGTAAGTGTATCCTGTTGCTCTAAACATTCTTTTATTTGATCGGCCATCATTTCAGATTTTTCAGACATGTTTTTACGATCTTTATCGAATGAATCTAATTGGTTCTGCAATTCCGCATCCATCTTTTCGTTATCGTCCTTTAGAGCTTCTATTTTACGTTCATAGTCAGTTTTAATTGTTTTCTTATCATTTTCTAGCATAGTTATGGTTTTTTGTAATGCCGACATCTCAGTTTCTAAGTTTGTCAACGCTTCTCTTTCATGTTGGGTAGTATTTACTAAATCTTTCATTTGTTTTAGTTTTTCTGTAAGATCATCATTTTCTAAAGTGACATTTTTCAAAACTTTCGTTAATTCCATATTTTCAGCCGTCATATCCTGTAGTTTCTTTTCGATAATTTGATCGTGGGATATTAAAGCACAGAGACGTTTTTCCAACATATCCTCAGTCTGGGAAACTTCTTCGTATTCATGGGTTTTCTCTTCAAGTTGCGCCCCCAGCCTTTCAGCTGTTATTTCTAAAGACATTCGACGTTCTTCCATAAACGACAGGCCTTCTTCCAACCTATTAACTCGTTCTTTATACTTATTTAATTCACCATCTTGCGTTTCAATAAACAATTCCATTTCTTGTATTTTCATTTGTAGGGCGTCAGAGTTAGTGTGTGAAGTTTCGCGCAGACTATATAACTCCTCCGTTAAACCTTTTATGGTTGCTTCCATTTCAGAAGATTGAGAGACTTTTATAGATTGATTCTCACTTGTTAATTTCGCGATTTCAGATTTCAATTCCCGAATAGAATTTTGGGCATCTTCGAATCGTGCAATGTAATTGGAAATTTCTTCTGAAAGTTTGGTATTCATATTTTCAACTGAATTAAATCTCTGTTTATAATCGCAGAGTTCTTCTTTCAATTTTTGATTTTCTATGGATTGATTGGCAACATCATTTTGAGACGAATTCAATTTTTCATTCAGAATTTGTATTTCACTCTCCAATGCAACGTTTTTAGCCGCAATTTCTTTGAGAGTTTCTTTTTCTTTTTGTTCAGTTTCCCATTTTTCGTTAACTTCCATATACTTTCGTTCTAAATTTTGCAGCGCCTGTGTCTTTTTCTTCAAGTTGGCAGCAATTATCTTCATTTTTTCTAATTGTTCTTTATTTTTAACCTCCAATTCCTGTATTTTATTTTCTAAAGGTTGCCGAATGTTATCCATAGACCCAGCATTGGCCTCCATTTGTTTCTGTAATTCTATATATTTGTCTTTCATGCCGTTTATGGTTTGATGGAAATTTTGGTTTTTAATGTTTAATTCTTCCTGGAAATTTTGGATTATGCTTTCTTTTTCTAGTTTTTCTTTTTGAACGGCACGGAGCTCATCATTTTTGGACTCTAGTAGATGTTCTGTTTCCAGAATTTTAATATTTAAAGCTTTGAGTTGCTTCTGCAATTCAGTTATGGTAATTGCATTATTTTCAAGCTCACTCTCGTATGCATGTATTTGTTCAATATTTTGGGTTAGGGTTTGTTTCAAATCCTCCAATTGTGCAGCCATCATATTGACATTATCTACATTTTCAGAATTTGCTTTATTTTCCATTTCTAGATGAGTTATAGCGCTATTCAAGTCTGTAATTACGGAATTCAAATGTGTCACTTCGTCATTATAGTGAGTAATTTCTCCCTTCAATGCTGTAACATTGTTTTGGAGTTCATTAATTAAGTTAGCCGATGAAATGAGTTCGTTTTTGTTTTCTTCCAGGGCCTTCTTATATGTTTCGATTTCTTCTAAATTAACTGCAATTTTCGTTTCAAATTCGTCAATTCGTCGTCGCGCTTTTTCTAATTCTTCGTTCAGATCTTCTCTTTGGCATACGTGTTCAGAATGCTCCTTCAATTTAATAATTAGGCTATCATTTTCAGATAAAATGTTTTCATATTGTAATTGCAAAGAATTAATTTTAGCTTCTAGCTCTAGTTTATCGTTCCTAATGAATTCTTGTCCCATTACTTGTAATTTAAGTTCTTTTATTTCTTGTCTTTGGATTTCGATTAGGTGCTTGTATTCTTCAATTTCATTTTGCATATCTTGCGTTTGTATACGCTCATTAGAATTGGAGCTATCTTCTTTGAGCTGTAACTTCTTTAATTCTTCATTTTCTTGTTCTAAGTTTTTAATTTTCTCGGCTAGTACATAATTCTCGGTTTTCACATTCTCTAGATTCGTGTCAAGTTGTTCTTTGTCGTTTTGCAATTGTTCATATGTTTCTGCTAAAACATCTCGGTTATTCTCGATTTCCTTAATTTTCAAACTCAATTGGTTATTATCGTGAGTTAGTTGCTCCATCTTTTCCATGACTTCTCTTCTTTCGACAGTAAATAATTCAATTTTTTGCAATAATTCTGACGTCTCTTCAGTTAACTGGTTAACACTTTCATTCAGTTCAATATTTTCTTCTAGGTGTTCTGTACTATTTGCTTTGATTTCCCCTGGATTATCAACATGTTTTTGATAAGCTTCCAATTCTAATTTTTCCTGCTGTGTCAATCCCTCAACAATTTCAATACTTTCAGCACTTGAAACCTTTTCAGCACTTAATTTTTCTAATTTATCGACTAATTCCATATTTTCCTGTACATAAGATTCTAATTTTATCAAGATCTCCTGCTTTTCTTTATTTAAACCTTCAATTTTCTCATTTAATGCTGTATTTTCTTCTAGAGCTTTTTCTTTTTCCTTCAATAATTCTTGTTTCTCTAATTCGAGCTTATCCATTTGTTCTTCAAGCTGAATAGAATTTATTTCTGATTTAACTTGAACTGTTTGCAGATTCAATTTCTCATTGAGCTCTTCAATTTCTCTTGTAGATTCCTCAAGGCCTAAAAGCAAGAACATGTGGAAATGTAATTAATATGAATATTTAAAGAGAGATGAAACTACCTTGATATTACTTGTGTTAAGCTTTACACAAGGAAAAGAATAAAATTTTGGTGAACAAGGTATCTACTGTTTAATGAAATTTTTTTAAATTACTTACGTTTAGTCAATTCTTCGATTTTACTGTCTTTTTCTGTTAATAAGTCTGCTTGTTCTGTTATTTTTTTCTCTAACTCGTTAACAGATTCTACTGGTGTAGAGTCTACAATATAAAGGAGAATAATAATTAGTAATGCTAATTACAGATGTGTAGGTAAATTTGTTAACTATAAATTGTTACTCTTAACAAATTTATTACAAATAACATTAGTATTCATTCTAGATTGTTTTTCTTAGCTTAACTAAGAAGTTAGGGGTAGTATTAATATTGCAATTATTGCATAATAGTAGTATAAATTAGAAAAGTAAATATTCCATTTCTGGAAAAATAAACTTCAAGAGTGATGAAGACTCAATATACATATTATTGGCTTTTCATATACTAAAAAAATAGATTACTATAATTATGACGCAAACCTTTCATAGTATCACCCTCCATACTCTTCAACTGTAATGCACCTTTTTCCTCTTCAAGTTCAGCAACTCTCTGGTTTAATTTAGAGTTCTCCTCATCTAATCTTACTATTTCAGCATTGGAATCATGAATCTTTTTGAAAGAATCAATTTTCTTGTTTAATTCTTTAATCTTACTCTTCTGTTGGGCCTTTACTTTGATCATGTTCTTGTTACTTTCATCCAGTTGTTTTTTTAGTTTTATGATTTCTGTATTTTCCAATTTGATATCTAGATTTGATAATTTTGCTTCCTTATTTTCAGATAATTTTGTTTCTAATTCCTTAATTTTCATTTCCAAACTTGCAATTGTAGTTGCATTCTCTGCAGTAAACAATTGCTTTTCTTCAAGAACTTTTTGCATTTCTTGTAGCTTTGATTCCAACTCCATTGATTTTTGCATGCTATCACTTAAATCCTTTTCTAATTTCTCAAATTCAGCCAAATTTGATGTATCTTCAGATTTAATCAACTCTTGCTTTGTTACTAAATCCAAGTTCTTAGCTTCTAGTTCTTGAATACGCATACGTAATTTTTCAATAGTTTCAGATGAAAGTGAGTGCTCTGCATCTATTACATTTTGGGCCTCATGCTTTTGCTTGATCTCGTTAATTTGGTCATATAATTTTTGCTGTTCTTCCTCTAAATGCATATTTTGTTGCTTTAAACTTAAAATTTCTCCTTCTCTATGTTGTACATCACAGGATAATTTCTGATTTTCTTTTTTCATTTGCATTTCTAATTCCACAAAGTTTTCTTGCATTTTCCTCATTTGCAACTTTGTATCATCCAATGCATCTAACGTCGATTTACCTTTTTTACTTAAATTTTCTGACATTAACGTAATGGCTTTTGTTCTCGCATCAATTACTGAATCTTTTTCCTTCACATTTTCTTGTAAATCCAAAATATTGGCTTCCAATTTTTGTATTCGTAATGTCATTTCTGATAATCTTTTCTCTTTATTAACTAGAATGTTATACAATTCTTGTGAAGTAGAATTAATGTTGTATGACTCCTGTTTTGTTTCGGATAATGATAGATTTAATGGTGTGGAATTCATTAAAATTTGCGAATCATCAAGTTGTGCTTTTAACTGAGTTACCATTTCTTCAATTCCTTTTTGATTCTTACCACGTTCTGCTAATTTTGCCCTAGAAATGATATAACACATTATTTATGTCAAGTAAACTTACTAAACCAACCTATTTTCTTCAAGCTGTTGTCGTAACAAAGTGATCTTCTCTGATGCAGGTGTTTCTATACGTTTTCCTGAGCCTTCCTTACCATCTTCACTTCTTTTTGCACTACGTTTAGCTCTAGCTTTCATTTTCGTTAATGTATTTGCGTACTTTTCAACTTTTTCTTGTGTTACACTCGTTTGTTCACTTTTCCTTAACATTTCCTTCAGTTGGGCAATCAACAACTGTTGTTGTTCGAACTGATCTTTCAAATCATTTAGTTCTTGCGAACTTGGTGGGCCAGCTTCTGTTGACCCACCAGGGTCCGGCCCCGGACCCGGCCACATATTGACTACCTGTAATATTAATATATTATTGATGTATAACTGAAACGCAATGTTTCAGATAATAGCTTACCTAATTTTATCCAGAGTGAAAGCAAAACAATATTATTTATATTCAATTATGTTAAATGTCACTGTCAGATACTGTCATGTACACGTATACCAATGAGCTCATTGCTCATTGCTTCCAACTTAATGATTCTGTAGCTAACTTGTCAATAAAAAAATCACTAAGCAGGAAATTTCTATTTAAATCAATTTTAATAATGGATTTTGAATTCGATTTGTAATACCTATGATTATACAATAAAAATAACTTTCGCAAAAGTATACAACCAATTTAAAAAAATTAAAAATAGAGTAAGTTAACATAAGAGAAAAATTGATTTATTTATTTAGAAATTAAAATGTATGATACAAAAAAAAAATTCTTACAAACTGTTATAATTTGTATAATTAAAGCTAAGAATAATTAGATATTACGTATAAAGTTTCTGTTAACAGGTTTTTGGTTGCAAAGTTGCAAATTTTAATCTTGCTGATACTGTCACATCGTTGCTAAGTAGCAAATTGTTTACTAGTAGAAGCTAACCTATATTCGTTAAATGTCATATGTATATCCTAATGGAATTATTCAATTATACCAAACAGCGTCACTCGTTGTTATTCAGATTGGATTCATATTTCATCATATCTTATCAACATGATAACAATTATGACTTAATACTTCAATTTTCATTCATTCTCGTTAAAGTACTACTCGTTTATTTACGCACGATTCTAAATGTCGCATTCCAAACATAATGAATCTCATCATACTAAAGATGGAATTATCGACTTTACAGCCGGATTTCTTGGTAAATATAGGTAATTCTTACATTAACAACTTGCAATTATTTTATGTGACTTTTAGGTGGTGTTGCTCTGGTTTACGTAGGGCAACCCTTAGATACAGTTAAGGTTAAGATGCAGACCTTTCCGACTTTATATGGGAATATGGTGCATTGTTTTAAACATACATTTCTCACAGATGGTATTGCCAGAGGATTGTATGCTGGAACAGTACCTGCTTTGGTAGCTAATGTTGGTGAAAATTCTGTCTTATTTTTGGGTTATGGATTCTGTCAAAAGTTTATGCAGAAAGTTACTGGAGCTGATGATATTAAAAGTCTCAGTGCCTTGGATAATGCATCGGCAGGTTTTTTAGCAGCATTTTTTTCATCATTAGTGCTATGCCCAACAGAATTAATAAAGTGTAAACTGCAAGCTATGTATGAGGTTGAAAAGCGAGAGGCAGCCTTAAATCGTGTCTTCAAACGTGTGGGACCATTTTCACTAACAGCTCAAATACTTAGAAACGAAGGAGTTTTTGGGTTGTTCAGAGGATTAACACCTACAATAATGCGTGAGATGCCCGGATATTTTTTCTTTTTTGGAGGATATGAAGGTAGGTGTTTGTTGTAGTCAAGCAAATATCATTTAAGTTAAAATAATATTGAAAATCTTCACTATGATCTGGTCTTCTACTTATTTTAATGTTTTAACCGAAATTTGTGAATGACTTGTTATTAAACACAGTTGAAATTTTATACACTGTTAAGTATCTCAAGTATTTTAATAGATTTCAATCAAAGCAAATTATATTTTATTATGATGTGTATTCAATGACGATCTAGTGATTGGTAGTCATTAAGTATATTATAGCTACATACTTCGCAATATGTAAATAGTTATTTCAATTGAGCAATAATTGTTTTGAATTTTTACAGATATCTCATACTTATGAGTTGTAACTTTTTTTTACATATGTACAATCCATTTTGATTATTTTTTGTTTTTAAAACATTTTATAAATGAGGTATACCCAGCTTATGCCAATTTAAATCTTTCAACTCTATAAAATATAAGAAAATTATTACATCAAAGCAATAAAGATCAAATATATAATGAATATATATACATATAAACATACCAAAATAAAGGAATATCAGGGAATCCAGCAAATAAAACCAATTCTTTAAATCGAGTTTTCTATTTTTTTTAGCCAATATTTCGCACTGTATTCAGTGCTTCATCAGGGCACAAATTCTTAAACTCAGTGAGAGAAAATTATGTGACATAAACTACATTAAAAAAAAAAATTTTTTTTGCAATTTTAACTTGCATGTGTGGTGTCCATATTTTTTTAATTTTACAAATTTTACAACTTCAACATGTAAAGAAATAGTAATCCACGGTCATCCTGGGTTTTAATGTAGTTTATGTCACATAATTTTCTCTCACTGAGTTTAAGAATTTGTGCCTTTATGAAGCACTGAATACAGTGCGAAATATTGGCAAAAAAAATAGAAAACTCGATTTAAAGAATTGGTTTTATTTGCTGGATTCCCCGATATTCCTTTATTTTGGTATTGAGTTCCAACGGCAAAGACTCCTTGTGTGTTTTATATAAACATATATGTATTGCGTTTGTCTCAGACAAACAGTATTCTGCTCATATCAGGATCTATATTACTTAAAATATTGGAAAATATCAAATATCGCCAGTATTCGTATCGCCAGCTGAAAAGTAACAAGCAACAGTTGCATTTCTTCGTATTTATACCAATTGTTGTAATTGTACTTTCTTTATTTTTTCGGTAACAGTATATGCTACTGCTTTCTAGCGAAAAAGGAAAGCATTATTTACCAAGAATAGCAGAAAAGACGTTAATTTTTCAGTTGACTATGCAATATATAAGCCACGAATTACAATAACCTTAGGATGTCTTATATTTTAACTATACGGGGTTTTTCACGGAACTTTTCGATGTTCCTGAAATCTTACAATTTTGAAAACTTGTAATTACGGATAGTGTCATCTGTTCTCATTGGCGACATTATTTACGCTTTTTTATCTATGTTGAATATGATCAGATCAGGAGGATGATAATGTAAAAAATACTTAACTTAGTCCTTTCCAAAGATTTTTTGTTTAACATTCCTTTTTAGCTTCTTGTATTGATATTTTTTTAGATCATTTTACTACTATTCACAATTCTACTTAAAAAAGCTTTCATCGATGTGAACTTAATGAACGTTAATTTTGGACGGTCCTGTATACATAGATATCATTTTGAAGCCGCAGATTTATTGCGCTGTACCTCAGCTAGTACCATGTCAAATCAAGAATTTACCTGCAATGGTTTCAGAAATACAGAAATTTTAACACAACGTTACAGTTGGCCCTATTTTCGAAAAAAAACTGAATAACCCAAAATTCAGCTAATTTTGCCATGCTATTTAAATTAAGAATGTTGACGTTAACTTCCGATAAACCCTAAGTGATACAAAAGCGTAAATAATTTCGCCAATGAGACCAGATGACACTATCCGTAATTGCAAGTTTTCAGAATTGTAGGATTTCAGGAACATTGAAAAGTTCTAACGGACCAGTTCCGTGAATAACCCTGTATATCTTAAATGAGAATTAGCAAAGCGATTTTGGTTTCGAAATAGATAGATATTTGTTTTTTGATGTGGCGTCATAAAAAGTTGTGTAACGATTTTCTTTATTTCTTCAACTAATTAAATTAAAAAATATTTTTTGACTATTTGTTCATTTGGTAACGCTTTTAATTTAATTTGTAGATGTTTACATTTTATACATTTTTCCACAAAAATGCATTATATGCGATTCAACTTGTACTAGATAGGCAGATGGTGTGCAATCCTTGTTGTTTCAGAAACAATTCGATAATATTAAAATATATTCTTGATATATGTAAATACTGCCAAGCTACTAATATGTTAGGATTCCTTAGAAGATGGCCGCAATATATTGCGTAGCTTATATTTTTCAATGTAAAATCTTAAATTTCAGAAAGCTTCACTTTTTTATTGATTTCACAAAATCTACTCCTAAATTTTAGTTAAACAGAAGTGGGATAGAATGACGAAAAAACAAAGTAGCTCTTAAGCGAAATAAAATAGGAAGTAGTTCGACATACAAGCAAATCAATCGATTTGTTACGTATTGAAGATGACATTGAAAGATCATAACAATAAACATCGGTATCACCACACACCACAACTTTTATTAATTATTCTGGACACGTGTTTCGAAAACGCATGGGTTTTCATCATCAACCGTGAATAAATAAAATTAAAAATCCATCATTATAAATATCCCCCTACTTCTTGTATAAACAAGCAACGTATGCGAACTCTAACGCTGCTAACGATAAGTAGAGTTCGCATGCGTTGCTTGTTTATACAAGAAGTAAGGGGATGTTTATAATGATGGATTTTAATTTTATTTATTCACGGTTGATGATGAAAACCCATGCGTTTTCGAAACACGTGTCCAGAATAATTAATAAAAGTTGTGGTGTGTGGTGATACCGATGTTTATTGTTATTACGAGCCCACAGTCCTTGAAATCACATTGAAAGATCATGATTAGTACCATTTTGCAGTGTTGCACATCTGTGTTGCAGTTCTTCTTGGATGAGCAGCGTTAACTGGTCTAGCTGTAATTTCAACTCTTTCTTGTATACACCATTTTCACGGTTGATGTAGTAGGTAGGATTACTACTACAAGGTAAACTAACTTATTTTACACGCCATGTAAGAACATCATTTGAATATGTTTAGTAGATTTAATTACACCGTGTGTAATATAAAATTATATTCTAATATTAAATTAAAACGGGTCGATAGCCACAGTGGTTAGGCGGCTGACTATTGTTGTGGCGGAACGACAGGAGCCGGGTTTCAATTCTCCGGAAAGACGGTGACATTTTTCTCGGATAATTGGAATCCGATCGATCTACCATTCGTTATTGGGAGCAAAGTGATTAATAGCGCGGCATTATAATAGGCGCTATAATGTTATCACAAGGCCATTTGAACACAAGTATACATACACAAAAAATACACCGCGACAGTTGCTGCAACTAAGCGCCCACCACATATTAAAAAAAATTAAAATTATGTATAATATATATCTGTATTTTTTTCATAAAATCATTTTCTTTAAAATTAGTCAAAATGGATACTTTTCATTAAAATGCACTGAATATACATCAGTATTATTACTTAGTAGTAATTTTGTTAAACACTCGATGTTTTTAAATTAAATTCAAAACTGAATATGGTTTGAGAATTTCTGTATCGTTGCCTCTGAATGTGCGTTTTCGATCAAATTCGTTGTAGTAAACAAAATAAAAAATTAAAATAATAATAAGAAGGAAATTAGGTTTTGTAAATAATAAACAAAACAATAACTAAGTAAGAGTATTACATTAATATCAAATCAATTACACTGCTATTATTTTTTAAACGATAACTGTAGAGAAAGTTGATGAATGTTAGATTTCTTTATGTGAGGCTTTATGAAGAACAACATGTGTAGCAATATATGAATATTCAAGATAAAATTAAGGACAAACTTATTTCCCAAAACTTATACTTATTATCAATAAAACTATTGATGGATTATACAATGCAATTTTCGATTTCTTTTGTTCAATAAATTTTATAACTTACGTTTTTTGTTATTAAGACGCAAAATAAAAGGTGTTGCGCAATGGAAAATGGATGATTCACTGTAGGAAATTACTTGAAATTTTGGTTTGCATTTATAAAAATATTTTCAACTTCGCCATACTTTTCTGATTATACGGGAAGTCGTTATCAGCGTAGACCGTTTTTGGGATATTTTTCTATTTGACGTGTCGATCGTAATTTAATTGTTGAATTGAAATTTTGACAACATACAGCGCAATTTGAGCGCTATAATGTCCAATGATGCGAAGAAAGCCTAGTAAAATTTAAACAAGATCATTCAAATTTAGTGTACAATACAGTGCTGCAAAACTTGAATTCTATTGTGGAAACTTTAAAGTAAACGAGCAGGCGTTTAGATATTTCTAAGACTCAACAATAGTGTATGATGGAAGATTACTACAAAATGAATGATAGCTCATTATTGGTATCAGAATTTGTGTGTCGAAAATCATCAGTGAAGTAGGAAGAAATAATCGAAATTATTGGCTTCGGTTTTGAAACATCAAAAACAAAATCCGCGATGAGTGATTTTCGCCAGTAAAAACAGCTGTTGAAAATTTCAAATACACATTTATGTTCTTATATCCCTAACAAGCCTTGTAATACGCAAAATATACTAACGAACTAATAAACGTATATTTTCACTACTCCCCGTTTTTTAGGTGCACGAGAACTATTAACGAAACCAGGGCAATCCAAAGAAGATATAGGAGTTGCGAAGACAATGGTAGCCGGTTCTTGTGGAGGTGTAGTATTCTGGACTACGACTTATCCGTTTGATGTCATAAAGTCGAGGGTTCAGGTCGACAGTAAATTATCCGGCGGACTAATTGCTACTCTCCTCCATATAGCTAGAAATGAAGGGGTATCGGCGTTATACAGCGGTCTAACGCCGACGTTAGTCAGAACCATACCGGCAACAGCAGTATTGTTTCTCACATACGAATATACGAGAAAATGTCTACATTATATATTTTGACGGATATACACTTATTTTAATTTTGATGTTTTTTGTTTCGATCATTGTTGGTATTTAGAGCAGTTTAAATGTACTCGTAAATTACGCTTTCAGATGCGGACAACTCGTGCATGCGTTGAATTGTAATAAAATACCAGTGAATCAAATATATATTTTATATTTACCAGAATAAACAAATAATCTGTATATACTGTCGTGAAACATTTTTTTATTCTTGGTAAGTGTACAGTTGTTTCAATCGAATATATTAGGCATATGTAAATAAATATATTATATTATTTTGTATGGGTTTTGTTTTATTTTTCATATCTCTCGTCATTAAATTAATGGTTACATTTATGAAAAATAATAAACATTAGTACGGACATGAAAAGTGAGAAATAATCGATACTAATTGGTTTGTCCAAGGCCAAATTTATTAAGAATACAAATAGCATTCTTATTCATTTTCGAAAGGTTACAATCGGTTAAGATATAGGAAAATCCCCTTGCATATTATCAGCTAATACTTTATCTGTAAGTTGCATGTGATATAGCTTGCAAAAAGTGGCCATATACTCCAAGAAAAAATAAATAAGATTTACTAAGAGAATTTTTTTCACATAAACTACTAAACGTATTGATTTGAAATGTTTATATGTTAAAAATATTAGATGTTAAAATATGAGCATAATTACTTTTTAATAAAAAATTGTTATTTCGGATTTTGTTTAGGCACTTTGTACCTACCATAAATACTTCTGCCGTTTTGTGTAAAAATATTGGTTTATTAACTCAATAAGTGAATGTACACAAAATGGGGAAGGTTGAATTTAGACAAAATATAAAGTCCGTGTTTCAGTTCAACCAAATAACAAAAAAATAAACAAAATCAGTGTGCGTGTCTGAAAGTGTTGTACAGTAAGAACACATAACATTACTAAATATTACCACTTATACACATAATTTGTAGACAGGCACTCTCTCTGGGAATACAGAGCTTTTAAACTAGAAAACGCTCGTTTAATACAAATACGCACATGATATTTAAATCTTACGTTTGAGTCGACAATCACACCTAGAATTTTAGCGGACTTGCTTATCTGGAGTGGAATATTATCTACCTCTATTAACAGTTTATGAGGGACAGAGTCAACATCAACTTTTCTACCAAACACAAGTTTCATTTATATTTAAATTTAGTGAATGTAGCTTTGATTATACCCTTAAGATAATAATTTATGAGTCGACAATCACACCTAGAATTTTAAGTCAGAGATGAAACGATTCAATGGAATAATAAAAACTTGAGTGTCGTCAGCACAGAGATGAAACGAACAATGCTTGAGACACATAAGAAGTTTGGAGGAATACCAGTGAATACAGCAAAGGTCCCAGGACCGACCCCTGACGTACACCACTTCGGACTGGTAGAGTGAGAGATGTAGTATTCAAAACAGCTACCTGTGAGCGATGGGATAAGTATACCTCTCAATGAACGAAACAGTTGAAGGCAAAAAGCCAAGCGTTCGAAGGATGTATGTATGTATGCGCGACGGGGTGATATCGCACTGCACCCTGAAAGGTCTATTGTGTCCCCCCTTTCTTGCTGTGAGGTTGAGCGTTTCTCGACTTCATAGCTGGCTTGCTAGGCCTATCTACTTTAGAAAATTTAGAATGTGGGACGGCTTGACTTTTGGCAGATCTCCCACTTCTATTTCATAAGACCCTAGGTGCCTGGCCCTTGAATTACGTAGTGCTACGCACTCAGAGAGGATATATTCGAAAGATAATCCAGAGCAATTTATGATTCACGGTGTCAAATGCTCGTGCGACATCTAGCAAAATAAGACAAATAAGTTTGCCATTATCAGTAGCAGAACAGATGTTGTTCGTAACAGATGCTATAGGGCAAACGCACAACTACAATTCACTCTAAACTCAGATTAATTAGCGGGTAAAATATTGAAGGAGTCAGTGAAGCCTCGAATCTGTGTTGCCAGAAGTGTTTCAAATATTTTTGATAATACACACAAAATGCGAATAGGTCTTAAGTCTTCCGTGACCTTTGGACGCTTCTCTTTCGGAAGTGGAATGATGCGAGACTTTTCTAGGCAGAAGGGATGTACTAAAGATGTGAGCCATGAACGTCAAAATGTCACAACCAACGGAATTGGTGGTGTCTATATAATTGTCACATATATATGGGGTGTTCCATAAAAATATCCAAAGGCTATACCGTCTTTATTTATTATCTGATTTTAGGCACCTATACTTCAAATTAAACGCTTTTGAAAAGACCTCATTTTGGAGTGGAAATTATCTTTTTGTCACTTATACTACATAAAAAAGTGATTCAACTTTTATAATATATTTTTAGGTTTTATAAAAGAAAATGTTCTAACAAGCCCAATCATGTCATAGAAGTTTTTATATAACGTATAACTGTAATTGCAATGTGGATCATGGGTGTAGGTTGTTATCAATTACGTCAAACTTACTAATATATTTATTTCTTGTAACTGAACTTGAGTAATTTTTTACTTTAGTACTTTTTTTTTTTATTAAATAAAATAACTAAAAAAGTGAAACGCATAATAACATAATTATTTCTAAAGAAATACGTCAACATTAATTCATACTTTTTAAAATTATTTACAAAATCTGAAATTCTTAAATATTTAAAGTTGTGCAAAGGCCTATGATTAATTCTATTTTTATTTAACTTATATAGAGTCTCAAATATTTAAGGATACTTTTAGGGGTAGTGTTTTATTACTACTGTTCGCTACTAAACGTCTTTCAGCGAACGACACATCCCTTACAAGTTCAGAAATTGTTTTATTTAGCTCTTCAAGTTTTTTTCAAGTTGCTTCTACACATATCTATAAGCAGTTTAAACTGTTTACTTCATAAATTTAAATTTTATCGAAACATTCATCATTATAGTATATTTATTGTAAAATTATTTCAATAATTGTTTGTGTTTTCTTTTTTTCTTGACTCTAGATTTTGGATAAGAACTAGATACCCCGAGAATTTATCTAGTACCGCCATATCCATTTTCTCCCAATTTACGCGGGCAATTATTCTCAAGTTGTCTGCTTTAAATTTGTTGAAGTAGTTATAGTAGTATAACATATTTTTCTATCTATGGCGATCCATACAATATACATAAGTTGAAAGGCATAAACATGTTGTAATGACCTAAGAATTTTCTTTTTTGACCTAAAATGCTCTCTAAAGTTGAAATCTATTATTTAATTGCTTTATATCTTCTGAATCGATATGGTAAGAGACTCTTTTAAGAATGGTGCTTTTAAGCTGAACTTATTGAAAGAAAGAAGAATTTTGTCAAAAATAATACCAAGGGTGTAATATATTTACGTATATAATACAACTGTATCAAGACTGTACGTAACAAATGGTAACTAATAAAAAAGTATAATAAACATCAAGATACCAAAGTTAATATTTGTTGAAAATGCATGGGTAAGCTAGAGTACTAAACACAACATGAACATATTTTTACGCGCAAATATTTATATGTTTATGTTTGTTATATGAATAAATTATAATTACATCAACATTAAATGTTAAGAAATTTTCTGCACATGCGTTTATTGCTTGATACTCCACTGATTGAACTTGTGTATAAAATTACAATGTATTCGGAAAATGTAACCGCAAATCACGTGTCATACAGTATCACAATTATAGTTCTTATCAATGATTTGCTTCTCAAGATAGATTGTGCCGCGCTTGCATATACCGATGATATAAAAAATACTCTCTGGAATTGCATTTATCGAATAACGTTGTATGTACACTTGCACGATAACATTTAATAAAAATTTGTGGTGCTTGGATAATATATTAAATTTGAATCTGTTGAAATATACAGAATATCCCTTGCCCGAAAAAGCTTGTCTTTTCTAACAATATATTTAATGAACGATAATATTTTAAAGTAAAAGTCCAGTATCAAAGAATATTATCTTTGATTAAAAACGCAAATTTATGTTGATGATTGATGTCTTCGCCACCAACTCTTTGGGATATATTATGTGTGTTTCTAATATTTTCATTTTCAAAATATGCATCGACATAGAATATTTCTATAGTACAGGGTCCCATAACATATGGGGCCATAGATAAATTTAAGATAATAGACAGAAAATTATCTATTTTGAGCCAAAGTTGCGTAAATAAATGTGAAAAGTTCCAGAGATACCAAGTATTGAATGTGAAAGTAAATTTTCAAACCGCGTACTAGATTTTCGCATTTTAATATTCCTTTGTGCTTTGTCGATGGTTGAAAAATATTTACATTGACAAACTTGTGAATGTTTTCCGTTTTATCTTGTGATAGTACGTATATGTACGTCAAAAATTAGTGTCTGTTGTAACCAAGTACTGAAATATTTTCAATGAAAAATGCCAAGACTTAAGAAGTTGATGATTTACTCGAACCCAAGCAGAATCATTTCTGATCGAAAAATGTTTCAAAGAATGTTCAATCAGTTTAGTGAAACAGGATCGTTTTATAACAAAAATTCTGGTGGACGACCTAAATTGTAGTAGTCAAAAAAGAAGAAGAAATGTTGATTAAAATCGCGGAAAATTTTGTTGGAAGCTTCTACAGCAATTGGTAAAACATTCGTCTTAAAAATCATCCACGCAGAAAAGTTCTTGACTTCATCTTCTGCAGAGGCTTAATGGAGGACAATATTTGCATTTTTTACAAAACGATTTACACAATTTTTTGGCTAATATGTGTATGTTAGGACACAAAATAATATATGTGGTTCATACGAGATGGTTGTGCCACTACACGTTTCATTAATTGTACAAAACCATTTGATTTAGAATTTTCTACATCGATAGATTGGTGGGGACTGCCAATCTTATTCGAGATTTTCAAAATATCTTTCCGGATGTGAGGCGTCATTTGGTAGAAATCTTAAGAAATTACATTTAAGTAAACGGAAAACACTTCCAATATTTATTAAAGTAGATTAAAAGAATTTTTATTATCGTGAATAAATTGCATTGTTTTCATAATTTTTATTTTCAATGTGTTCAATATGTTTATTATTTCCAATTGCTGTATGGTTTATAAGTTATAGGACATATTGTAACATTCTATTGTTGCTTGTCGCTATATATTTCTCGACCGAATCCTTTATATATTCTTGAAGCCTTCCTTGAAAATGAAAAGAATACTATATCCAAATATTGGACTCCAAGCAGGCTAGAGAAACTTTCTATCTATTGAAAAATAACCTTGTTTCTTTTATTAATTATATCTTTGGAACACTTGTATGTGACACAAATTTTGCAGCAAATAATAATTATAATAATCTTTATTCATCTAAGGATGTTTCAAGTACACTATTATCAATCTTACTAACTAAATATTACATATACTTCTAACATATAAACTACAGTATTTCTTAAACTGACTTATACTACTCGCCTGTTTTGCCTCACTAGGCATTTCATTATATAATTTTAATCCTTTGTAATATAAATTATTCTGTAAACAGGATTTTTTATTTAAAGGCAACCTAAAACTATTTATATTTCTCGTGTTATAAGCATGCATAGGTATCACTTATATGTAATGTATCTATTCAAATAATTAGCCATTTTACTATGTAACATTTTATATATCAAGATCAAACTATTGAAATAAACTCTTTGTCGAATACTAAGACACTGCAACGCATCCAGCATCAGAGATATTTTCGTATATTTGTTACAGTTCAATATTATTCGCATTGCTTTATTTTGCAATTTCTGCAATTTAAACATATCACCATCTCCTATTAGAAGCAACACAGAGGCACAGTACTCAAAGTGAGGCAATAATACTTTTATATACCAAAATTCTTGCCCATCAGGTATTAAGCTTCGAACTATGTAATTCTACATAAAAAAAACCGATTTTCTTAGCAACTTTTTTAACTATGTATATAGTCTACGTGGTTTTTAAAAGATAATCTGTTGTCTATAATACATAATACCAAGGTATTTAATTTGTTTTACAAGTTCTATATGTGCATCATCAACAACAACGTGACTATTGTATCCGCACACAACTGTTTAGTACCAATTATCATTGCTTTTGTTTTGGACGCATTTAATTTAAGCTTATTTACTTTTAGCCACTTAGAAAGTTCTTCTAGTTCCTTGTTAATTTTAATAATAGCAGTTGCAATATTGTTTTCTGAAACACTTACACGCGTATCATCGGCGAACAGATTCAAAGTATGTACAATCACTAGTTGCACAGCATATGTCATAAATATATGAATATCGAACTAACCACGTTGTTAAAAAACGGCTACATTACCTATTTTTTATATTACATTCTATAAATGAATATAATAAAATCGAATATTTATTTCGAATTTTGAACATCACACAATCACATCGTAAATCTGTTGATTTTACTACACTACAGCATAGGTATACTCAAAGAAAAAAGAAATGGGACAATTACAATACCGATATGTATTGAAATTGTCCCATTTCTTTTTTCTTTGAGTGTAAATACATTCGTAAAAATTTTACTATACATCTATAGTAAAATTTTTATTATTATATTTTTTATTTATTTAGATTTTTTAACTGGTTTGTTAATCATAGAAATAAAATAAACCTTCACACCATCGTGTGAAGGTTATCTCTGTATTATTTCAGATTGAAACTTACAATTGCTGTCAAGATACGACATTTTTTTCGAATCTATCAAAATTATTAGTTTTGAATAAATAAAATAAAAAAAAATAAAACCATCGTGTGAACGTTTATTTTATATCTCTAATTAACAAACTAGTTAAAAAATTTACATAAATAAAAAATATAATATTGTATATAAAATAGTAAATATAAAATTGTTACTTCATTAATTTTGAATTATACCTATTTTGAAATTTTTGTGAAATTTATTCCAATAATAGATGCACAATGTAAAATTATACTCAATTACACAAGGTGTTAAGATTTGGCGTTAGGATATATAAATTTATTGGAATATTATATAATTATATAGAATCCCCTGTATATTATGTCAATTTAAGAATCTTTGTCTCATTCTACATCATTCTACTTAAGTACACAGTAGTAGGCTGTGCTTGATCGATTATTAAACATGTTCAATGATCAACACGGAGAAGGAAATTTGATTCTGTGACTAATTAACCAAAGGCAAAATCTTGGAAATGTTCTCATAAAATCATTTCGAATAATCGATCAAGCACAGTCTACTACTGTAAGCAGTATTTGCATAGCTAGCAAAAATGTAATTTGTTTAGAAACGATGAAACTTAAATGTATAAAAATGTTATTAAAAAATGTCAAAAAAGGCTACATATTTATGTATTAAAACATAATTTCCATAAAAAAATCAAATCATTTCATGAAATCAAACGAAACCGATGTTGTATCCGTAGAAAATATAGATATACACATCAAAAACGTGTATACACCGAGCGAAATTTCTATAGTTACATCTAATTTTGTAGTTCGCCTATAAACATATGAGTTGGGAATTATCTAGAATTAAATTTTTGAACGTAAAAAGTAGTAGAGACAATGTTTTATCAATATCACAACCGTTAGATATGTAGGGGAAGTACCTGCCATATAAACGTATAAATACGTGCGAAATTTCTATAAGTCCTCAGAATTTAGACAAACATGCTACGAAATCAGGCATTACGTTCTAGTGTAAAAAAGCCTCTAAAAATCTTCAAAAGTTTATATTAATTTTATATTTTAATTTCTGATTTATTTCCACTTAGAGGTCAATAAAACAATAAATAATTAAATACCAATTTATTCCATAACATATAATTATTATTTATTGTTTTATTGACCTCTAAGTGGAAAAATTGAATTTAATATGAAATTAAAAATATAAAATTAATCAACAAAATTATCTAAAAAACAAAGAATTCATTGATATATCGAATTTTAATTATATTCACAAGTAGTAATGACTATTTTTTTACCCTAGTCCCTGAACGTAGAGCTTGACAAAAAATAGATTGATATACGAATAATTCAAATCATTTCAATTTCTATAGTTGTATTAAATCATTATCCTTCATTATTACGTGTGAATATAATTAAAATTTGATATATCAATGAATTCTTTGTTTTTTAGATAATTTTGTTGATAGGCATGGCACTTAAAGAAATTTCTTCCACTGAAGAAGTTATTTAACGAAAACATATTATTATATGTTATTAAATTGGTATTTAATTATTTATTGTTTATTGACCTCTAAGTGGAAATAAATCAGGAATTAAATGATAAGTATATAAAGGTCAGAAAATACGTATATTAATTAATTTTATATTAATGGACTGGAAATTTCGCAGGATGAAAAAAATATCTTTTCAAGAAAGGTTAGACATTACAGCAAATTGTAAAATAATCTTAAATATCTCGCAAATTATTCTAGTAGAGGGAATTCTAAAGTTGTATAATAATAATATTTTCCGTTTTTATTCTAAAAATAGTGCGTTTCATAAATGTGACATAAACAAGCTCTCTACAGTAAATATTTTTTTCCTGCTAAAGCGTATTCAAATAAAACAAGTGGATATTGTCGACCTAAGTTCCCTAATAAATTTTCTCTGCTGGGCGAATATGAAAGTACGGTAATAAATGTAAATCCTATCATAAATTTGACCGAGTGAGAGCATTTCAGACCAAAAATCCATCTAAAAAATATACCTAGTATCAAGATAAAGGGGTAATGCCTTTTAAAAATACGTGTGCATCAAAAGCTAAAATTCGCTCCTGCCCAGTCGTTGCAATCAATCAATCAATCAATCAGTCAGAGGTAATTCCTATATGGGTCTATATCTACTAGAATTTGTATTGTACAAAGTTCTTTAGCGTGGAAAGCCACAATTAAATCTACCACTAAATGCGATGCAAGATAATCATCGATTTTCCTATCTGCTCATAGGAAACTATACAAATTTCATCATACTTACCTCTTCTTGCGACGCTTCGTCGTTTTGCACGACTAGGAATATTACCGTTCTCGGGATATTTGGAGATGTATGTATGTATGCATGGAGGTAATCTTAATAAGTCTATATTTTGAGGTGAGAGTCGGTTAAATCAATAATGAAAATATGCTTATTTATGTAAATGGTATGCGGAGATTTGAGTTTGTTGTTTAGATTGGCATTTTATTCTAAAAATATTTAGTACATATTGTTTACATATACATAGCTTGTTTTGTTTTTACAAACATTAACATTCTTATAAATATTACTATTTACGAAAGGTAAAGTTTATTCATAGGGAGCAGACATTTTAGTTTGTATTGGTTGTCCTTAATATATATATTTCATAAATAACGTTAAATTTAAATATGATTTATCTATATGTTAATTAACACTATTTAGTGAGTTTAGGTTGTTCCAATAGAGGTTCCAACTTCCTTAGATCTCTGTTCATAGCTAATTCACGACATTTCTTATGGAATATGTGTTGCCTGAAAATAGAAATAAAGCTGTAGTAAAAGCTTGCATTTATATTGCTATACATTGGAATAAAGTAGCAATAATAGACAGTTCTCAAAATTTAAATTGCAACATGAATGATTTTTTATCAATAGATAAAAAAAAATAAATGATAAATAACTTAAATAAAAAATTATGAAACATAGAATGACATATATATTATTATTATTATATCATTATATAGTGTTGTTCGAGAAAAAGAGATAGATATATGTTTCGATATATGTACAATATGTATAATATACAATTCCATATAACTTAAATTAAAGTATAAAGCAAATATAATTGCTATATATATACATAATATGTACCATCTTTGGCAAATTAAATGCGAATTTTTCAGCGAGGAATTTCCATTTACTGAATAAAGGCTATATTTTGAAGCAAATTTAATTTCTCTAAAAGAGAGTACTGCTTTGATGAACTTCTTTAGAGTAATTAAATTCACTTTAAAGCAAAGCCTTTATTTACAAAATCAACATTCTCCGATAAAAAAATCGCATTTAAATTGCCAAAGATGGTACATATATGCGAATAAACGCGCCTAGACAAACATTGCGGTTCGTATTCCAACAGATGATCATATTTACTTATATACATATGTATGTACTATCGCGAGCATTTTAAACGACTCAAACTGCCATAAAACGTATCTATTGTAGGTTTTCCTTACTTGCAGCAATATTCAGGTAAATATAACTGGGCAACTGTAATAAGCCGCATAGCCGCAGGCCGGAGGGTAGACACTATTTAAAAGAAATCTAAGCGAAAAGAATTATGGATATATTTGACATGAATATGATGTACTGAGCAAAGGTAGACCGTACTAAAATTAATTGAATAAGAGAAAATGTCATCATTTTTCTCAGGGAAAATATTGATCTAACAACAATTATTGCAAAAATTTTAAACTTACAGATTAGGACACGTAATTATGGAAAGATTTTAATATTATTTTATTAGCATGTGGTCAATGTTTTAATTGAAACAGCCGATAATAGATAATAACGTATATAAATATTATGTGATTAATGTCTTTTTTCTCTCAAATTAAACAAGGTATACTTCTAATACTACAATATCTATTATTTCTTAGCCTTTTGTGAAATTTTATTTAAAATGTCGGTTTTAATTGAAATAGTACTTATAATTTACTACCATTAACAATACAAAATTTGATGAAGAAATATAGTTGTTTATATGGTTATATAAAAGAAGATTAATGATAATATTTGTCGGTGTTTGTTTTGCCGGATTCTTAAGAACTTTAAACGTTTGTATAAATACGACAGTTATATTAATTTAATAAGAATTTAAAGCCAATAATAGTTATTTTTTAGAACAATTTGTACTACTGAAAATGTTTAATTTATAAAAACCAGTCAGGTGCCGTGCTATACATTTTCAATTGTCTCGTCCAATAAAATGTTCCTAAATCAACTGATAATTACCTTAGATATATTTCGCCCTATTAAAAAATTAATATATATCCAGAAATAAATATTTGTTTAAATTTATATTTAATTTTAATCATTTCTTAATGTTTTACAAACATTGTTTTTTCTTCATCAGATTTCCTATAAATACAATAGTAATATTATATATACAAATATATTTTAAATTTGCATTGCGTATATATTCTAGACATAATATCAAACAGAGCGAATTTCGTCAATAAATAAATACGAATCATACATTATGTAGGACGTATTACAACCATCATAGGGTATATAATTTATTGCGAATCTTTCTACCTGCTTGTTATCGACCCCTAATTACAGTCGCCCAGTGCTACTTGTCAAATGTTTCGAGAAGCTGTATAAGGCCATAACGCTTGAAGTGTGAGTCGTTTAAAATGCTCGCGATAGTACATATGCGCAGTTTTTGCACATAGATTTCAAATATAATTTATTGATCTATTATATCCCCTTGCATGAGCTGTACATTGCTGCAGTTTGCCCACTCTCAAAGCTCTCCATCCAGTCTAAGAACTTTAATAACCTTCAATAGATGTGGTGGTTTCAGAGAAGGTATTTCTTCTTCGTCTATCACATCTTTACCGACATGATTGGCATGAGTTTTCGTAATCTAAGTCTCCTCTTTCTATCTTTGAGTTCTTTTTTGTAGATGCTTACCTTGTAGCGCAAAACGGCTGTTGCAGCGGCCTTCCTTGCTGATAGGTATACTCTGATACCCAGCATAATGCAACTCTGTTTTCTTTGCCTAGTTTGTTTAATCTGCTAAGGCACTCTCAGACTAATTTCGAATTGATGATGTTAGAACTCAGCGTTATTATGGCTGCTTGACTATCGGAGAAAATTGCAATACTTTGCTTCCGAGAGTTCCTGTCCAAGTTCAGCTGAGCACACCTTCCAATTGTATTGACTTCCGCTTGGAAGGCACTAGAGCTCCATTGACTCTAAGTATTGGGTTCGTGGCCCGAATACACCTGCAGCTGTTCCTTTGTCGGTTTTCGAACCATTGACATACCATTTATTGGTTTATTTTTATTGGTTTAGAGTGGATGTGGAGGATTCTCCCTTCTATTTTCTCTTATTACTTACCTTACTAAGAAAGTTCTTTTCGAAGCTATATTTCCTAACCATTTCATCGTTCCGTCGACTTGAAGTGGGGAAATCGCGATAACCAAGCTCTCTGGTAAAGAATTTCGCCCTCTCCAGTTTGCGTCCTGGTCAGTATATGCATTGCCGTAAGGGCCACTCCCTCCATCACTCTGTCTAGGGGTGTGAGGTATATACCTATAGGGCCGCGGCTGGGTATTTTTTGAACGTAACATGTAGCAGCAATTGTGAACCAAATAATTGTTTTGTATTTTAAGACATTACCTCGATTGCTTCTAACATATTTCGCAATGATGACTACCATGATTATAACTAGCACACGAACAAAGCTAGCCGTATAAAATGTAGTTACCAGTAGTTTGAGGACAGTTATTCATTCAACAGTTTCGTTCAACTGATACTGCTACAATTTATACATATGTACCGCAAACATTTTTTTTTTGCATTAACAGTTAAGCAACTAACCATTTTAAATAATCGAGTAAATACAGTAGCTGAAATAAAAAGTTAGTTATTTCGATCACTTAAAATTAAGAAGGACAGCAAATGTAATAGGTTACACAATGTTTATTTTCTATAAATTTGAATCCAATGTTTCAATCCTCTTATTTCTTAGTCTCAATACTAGCAGAACCTGGCGTCAACAAACTTTTGTTGATTTCTCACTTCAGGAGGCATCTAAGAGACAGTTGTCTCATTGCACATACATTTTTGTTGTTTATTCTTTGGAAAATTTTTTCCAAATAATCTAATATCTGTTGTTTTAATATACTTATATATTTTAAAGTTTTAATTTTTCTATAGTTAACCTTTTAGCTACCTTAATATAAAGTTATCCTTGGTTGAAATTTAAACTCACCGACACAGCGATTTTCTCCACTTCACGTTGTGCGTTGATCCTCTTCCGATAAGGCAAAATGCGATGAAACCCAGAGCGAATGATATCCACAGAAAGAATCTAACCCTCATATCGGTGATGAAATGCTTTCCTCTCTAGAAAGAAAGCGGACTCAACAAATTGATAAGCGTGTAGTGCGTATTATATGAGGAACGTCAACGTCATATTCGAAAAATATTCCGATAAAATAGGTTCTTTTATTAGACTTCGAGTGTGGAAGAAGATGTGAGATTCGCTTTTCTATTTGCATTTACGATTTTCTTTTATGTTAGTACTGTTGTATAGATAAGTCAATCTCAAGAGCTACAAAAAATCGTTAGCTGCCTGCTTGTATGCTGTTTTCGTTTTTGTATTGGTTAGCAAATAAAATTATATAGCATAGCTTGCAAAACAGATATTTGCGGACTTTATGAGAAACTTGCATATTATGTATAGTATACGTATACTTCGCAAAACTGTCGGTAATAACTATAAAAAGATTGCTGGTTTGGGAATTAATTTTGGAAAAGTAAATAAAACCTATATGTGCAAAGCCGGACATGTGTATTTATATGTATATGCTATATACTTGGATTCAGAAATGTGTATGATGTTTTGTAAGGCAAATATGATCCTAAATTTAATTTTTATTTCTGCACAATACTTTTCTAAATAAAATTTATTTCATAGTGTGCTTTAGGTGTAGTCTTAAATGAATTTTCAGAAACTAAAGGTAGTAGTTGCGTAGATTCCTACAAGTACAGTTAATAGTAAAAGAGGCCTGCTTTCAGTAATAGATTGTTTATAGTCAAAGCTAGCAGAAAGAGACATGAACTTATTTCAAAATACACGATGCAAGTTCTATACTCATCATAATTTATACAAATTAGATGCCGCAACATTTTGCTCCAAAATATATTAAGTACTTGATTTTTCCATAGTTTTTAACACCTCGTGCACGTTAGTTGACAGCTTTGAATTTAACTTCGAGTACATAAATCTTTATCGAGGCGTAATGGACAAAACGTAATCTTATTTGTGAATGCCTGCTGCGCTTGCTGGATTTGAGTGCATTACATTGTACTGTTAGCTCCGATTCATCAAATTTAATATTTATAAATGTTATCCTTTTTTTACAATTTTCGTTAATAACTTCCGCACTGCATCAACTTTAAATTAAAAAAGAGATTAGTTTTGTATGCTCGGTTGGACACGATTTAAATAATATTAATCAAATAATGTTTGTTTTTGTTTATTTTTAAATAAATATGGAAATTGATTAAACTATCTACTATTGAATCCGTCATTACCACATTTTGCTTAGTCATTTTGTGGCTTATTAAGTCAATCATTACTTGACTGTTTGATTACACCGGTCAAGATGACTTTTGTCCCACGGGCGGTGTAACAGAGGCGAAGTGTATCAGAAAATCGTCATATCTTTGACTTTCTAGATGAATTAAAATGTTTGAATATTGTGTAATTAAAAAAGTAGAAAGTATTAAATTGTTCGAAATTATAACTACTTGCCTCTCCGAAACTTTGAGATGTGGAAAACCGTATCATATTTGAATTGAAGATAAAAAGATTAACAGAATCAGATATCTTTCTCTGTGAGACAAAGAAAAGTTTCATTTTTGTTTCTCAATGGATTATTTATTTTCAAATAACTTAAAATCGCCACATCCGTTTGCGCTTAATTTTTGCAGAAAATTTATACGAATCTCTTTTGTTCATTTACATCTAATAGTGACGTTTTCCCGAAAATTGCCGTTTTCTTTGACGGTATGGTATTTTAATCTGGCACTACCATTACTTGTCGGGTGAATAAAAGACAGTTTACTTTTCACCAATATTTGTGAACCTACTATATAGCTTTTTCTTTACTTTGATTGATTGATTGGCAAAGGTTAAAATTTATTTTGATTCATTATCTTCAGAAGATGCTAGTTTTCAAATCAATCAATCATAGTTTACTTTGCTATCGTTCTTACTTGATATAATTATTATTCTGAAACATTTTTGCTTTGTGGAAAAGTTGAAATGTATTAGTTAATTACACATATCCCAAATTCATAATCGGTGTTTTCCCCACCGAAACTATTATCAAATTGTTCGTGGTATTCGAGGATTAGTTTTAAATTGAAAAACGTTCGAAAAAATATACAATATCGCAAAAAATGAAATAAATAGAGAAAACTCTCTTATTAAATAATGTGATTCGACCTGTAATACACGACGTTTTTTTATAGATAGATCTTCCAGTGATGGCTTAGAACATAATGTACCATGTGCAAATAATGGGCAATTTCATCTATAGTTGCATCTGTCAATGGTTATCAATAACTTTGAATTGAAAAGTTTACGAACATTGAAGATGAATATATTTCGTCGGTCCTGTATCATCCAACGTTGTCCGCATCATGTTTTGCGTTGATCTCCGTTTATTTCATATTGTAAGGATTATTTTAAGTGAGGCTAGCAACAGCACACATTCAGTTTTTTGTAGATTGAATGCTATCTTCTTCGTAAACGTTGGTCGAGTATCTAGAATTGTGCTCATTAAATCGTTGCTGCGAAATAGATATGAATAAGTAATTTGTAATTTTTCCCATTTTCGAGTTTCAGTTTTGTTTTGAATGTGTGGTGGGTGCTTAGTTGCAGCTGTATTACTTGTCTGGCTATTACTACAACTCTCGCGGTGTAATTTTGTATGTGTCAATTGTGTTCAAGTGACTTTGTGACAGCATCATATCGGTTTCTATAATGTCGCGCTTTTAATCACTTTGCACTCAACAGCGAATGGTAAGTCGATCAGGATTTCAACCCTCTGCAAAAAATGCCACCGTCCGTCCAGACAATCGAAACCCGACTCCTATCGTCCTGCCACAACGATAGTCAGCCACCTAACCACTGCGGCTATCGTCCCCTTCATGAATGAAGATTAGTTCAGTTAATGAAGATTATTAGTTTGCTAAAAGTGATATCTTTCCGATTTAAATTAACATGCTATAGCTATTCTATTTTACCTCGGTGGACAAGTAAGAAAAAGACCACGCACTTATAGAAACTAAACATGCCTAAAATATAACTGACTGCAGAAGTTTATGGAGGCACAAAAACCAACAGTGACTACATCCTTGTCATAGCTGGACTAAAACAAGAACTATCAACGCAGGAAGGAGAAAGTAACAGAAAAAGAAAATATAATATAGGAAGACTAAAAGAAATAGCTCGGAAACTGAATAATAATTAAACAATTTTAAACAAGGTGCTAAAGAGCAATGCTCTAATAAAGAACACAATAGATAACATGTGGTAACATCTAAGGGCTGCGGTAATAGAAGCAGTGGATCCATGCTTAGAAAGCGGGCTACATGAAGGAGAAATAATTTGATTTGACAAGTCTCGTAAAGAAGCAATAATACAAATAGAACTGAACTATCAAAACTTAGGAACGAAAACGACGAGAAGTTAAATGGATCTGCCGAAGAAAAAGAAAAAGTATCTAGAACATCAAAAAACATCTAGTGCGAAAAATAGCTGAAAAATTAATTACATAGGCGGAGTACTTTGAATAACTCCCAAACGGAGAAGAAGCTATACAACAGTAGAAGATAATGAAATGGAAGAAATAGAAGAACTACGTGAAAAAGAAGTAAACAAAGTAATATAAGGACTAAAAAATAACGAAAGTGTCGCATATCGTTCCTGGATGTGGCTTATAAGATCTTAGTGATGATCATACGCGAGAGATTAAAGGTATGAACAAACAAGATTGTTGCAAAATATCAACGAAGTTTTAGAACATCAGCCAAAGCATAAGGTATTGCGTAGTTGATGTGCGCTGGTTTGATTTCTTTTTTCTTTTGGATATCTAATGAATATTATATTATAAGGAGTGGGATATCGCGTCTTCGCGTATTTTTTAAATATCCAGCATTCAACAGACAAAAATGAACTTTTGGAGCACTAGGTGTATCTGTAGTTTCTTTGATATTACTTAGACATTTCAGGTTTTGATTTGAATACCAACATGTTTTTCCCATTCGAATTTTCAAAACACCAATTACTTAATTTAAAAAATATAATGCAGAAGTTTGTCGTACATCTTTCGTAATCCAATTAAAAAAAAGGGACACTGTGTTCTGCAATAAATACCACTTATCTTATTCCTTCGTCCGTATAATTCTTTCTCCTCGCCTAGTACATATAAATTAACTTAATGCGTTCGGCTTTTTAAAAATGGAAGTCTGCGAAATTCGAACAAAATAAACTTCGTAAACACACGCACACAAGGCCTAATTTTCTTTCACGAAGCGGTGTGTACAATTTTAAATCGAGATGTAAAAAAAGCATAAATATTACGCGGATATTTATTTTTAATGTCTTCTTATATATTGTATCACGGTCCGCATATACTTTCTTGTTGATATTTCGAGATAATTGTTAATAAACTTCGAAATGGAAAAGTAAAACTTTTCGTCAAGCGGGAATGGCTTGAAAATTACAGAACAGCTTTTTGTTAATTACAGAAATTAGTTAAGTTTGGAATATTGTGTGGATAACCACAAAATATACATTTTAAAGACAGCAGCATTTTTATTTACTTAAGAAGATGTTTTAAAACTAAAGTATTCTTTTCTATAGGCTAGTAGATTTTGTTTTAGTTTAGGATCATTATTAGATATTCTTATTTCTAATACGTCCATACATTCATATGTTGTTGTCAAGGAAATGTTTTATGAATTTACACGGGAGACGACTGGTGACAGCATAAGAAAACATAAAATTCTGGATGTCTCAATGTGTGTAACTAATGACTTTCGTAGATATAAAATATGCTTTCGATTAATCATGTCAAATAATGTATATAAAAGTGGTCCAAATAAATATTCGCATGGTTTAAATCACATATACACATATTTAAGAAATCGATCGATGTTAGAAAACTGCTGTTTTCATTACAAATCGATGAAGAAGTAAAGAAACAATTTTAATATGCAATATTTCATGAATACATTAATTATCTAATAAATTTAACGAGTCCATGATACAGTGGTAAAAGCACCTGCTAGAGTGGTTAGTGGTATCGCTAAATGCAGAGTTCGAATCTTCTCGGGGACCGTTCGCCTTCAGTGTACAACTAACAGTGCAACATTATTTACTGCGAAACAATTATGTCACAAAGCCCTGGAACACTTTACATGCACTAAATTATATATCAAGAGCTGCATGGGTACTTTTGACAAGCAACACACAGCTGTAGCGGCACCTACCACAAAAAACGAGGCAATATTAAAGGTACAAAATGAACTTTTTTTTATATAATCCATCAGTTTGGTTATTTACAACTGTTTCGAAGTTAAATATAAAATAATAAATAATACTTCTACTTAGTAGAATGTCGCCTCTATTTTAGCCTTTACTTAAAGTTTTAAAATGTATTTTCACGAACAATTGTATACCATATGAGGCCTAATACAGACAGTTTGCTTGCTTAAATATCTTCAATATTATGTATCTATGCATATCAATATTCTTCAATTATCAGTAAAAACGACACTTATTTTTATCAAGAAGTTCTTTGCTTTTACAGTTTTATCAAAATCACAACAATGAAGCTTGCGATTGATAAAGTTTTAGTTTTCTTTAAAGCTCGAATGAAAAATACGATTTGGCAAAATCGATATCTCCTAACATACAAGTATTTTGTAGGTAAAAGAAGGATATTATCTACATATTATTAATACTTTGCAAACTAGAAATGTACTTCACTCCATTAAATACAGGGTTTCAGAAGCAGTTGCTATATTTACCCTCAAAGTTCTACAACGGATTTATAAACTTACTCTAATAAGGGTTCTGACTAGTTGTCAATTTCTCACAAAGTATCTCATCCATAATTTATTACAAATTAGATTAAATTATTTATTTATTAACGTAGCAGCTGTTGCGATATCTAATATAAAGTTCGCAATTAGTTTAATGGAAGTTGCTGTTAATAACGTTTGAAGTTCAGAGAACGCTGACATTTTAAATATTTTAGTATAGTGCTATTATGTGCTATTCAATAATAATTGACAACTATTCCCGTGAGTAAGTGCATTATTTAATATTAAAACAAAATTTTCTTTATAGCGTTCTTTGTTTCATCCATTTAAATCGAAATATGTACGTTAGTAGTATCTGCGATATTCTATGCCATTTATATTACTATTTCAATTTCAAACTCTCCAACAATACCTATAATAAAACTTTGCGTAGCGTGCATATTAAAATCTGATCCTGTTTTCAACTTTTGACAGATTTTTAATTTAAAACTTATCAAACAAAATCCTATATTAATACGTTTATTTAATTATACTGGAATCAATGTTGTGATTTCACACAATAATAAAGATTTCTCAAACAATACAAAAGATATGGGATACAGTAATTCATACAACATATATTCATAATATTTCATCTGGTTAAAAGGAGTAAAATAAATATTTAATTACTTGATTTAGACAATGGAATCTACACTTTTGTGACGGCTACCAGTTCACTTATCAAACTAAAGCATTCTGAGCTCCCCACACGAGAATGGCAGCTATATTAAATGTTAGAAGCTGTCAGATTTGTCTCCGATGTCGCAAAGGAATGCTATTGGATTGGAGACTCGAACAACTGGCGGTATAATTAGGCTAAGGTAGGTGCGAAGTCATTTAAGGCACATTTACTTCAACCTTTAGTAGTTACAAGACCTTTAATAAATAATCCTATTGAATTAAAATATACCGGTGTACAAATTAAAATGGATTTTATAAAGGAAAATATGAATTAAGTTAGTTTAACAGCGGATATGTGAATATTGCAAAATACCAAATAATTTATTATTATAACATCACACGTAATACTAACTAAAACAATATTAATATTATATTAACCACAGAGGAGATGATTGACAGAAAATTGTTTCCACAGTCTAAGATAATACAGCATATATTAGTATAATAATATTGTTATGCGAAAATCAATTCAGTTATATGTAGTTTTGCAGATATCTTTCAATTTTATATAAATGTGCGTTGAGCTACACACGGTGAACATGTACAATTACCATAAAAGAACTATAAAAAATTGTCTTACATTTCTAATATTCTGTAATAGCACCAGAGGCTTTGCAGCAAAAACAGAATCAATTGAATGCAGAAAATAGAATGGTAAACAGAAAAGTTATTGATTACCAATCAAATACTGCAATACATACCAGCAGTATAATGGGGAATTAAACGAATCACTTATTTTAGAAGAAGCAATTAATAAAGAAGAACCAAAAAATTCAGGCTTGCCATTTTGTGTTGAACATAATGATGGGAGTCAAAATGGCAAGCCTGAATTTTTTGGTCCACAGACTTCTCACTTTTCCCTTGAACAAGGCGAGGTATGAGAAAGAGCTTAAAATTATAAAAGATGCGGCCAAGTGTAATGGTTTCCAGCCTCAGCATATCTATAAGTTAATTAGGAAGTTTAATTATAAGAAAACTGTGAAAGAATCTACGACTTTTCGAGAGGATGTTAAAGCTTCACCCGTTGTGACCCTCCCTTACGCTCCCTTTATCACTAAAGGTTTGAGTAAAATCTTCAAAGAGCTAGATCTCAGAATAGTTTACAGTTCTGGGACTAGTTTACGAAGTCTCATCGGTATCCCTAAAGATAAAATACAACCTCTAGAAAAGTCAGGTATTTACGAAATCAATTGTAAAGATTGTAATCAAAAATATATTGGGCAAACCAGGAGAGCAGTCTCAACAAGATTCAAAGAGCATATGGCTCATCTTAGATTTAATAGAATTGAGAAATCGAGCGTTGCCCAACACATTTTTGAAACAGATCACAACATCGATCATACGAATGTTAAATTAATTAGACAAACAAACAATTGTAGGTTTCTAAATGTTTTCGAAAGTTTAGAAATATATAAAAATAAGTCATGTGTAATGAATTGTGACAATGGCCCTATACCGTATTCGTCATTGTTTTCGTTAATCGGAAATTAATGATGCGTATCGGATTGACCGTGCATAACATTTAGGTTACCTGTTTTTGTAGATTTTATTATAATTTAGTTTTTATTATCGCCTTGATAATGACAGCATTGCTTTTGAAACGCGTCGGTGTTTTTAGTTAAAACTTGTTTGGTGTTCAGTGGGTTTAATTGTTTAGTGATGTGTATCTTTACTAGGACCTACAAATCTTTGCAATGTTGCAGATCAGTGACCAGTTTAAGAGTCCAATTACAAGTTGATTTAAAGTATTTTACTTGTAATTTCATGCAAATACACGTTAGCGAATCATTTTGGAAATAATTCGGTTATTAATTTGCGTAATGTATAAACTTCAACCAAAATATTTAATAATCAATATTTATAAATAAGCATCTATAAATAATGGTATGTGTGATAAATGAAAAGTAAGGTGTTGTATTATTATCTTATGTGACATAATTTTCACTATCAATAGACAATCTTGAATTCTGGGGCTAAGTTTGCGCTAAGTCGCCCATAAAGCAGTAATTTAAGACACTCGATTAGTACTACAAATCCATCAAGTTTTACTTAAATCGGGGAGTGACATTTCGGAATGTTCCATTGCAAATTTGAAACAGGAAATTGAAAATAAATTTAGCTCTGACAATCTCTTTTCGAACTTTACGATATAAATCGTATTTAATTCTGTTGAGGTAAAACAAGTAGATTTGATCTCAAAAGATATTACAAACATGACATGTAAATTGACGAAGAAAGACTATTTCAACTGTTTCAATCAATACAATTGTAAATAGAAGTAGCTAGCGAAGAAACGTCGGAAATAGAAACAATATAAAGATGAAAAAGATATTAGCAAAGACATCTGTTTATTTCAATGTCGGAAAAACAATAGTATATACCTGCTATAAATAACCCACCCTAAGTAGTTTAAGCAGGAAATATTTATATATTCCAGCCACCTTTATTACCGCAGAGAGAGTATTTCGCCGGCGAAATTAAGTAACCGCGAAAAGAAGCTGCTTTTTTTCAAGACACGTTAATAACTTAGTATTTTTATATCACAAGTTGAATCTAACTTTAGAATAAAATTTACCATGTTTGTCGTTTGTATCCGGTTTTATTGTTTACGTTTCTTGCTTATATTTTTAATAAGTATTGAATTTTATTAATTAAACTATTTTATTCACTTATTAATCCTACTGGTCAACATGATTTTTGATCTCACGAGCACCAATAGCAGTATTTAATGCAGTTTTTATCGTGTTTTCAAATATTTATTTATTGCCCACAGTTTCATTGTTATTTTAATTCATTGAAGTATTTTAAAACGTTTTTTCGATCATTTATCTATCGTCAAATAAAAGCTTCTAGAGCATTAGTAGTATTACCGTTAGAGCACCGTTGCTACTGCTGTGCAGGTCCAGGCATATGTAGAAATGTATGTACAAACGTGATCTTCTACTGTAGCATACATGCGCATGGGGTAGGACAGAAAAAAATACTACATTAGAAAAAGAATGGTCTAATGTGAATCATTCATTTCTGGATAGACAAATGTAAAAAATGGCGCATTGTGTAATCCTAAAAATGTGTATCCAACTTACTGACATATCAAACAAGGATTAATAAAGAATTTCGCCAAAGCACAATTCTGCAATACACACATGGTTCCACAAAAAAAAGCTTGGCAAATATTAAATATTGTTACCGGGTTTTTGGAAAATCGAAAGGCGAAAAATTACCTTAATATTGTCAACGTTCTTGTAAAAATTTAGGTTGTAATATGCCCTTAAAAGTACACTTCCTGCACTCGCACTTAGATTTAGAATTTTGGTGTAGTGAGCGATGAGCACGAGCATCACTTTCATCAAAAGATTTCAACTATGGAAAAGAGGTATCAAGGCAAATGGAATCCTAATAAGCTGGAAAATTATTATAATAGATCATCAAGACGGCAAAACATAGTAAAAAATCGTCATTTATATTTATAGGTGAATCAAAGTGTTCGAATATTATGTAGCCAAAAATGTAGAAAGTATTAGAATAAAATTGTAAATGCCTGCCTCTCAAAAAATTTACGTGATGGTGAAAAACCAATACCATATTTGAATTCAGCAGAATTCAGAATCACTTTTTTTGTTCTGATATAAAGAAAGTTTCCTTTTTGTTCTTTAGTGTTATCCATATAATGTATATGCATAATAAGCAAAATATGCAAGGAATATTATAGAAAGCTTTATCGTACAGTTGAAAACTACAATTTTTGAGCAAAAACGCACTCCTTCAAAATTTATAACATAAAAACTGTTTATAGTATGTAAAAGAATAAAACTTATATCAGATATTTGAGTAATGCATTGAATTATGGCAGTGTATTATTATTCATAACTGACTGCAATATGCTTATTAACCTTGTTGGAAGGTCAATAGTCATTCAAAGAATGTTGTCGTTGTTCTGTTGCAGTTTACCAACGCAATGATATATCGAAGATCTTAAACAAATATGTGTTCAAAATAATATACTCTTGAGTAAATAATATGGTAACCTTTAATATGACGTCTACAGACCCACGATGTCTTATTATTAGAGTCGGCAAACAGGAGCCAGTTTCAGTGCAGTGCGGAGAGCTAGTAGAAAGGTGAAGTGTGTGACATGGAAATTCGAGCGTTTAGTGTTGTTAATGTTTATCTATATGCCGATGAAATAATAGCTCTGTTTTCAAAATCACTGGAATGTTTGCCAAATTAGGTAGGCAATACATGGTTCTCTGAAAGTTATTCATTACTGTAAAACAAGTTTGTTATTTGTGTTGCCTAACCTAGTTAAATTTACATAGAATTATAATTTTTTTTTTATGTGGTGGGTGCTGGTTATGGTCGTCATGGGTGCTTATCAGTACACACATACCTATAAAATGTAGTTAGGTACGTTTCGAAAACGGCGTATTTCGAAGAAGCTGGAACAATAGCAAGTAATAGCGAGTATGTCGGATTTAGAATACGAAGGTGATAGAATTAAATATGTAAGGTGCGACAACTATATGATGTGTACCGGAAGGTGGAATTGTGAACACCACCTAAAAGGTATAAAACACTATTCTGCAATCCGTGGCAAACGATCCAGCGAACAATTAGCATTTCATACAGCTGTTTGTTTTATTCTATGCAATCTATCATACCATTCCCTTTACTAAACCAAGAAGCATTTGTTTTCTTCTGGAACAAGCATTCGGATTATATATGACCAAGTCGGACATCAATAAGGAACGTTATGCCATCTGCTCGTGACTATGTTGAAAGCAAAATTCAAAGATAAAAAATCGTGGTTATGTATTATTCGAAAGTGTTATTAACAAGGATTCAAATTGTTTTATACTAAGACAAATTTGTGAAGGTGCGTCAAAAGATTCATTAAGTTGTCACAAGGCTTATTTTAAATTTGCAAATATAACATTACTCGATGTGGAACCAGTGTGCAAGCGTATTTAAGGATTCAAATATTTAATAGATGTCACCCATTTTGTGATTTCATGGAAGCTTCTTAAAACAGTAAGTGTTTCGGTACGTCATATACTATATTTTTTGTCATTATTCTATGTGTAAATATTATGGTCACTCATGAAAGTCACGAACATAAATGATGCGAGTACGCAAACGTTACTGAACGCTCGCCTTGATACGGCTGCTCGATCACTACATGTTGTTCTACGCACTGCATTGAAACTTGTTCCTCTTTGTCGAGTCTACTTACCAGACATGATATTGTCGTATGTGTCAAGTCCAGACAAATCCGATATCTGAAAATACAAGGCTGGATTCGGAGTCTCAGATAAAATATTTGGATACAAGTTCCTGGGCCACAAATAGAATATTGGGAAACTTAAAAAATTCTTCCCGATATGAACATTATTCGAATATACTGATGTTTCATTATCCGATCTTTAAATTATCTGGACCGAAGTAGATGCATATCTGATTTTTAAATTTTTTAAAATGCATAGAATTTATTTAGACTACTTTACATTTTCTCTGAGAAACAGTTTATAGAGTTTACACAAGGATACTTACCTATACTGTAACTATACTAAATTAAAAAACTAGTGTTGATATATTTTAAATTCGTTTAAGTATTGAAAAATGCACATAATTTGTTAAAATAAAATTAAAAGGTAAAATTAAAGTGCATAAATATTTGTACACTGATAGGGTAAATTTATTTGTAAATATGTATCTAATCAATGATATGTATGTATGTGTAGATAATCTTCTAAGCATAATATATAAACATGGCATATACTTACCACATCCAATGCAGGAGATATTTCGAACGTTACTGGGTTTGCGTACGGCCGAAGAATAACAGCGTTGAATTGCAAATTAGTATGCAGTCGTGTCGTATATTAATATGCTAGGATTGGTGAATTTACTTAACCGTCCAATGGTCAATACGTATTTTTTTTCTTATGATTTAAATTAAAATCGAAATTGCATGCGTAAGCTATTGGTATGTCTAGTGAATTGGTCAAGTTTAATAATATACATATGTTAATATATGTACTATACAATCTATGCTAGGGATTTTAATTAATAGTCATTCTAACTCTATTATAAGTACTTACACAGTTTAATATATCCTCATTCATACTTAAACCTCATTCTGAATAAGTTGCATGTGTTATTTTCAAGCAAGCAAACCATTATTAAAATAATTTTATTTAAAGAAAAAAAAATTACTAAAATAAATAATACTGCTTGTTCTTTTTGTTTAAAAAATATTTCGCTAAATTATTAAACATCCTTATGTCATGGTTTGGAAATTTATTCTCGCAATGGCAGATGCTTCTATGTTTTGTTTAATTCTATTTTAGATAGTTTGAAGTTACAGTGAAACGTGACATGAATCTTAAAAACATGCCTGTTAAACAACAAAGCGTAAAATACCGTGTATATACGTCAAAGCTTTATACGACATGTGAAATGAAACAAGCTAAAAGTAGAAATGATGAGAGGTAAAATTGAATACGTTTGATAAAGCAAAACAAAAGATTTATTTGATAGAATATTAAACCAGAGCAGAATACATGATTTCGGTTTGTGTATTTATTAAAAGGGGAAAAATCAATTACTGTTACACCAAATATATCCGCTATGTGTGCTCCATATCTAATCCTGTATCACATGTAATGCGAAGATGAAAGAGGCAGATACATATGTATGCAGTCGATGTGTTGTGCATATTGATATTTGATGTATTATAACGGTCCTGATCTATATTCTGCGTTCTTTCTCGCAATATGAATATACGAATGAATAGATTTACAAATAGAAAGCATCAATCAAACCTATTCCGTTTTTTTTTCAGTATTACTACCATTCATGTTGTATATAAAGATAACAATGAACAACTGTTTAGTTTTCTACGCAGGAATATTCTGTAAACCTCATGATTATTGCCGCAGTATAGTACTATTCATTATCTTTCTGGTTTTCAAATTTTGATTTTGGAAGCGCTCGAATTAATCAACTTTATTTCTTGAATACAAAGTTTCTGGGTCGCTCATTGCATATAATCTAATACCATAAACGACTATTTTTCGGTAGCAGAACACACATTTTTTTTCTAAAATTCCAACGATCAGAATGTGATATGTAGGCTGCTGCTCTTAGCTTTACTCTATACCTGGGTTTATTACCTATATTTATTTGTAGGTACTACAACAGTGACTGCATTAGTTTATTCAGAAATACAAATAACAAATAGTAAATCATTGCTTCCTAAATTTCAAGATTTATTTATTGATTAATTAACATACAGGGTGGGGCATTAGTGCAAGGAAGTCCAATTACTTACTATTATAAGAGAACTGAGAAAATGTTATTAAGATAAAAGTTGAAGCGCATGTGGAGCTATAACCTAAAAATATTTTTAACAATACAGGGTGTCAAATAAAGACAGGGTAAACTAAACTTACTTTATTTTAAATGGAACATCCTGTATATTTTTACTGTTTACGATTCTTCTAGGTCTTACCTTTATTATAATATAGGGGTTTGCTACGTTATTCGGTTTACTTTAGAAGATATGGGAAGTTTTGCATTAATTCAATAACAAAGTTGGCGCCTCCTACCGTACTACCGCTTCCACATAAAATAATTCATTTGCGCTACAAACATTTCTAATGTGATCTCCTTTCATCAGAAATTATTTATTTAGCGGAGTATTCAATATTTATATACAGGGCGAGTCATAACTCGAAATGTTTATTTTTCCACTTATTTCAAATGGAACACCCTGTATTTTATTATTGGAGTAAACTCCTCTCTTCATGAACTTTATTAAACATTTTCTATAGCTAAATGGGCTAGTTTTTGAGTTATTTGCGTTTCTATAACGAAAACATGATTTGAAACAAAAACGGATTTAATTTTAATTGGTTTACCGTGATGCTGAGCTAAGAAATAATAAAGTACCTATAGTACTACGGTTGCAGTTTGTTTACAATGGAAATAGTAGCAAAACAATTAGTAGTTACGATTCTTAAGTATTATCTGAGACAGAATTGAATGAGAATATTGATATTGATGATATTAACGAGATTGAAGTTTTGATATAACAGAATAATTTTATTGCTGTTTACAAGTATAGATTGATATGGTTTTTGTGTTGGGAGGAAGTAATAAGAATATTTTACTCCAAGAACACTTTATCATCAGCAATTCTCTAGTACTCGACAATCAAAAACAGAAGCTTTTGAAATTTTCTTGCAACGGTTTTGCCGGACTGAAACTATGAATTACGAAAAATCTAAATGTACCAATACCGTTTAAACAGAAGAATAAATGTATCTATAATATACGCAACGGGACCAAGAGTTGAATGATGACGACAATAAAGAGACCATAAAAATGAATACACAAAAATAAATAATTCTGCAATTAATCGATAGTTTTAGCCATTACTTTGTAGCACATTTTGTAATATAAAATAAATAATACTTTACTTTGTTAAACCACTTTATTTAGGTGATATTGTTTACTGCAGTTTCAAGCTTCTTGGGTCATTCTCAAAATTAAAGACTTTAGTTTTGAGAATGGTTGAAACTGCAGTAAACAATATTAAATAAATGGATTCACAAAGTAAAGTATTATTTATATATAATTCTGTAATTCGTTCATACTTTACTTTTTTGTTTTTTTGAAGTTTCATAATTAAATGTTATCTTATTAATAATTTCTCATTTAAGCAACTTGTAATTCTAAAATAAATTTCACACAGGCCAATCATAGTCATACAGGTCTATTATAGCTAATACTGTTTTTTTCACTCAACTTTGCGTCAGATAATGATAATTTTAGCGATTTAGATATAGAATTGTATTTTGCCAGCTAAACGGCAGTTTTCGTCTAATATTGCTATTCAACTAATCAAAATCAAACCCGTTTTTACTTAAAATTATGTTTTCGTCTTATGGAAATGCAAATAACTCAAAAACTAGCACATTTAGCTATAGGGAATGCTTAATAAATAATAAAGTTCGTGAAAAGAGGAGTTTACTCCAATAATAAAATACAGTGTGTTCCATTTCAAATAGGCAAGAAAATAAATATTCCTAGTTATGACTCGCCCTGTATATAAATATTGAATACGCCGATAAATAAATAATTTCTGATGAAAGCAGATCACATTAGAAATGTTTCTAGCGCAAATGAATTATTTTATGTGGAAGCCGTAGTACGGTAGGAGGCGCCAACTTCGTTATTGAATTTATGCAAAACTTCCCATATCTTCTAAAGTAAACTGAATAACATAGCAAAACCCTCTATTATAATAAAGGTAAGACCTAGAAGAATCGTAAACAGTAAAAATATACAGGGTGTTCCATTTAAAATAAAGTAAGTTTAGTTTACCCTGCCTTTATTTGACACCCTGTATAGTTAAAATATTTTAGGTTATAGCCTCACATGAGGTTCAACTTTTATCTCAATAGCATTTTCTAATTTCTAAATATTCCTAGTTATGACTCGCCCTGTATATAAATATTGAATACGCCGATAAATAAATAATTTCTGATGAAAGCAGATCACATTAGAAATGTTTCTAGCGCAAATGAATTATTTTATGTGGAAGCCGTAGTACGGTAGGAGGCGCCAACTTCGTTATTGAATTTATGCAAAACTTCCCATATCTTCTAAAGTAAACTGAATAACATAGCAAAACCCTCTATTATAATAAAGGTAAGACCTAGAAGAATCGTAAACAGTAAAAATATACAGGGTGTTCCATTTAAAATAAAGTAAGTTTAGTTTACCCTGCCTTTATTTGACACCCTGTATAGTTAAAATATTTTAGGTTATAGCCTCACATGAGGTTCAACTTTTATCTCAATAGCATTTTCTAATTTCTAAATATTCCTAGTTATGACTCGCCCTGTATATAAATATTGAATACGCCGATAAATAAATAATTTCTGATGAAAGCAGATCACATTAGAAATGTTTCTAGCGCAAATGAATTATTTTATGTGGAAGCCGTAGTACGGTAGGAGGCGCCAACTTCGTTATTGAATTTATGCAAAACTTCCCATATCTTCTAAAGTAAACTGAATAACATAGCAAAACCCTCTATTATAATAAAGGTAAGACCTAGAAGAATCGTAAACAGTAAAAATATACAGGGTGTTCCATTTAAAATAAAGTAAGTTTAGTTTACTCTGCCTTTATTTGACACCCTGTATAGTTAAAATATTTTTAGGTTATAGCCTCACATGAGGTTCAACTTTTATCTCAATAGCATTTTCTAATTTCTCTTATAATATAGGAGTAATTTGACTTCCTCGCACTAATGCCCCACCCTGTATGTACATAATTGGTATACCTGGAGTGAAGTGAAACGTAAGAAAATTTAAAAATATGTATGTTGGCCAGAATTTTCTCTGTGTATTATCTAATGAATTTGCTGGACCATCGCTTTAAAAGTGCAAACTTGTTTTAACTACAATTCCAATTCTAATCAATTAACAGGTAAAGGTTTCATCACTTAATGGTTATCGATTGAAAATGTAGCAATGCAAAATCAATAACGTGGCGGTGAGCATTGAAAAAACTTGACTATAAAAAATTTTCATTCAGTAATGTAATTATATACCGCTGTTGCATCTTCTGCAAGGCCCTCTGAACTGATCTTTTCTGTGTGTTTTTAGCTACATTAAATGGTATTCATATCCAGTCTATCCAACATATTTTAAATATACTGACATGTCGTAATATAGAAACGCTGTATTAGATGCTATCACTAAAAGGATGCTGCAACCTGAGGGTGATTTTTGATAAACGAAACATCGCATTTCCCTACATAAAACAAAAGTTACAACGCTGTTCTAGTCGGTAAAATAACATCATATAACAACAAAGAAAAAATTAACAAAATTAGTTTTCGTTTCATCTTATTATACATGTGGCATTTCCATGAATGCGTATATATGTATTTGTAGCTACATACATCACTTTTCTCTTTAATTACAGATTCTGAGATAATTTAATTCTTTATATATTATAAAACCACCAGATTGGTCAAACATCGAAAAGAATCCGAAATTATCAACTTGAAATCGATTTAAAACTAATTAAATATTCAATCTTGGTGCCTCGTACCAGATATTTAAAGGTTTAGGAAGTTTTAAAATAAGTGCCAATATTTAAAGTTGGAATTCCTTTCGTAATCTATCTGCAAGCACTTTAAACTAGGGTTCATTTCAAACTGTAAAATGGAGCTATTCATTTAAGGATAGACTTCTTGAATGAACTATATTTATTAAACTTCTGCGTCAGTCACTATTTGCGATGATAATCTTGAACAGTCTAACGAAAAAATTAACAGCAATTACTTGAATTATTTTTTAGGACGTTAGAAACAACAGAATACTAAACAGAGTACTCGTTTGTAATAAAAATTGTTTGTAATTTTCATCTTTTGTAAAGCTTTAATTAAAATCTCAAATTAATTTTATATCCTTCTCAATTGAATTCTGACTACTCCGATAAGTTTGCTAAATGTCGATATTGCTTACAGGTAGTTTTGTTTGTGCTGTAAGAGTTTTGTATTTTCGTATTAATTGTGATGTTTTGCTTTTCAAAATCATCGACTTTAAAAACAGACATATAATTACTATAAGCAGTACATTACAAAAAAACACAATTTTAGATGGAAGTCTAGGAAATTTTATGCTGACTATACAAATCTGCACCTTTTTAACACGCCATGCTTTAAATAATGGGGCGCCATTAAATTTACAGATAAAAATGTAAATGTACGGAGATTTTGAAACGTAACTTGCAACAGAGTTTGGAATTAGAGAAGCATTACAAAGTGGTTTAAATTGGTTTGAGAGAAAACATATCGGTATCTGTTGTTGCCAGGACATCTAACGTTAATCGAAATTTAATATATCAAGTAATATTCAGTAATGATTTTTAACAAACCTTTATCTAAGCAGAGGGCAATAACTTCGTGGATGTCTACAAAACTTTACGTTGGATCCAAACCGATGCAAGAAGCACCACAAAACAGTCGTAAATGTTGCAGAATTGGCCTATTTGGCTTCCCAAATGCGTTTATCGTTGCATGGTTTGAATTCAGTTTTATACGTCTAATAACGTCTAATTTTCAGCATTCCAATTGCCATTTTCAATACTTTCGAACCTATTTTCTCAAAAATCTTTGACAAAGGCATCAAAATATTAATTTAAATATTAATTGCGCGTAGTTGAGGTGGCATGATACTTATTGCAGAATGCAGTGTTACATCGATGTTGTTATGTCGATGGTTTGATACTGACATTAGGTCATCAACACAATTACAACTTAAAGAGAGGAATTTTTGTAGGACCCCAAATTAAACATCTCCAACAAGATGCACAATTTGAAGAGACTTTAAATTACTTGGAACGTGGTGTTTGGAATGCTTGTAAGAGTGTAATCCAAAATTTTCTAGCAAATACAAAATCTAGCAATTTTTAATGAACTTCTTAAAAGTAACATGAGCCTTAAAATACACTTTTTACACTCGTACCTGGAGGCACGGCGAGAGATTTCATCAAGACGTTTCTGTTATCGAAAAACGTTATCAGGGCAAGTGAAACAGTGAATTGTTGGCTATTTATTGCTGGAGTTTGATATCAGAAAGTACCGTAGAACAGTATAAAAGACAAGTAAAAAGAAAAACAAAAGCATTTTAAGACGGAACGTTTGTACCAAAACCTGACATGCGAGAATAAATATGTTTTTATTGTTATTATTACGACTGTAAGAGTGTACAGCAAAAATAACAAATTACAATTTGTTGCCTAGTGTTATTATCGTGTTTATTAAACACGAATTCAATTGTACTAGATTTTTTTTTCACCTATCCACTCGTATACTACGCACGTGTGAAAATATCAAAAAGGAGTTCTATCGTCCAAGTGTTTTTTTGTTGGTGTTCATACCAAGGATTTCTAGACATCTGCAAAATTCCACCAAATTTTAATTTTCAACTTGTCGGTATTTCACCATTGTATGTACATAAGTGCTTTCGTATTATCAGTGTCATTTTTGTGATTATATTGCTTTAAAATATGCAGTTTACCAGTTACTGAAAATTGTGTATTTTTCAAATAAATTCAGCATCATAAAAAACTAATATTTAATGATAACATCAACTCAACGACTGATTTTGGCGTTTTCTGTTTTAATTCTGAATGCAGTGTGGTATGGCATTTGTCTATACTGTAATATTTATTACGAAGTTTAGTACTCAGTTTTAACAGAATTAATAATGCAGCGAATTAATTTGCGATTGCAAAAACGAGCTCTCAGTTATTTTAGTTAGAAATTTTGCATTACTTGCAAAATTGTTATTTTGACAATTCTACTGAGGCGTTCAGTAACTGCCATAGATTATATATTTCGATTATTTGGAACAATCATCATTAGACGATTAATGATAAAGCGATGCGTTGGTAAATTCTAATTATTTTACGCCACAGAAACTCCTATATAGTAAGCGCTTCATATGCACTGTATTTCCCATCTATTTACTTACAAACTAATGGTGATAATAATTTGCAAATAAGTCCAGTGAAATGTAGACGATACTATGCAGAGAATTCTGTTATTAACGGCCTTCCTCTCCCATAAATATTCCTTTGCCCTCCCTTCCCATTTTATTTTTTTTTAATTGCATCTTTTTGGTAACTTTTCGGTTTATTCCATAGAAAAAAGTAGAAAATATAAAAACTTTATTTTTATTAATATTTAAAAGTACCTAAGTATCAGAAATAGAAAAAGCAAAATTTTCTTTCAATATTTTGGTTTAGTCACGTAATGTTTCTAAAGTGTTCCTATAGAAAAGAGTTCAAAGGTGACAAATGTAGTAAATATCCAGGCCACTTCTATGGATTCTATATGCTCTACCAATTTCAATTTCCTCAGCAACGTTGTAACAATGTAGGCGAATTAAATACATTAAAACTAGATTGTTAACAGAATTGTCTTCGTCTCGAAGAGGTCGATTGGTACGCCTTTTCCGCGCGGCATTTACAAGCGTATGATAGAAACTAGCAATTCGGTAACGAAAACAATCACGATACATTTGTTCAGCTTGCCTACTATTTTGTCGACGCTCACCGCAAAAAAAAACCCATTCCCTAGGGATTTGTTGGGAACTGATTGAAACAGTAATAAGATAACAAAAAAGCACATAATTTAAATAGATAAATAACAAAAAGAAATATATGTATGTGCATGTTATTTAAAATAATTTAAGTAAAATATTTTTAAAATTTACGACAATTTTAATAACTTGATTGATTTCTTTTATGATATAGAAAGTAAGTGTTAAAATTGAATTAATTTTTTTCGAAAATGCATTTCTACGTATAATGAAACTTTTACATTTTTCCTCATAATTGGAAAAAAACCGTAACAATTATGTCTGACCGTATTTGTAAGATTACTAGCAGTAGCTGAAAACTCACGAACAAAAGACGAGGTGCAATTATTCGTCTTCATTTCACTGGATTTTACTGCAAACTTTTATCGTCATAAGTTTCCGAGTAAACGCACGAGAAAACAGATGTGAGAAAGTCTGTATATGTTACATAATGCAGTTTAGCAAGTTTTGGTTTGGGTGTAGTAGCTAGCCATGCTATTACCCTCAAAACGATTAATCTAGTGAGCCAACATTTAAAATATGAACAATAGTATTGTATGTTAAAATATATGCGATTGCGATGCAAGTAGAATAGCAGTTATAAATGTTAATAGTAAATAAGCGGAGCTACAGATATCCTGGAATGCATGGCATCCTGTAAACGCGAATGAGAGAAATTACGAGTTCACGTAGCCAAATACATCGTGTCTAGAGTTAAGTGTTCACTATTGTTAACTTACTTATTATTGAAGCTTTAAAGTTGGTTAAATTAGTAAGTGGATAATATGTTTTATTCTGATTGAGATGCTGAAAACAAAAAATAATTGAACGTACTGGTTTCGAAGATATTTACAAGATTATTATAATATTATATTATTATTGTAAACCTAACTATACTCTAATAAAAGGTACTTGTAGGTACTTTCTGCTAATTGTCAATTGTATAGTAACTACCACAAGTGATTGAATTTTTGCGACTATTCTACTTATTCTAAAATTCTCTGTTATTCTGATCAATCACAACTCAAAGACAGCTTGTATTATTGCGAAAACACTAGCCGACTTAGAAATGTGATCGGAGTATCACCTGCGGTGTTTTCAACAACTTAACCATAACAACGTAAAATTTGACAGTTTGGCAATTTATTATTAGTATTCGTTATATTTCTATATTCATTCGAAGTCATAGTGACATAACTTATTTTGCTTTTTCGGGAATAGCTTGTAAGAGTTTTCTTTTAATGTGAAGAGCTGCTCTTGCCTTTTCGAAAATTATATTTTTTAATCGATCGATCTGTGTTCCATATTCACAATAGTTATATTTATGACTCAGCCGCGAAATACCTTTTTAGCATACCGAAAGAAAAGCTATCACCAAAGCCGTCTTTGGCCGATAATCAAGATTATCCTGCCTGGTCGTAAAAACTTTCGCCATAGGATTATTTTTCATGCAATAGTCAAAATTATTTAACTAGATTATTGCAACTATTATAGTTATTTAACCAACAAGTACATTAATGAAGGCGATTAATGATCGAGATATTTTAACGCGTGAGCGCAGCGAGCGCGTTAATGTTCGAGATCATTAATCGCATTTTAATGTAAGAGTTAGTTACAATACTTTTCCGTCGACCGTATATTTTTCTAAAGTGGAGAAATAATACTTTACTTGTTTCTCATTGCACTAAGATATAAATTCGGCATACGTTTTTTCATACAGACTTCTGATCTTTTCCGGTAGTAAATTTAATGATACTGAATTAGCACTTTCTGCCACTGCTGGCGGAGTTAATGTAAAATTTTCACCTACTTTCATTGCTTGGAAGAATTCAACGCAACACAAAACACTAAAAAACCGTTCGATTCTGTTTCACGCTTAATAATGACAGTGAATAGAGTTTTAGTTTGACGTTGTTTGATTTTGTTGATTTCCTTGGTTACCATGGAAACCATCAAAATCGTTCATTAACAGAAAATCATGCATTAATAAGGGTCATTAATGTATGATTTGGAGAACATTAATAACGGATGTAAATACACGGTCGAGGGAAAAATATATTATTACTTTAAAATCAACAGAAATTCAATTTAATTAACATAGTTATAGCGTTGCTATGGAAATGGCACGTTTGAGTATATACAAAATATTTTAATAGTTCTTGACAAAACGCAAATTTGTCTGAGATTGGTTATTTATACAGGATAACAACTTGAACTACGAAAGCCTTTTGATAGGAGAAGGTAGTGGGAGGTAAAATTAAATGTATCCATTTTAGTATTGTCAACTGTTTATATGACAGGAATGTCAGTGGTTATGTCAAATACTTTACCGAACCATGTAGTCTGTGCATCAAACTTTATCCTAATGAAATACACAATTAATGAAAAAGTGCAAATTATAAAATGCGTAGCTAAATGAGCAATCAACAACGTTTTAATAACACTTGGGATAAAGTTTGATGGTTCGGGTAAAGTATAATTGACATAACTACTGACATTCCTGTCATATAAAAAGTTGACAATACTAAAAATGGATACATTTCATTTTAAGTCCCACTACCCTCTCCTATCAATAGGCTTTCGTAGTTCAAGTTGTTAGCCTGTATATTTCAGAATCTTGCACTCCTTCACGGTCAAGTATTGCAAACTCGGTGCTTTCTGATTTAGTACCTGAAAAATTTAAACGGCAGTGCGACAAATGTTACAGCAAGTTTAAAGATTGGCGTGACAAACAAAATGAAAGTAACGTTTAACCGTTGATTGAAGGAATACATAAAGATCGCAACCTAAATTGAATTTCGCAGATTGTCAAATGGAGATTTGCATTGGATGGGATCTTAAATTTCTTCAACTGAGTTGCGATTTTATGTATTCCTTCAATCAACAGTTTAACGTTGTTATACGTAACGGTCGCAAAAATTAATTTCGCGGATTGTGTTGAGAACGAAAAATACTTGCTTCGAGTGCGATTGCACGAAAACATATTTTTGTTGCGCTAAAATTGCATGTGCGCATTTTCTGCTTATTGAACACAAAATCTCATAAGTAGTCGCTATTTATAAGATTTAATTTTTTTTGTAGTTCTTGGTACATTCTTATTAATCTACTGGTTGATAATTTCATTTGAAATTACCTCAAAGCGATGTATCTATAAATATAGTTTAATTGCTAAACTAGCAAATTTTACGTTGCTATTGTTAAGTTGTTGAAAACACCGAAGCTGGTACTCCAATAACATTTTAAAGACAGCTAGTATTTTCGCGATAATACAAGCCTCTTTGGGCTGTGATTGATCAGAGTAAGTGAGAATCTTAGAATGAGTGGAGTAGTCAAAATAATGTGCAAGTAGGCAATGATGGAATAGTCTAGAATAAATAATCACACACTTCTAGTAGTTGTCAAATAAATGGGACTGAAAAATGTGATTTGCTGCAAGTAATATAATTGCTATAAAAAATTAGTAAAACTATTATAGTATTATTAAAATTTTTTAAAAAACTTCCGGAAAGTTATGAAATAAGCCTCAGTTTTTGGATCTATTCCAAAATTTGCTAAATAATCAATCCATATTTGAGAGAAGTAGAAGAAAGAAGTTTTTTCATTTTGGACCAGAAAAAGAAAGTAGGCTTAATATTATTGATATAAATGTAAACATTATAATAATTTACTGGATATGATACTGGACGTTTCGGAAACTTATTTTATTATCACAGTATATACCGCCTCTACTGATTTTTTTCTACCACTTTAGCATTTTTCGAGATGTGTTGCCATTTTTAAAATAAACTATTCTACTATTAATGAATAGATAATCACAAAAACAATTTATTTGACAACTACTAGGAAAACCTGTATCTTATCATTTAGTCCGCAATATACGGTCATTGCCTATTTTCCCATTATTTTGATAATTATTTGCTTATTTTTTAGGTGTATAGTAGGAATGTAATGGCAATCTTTTGTTTAAAATATTGGTCTCTTTAAGAATTTTTCAAAATATACAGAGTGTGTCATTTATAAAAAATAGTATTTCGGTGAATATCTCGGAAACAAAATATTCATTTGTGGTTCTGTTTTCACCATATGTCAATCAATTAGAATATAAAATATTACCAATTTGCTGTTTAACAAATTTCGTAGCTCCAATAATAAAGATTTAGCATGAATACCTATTATTATCGTGATTTATAATGGTAAAAGAATCATTTCCGAGAATGTACAAAAATATGTAAATAAGTTGTATAAATACCTGCAGTAAGGCTACAACTACAAGTCATTCAAACTTTAATAATAAGCAATTACAATAAATAAAATTTGCGTTACAGTTTTGCTTAAGTGTAGATATGTTTGAAGTGGAGAATGCTAGTGGATTTTTATACTAATTCCAAATGAAATAAGAGCATAAACATTTTTATTGTTTAAAATCCAGAAAACTAAGTTCCGAATACAAAATTTAGTGATTTTCACGAATACTACAATGAGTTTTACACACATTATCGTTTTTTTATAAAAGTAATGAAAATCTACCATTCATTTATGACTTGTGTGTGAATTTATAAGCTTAAAATTAAAATACTAACTTTCTTTAGAACCTTAATAATCCAACATCGAATCATTAACTAAAATCTGAAACTAATTAAACAACACCTAAAAAAGGAAATAATCTAAACCCGAAAGTAATACATAGACGTCACATCGAAGTTCGAAGATTAGGGGAGCGCTAAACCACTTACGTGTTTCCGGCGTTACAACATCCGCAACACTAACGTCCTATCATCACCGGAGGCATGCTGGTGTACGTTTGCTACTGAATCCTCCATCCAATTTTCGCTCCTTTTAACTTGGTGAATCCGTCCTGCGCGTACATACATACATCCACAACCGCAGCTTTAAACTTTACGAAACGGTATTCAAGAAAACGTACGCGGGCTTGCATTTGCTGTATTCTAGGCTTTAGACTTCCTCAAAATGCTTTACTGGATAGAGAATATTTGTGTAGTAGCATGTTTGGATACGACTATATTATACGACATCCTATATACTTATAAAAAGGAAGCTTGATTACCAGATAGCAAGGATAAGTGTCAAGAAAATGAGTCCTAGCGAACAGAAAATAACATTTTTATCTTGTAATTTTTATACTTTCAAACTCTCGTCTCATTATAATATTTGTGGTGATAGAAATTGATCCTCTTGTTCAGATTTAATATGCTGTCAATTATGCGATTCTAAATGAGTATCTGAATTTTAATTTTTGTATTCAGATACAGTCCAGGTACCTGTGAAGACTAGTTTTACGTACTTTTACATGTTTGGCTTAACATCATATCCATTGTTTATTTGAAATTGATTTATTATTTTATTAATTCCACTAGCCTAGACGTTTTTTGTAACTGACTTAACAATCTAAAATTTTAGTATTTTGCACTGTTTTAAACAAAAAAAAACTGTATTCTAAGATAGGTTATTATGTAACATTTTCAAAATAATATTTTTATTTGTTTTTGCTACGGTTAACATAAAATCTAAAATTAAAAAATCGTAATAAGCTCGAGCATGTTCGCAGTTGTCCCGTGAAGGGATAACTTTTCAAAGCTGCAAAAGTTCGCGAAGGAATATTTGTTGGTCCACAAATTAGGAAGAAGGAAAATTAGACTCCTCATCGAGAGAGTTACTGGACGCCTCGGTTTTTAAAGATAGTTTGTTGTAGTATCCAGTATTCAGAAGTAGGATATTTAGTAATTCCAAACTTACAACAAATTATTGTTTGAAGTTTCTCAATAAATTTGATTGCTCTAGGAAAAATGTTCTGTTTCATATACAAATAAAACTATAGGCGTGGCAGATTATATTACTATATTAACTTTATTAATTAATTATTATTAAGTTTTCTCTCTACATATAGTTCTTTTTTCAAGTAATTGTCAATACAAATAAAAAATTTATATCTGTTAACTTCAAATTTGCTACATTATGGATGTTTCCATTTATTTTGCGTTTTATAATAGTATATTATGACACTAGTGCATAATCAAGCTTTTTTAAAACGAGTAACGAGTTTAAAGCCACGACGGAAAAAGTGGCTTAACGTTATAGTGCTTTACAAGCTAATTATACACGAAATGTCATACGATATTTTTTAGTATAAATGCAACAATAATTTTAATTAGAAGAAATCAAATCAATAATTTCAATACATGACATGTACTTATATGTCATTTGACATTTCCTGACATTTCACTGGACTATTAAACGCTTGGGATTGGCTGTTACCAAGCAACCTTTTTACGCACGCCGTGCGAAAAGAATTATGCACGCTTATGAGTGTGTTTTAATTGGTTTATGATGCATGCATACTAAAAAAGTATAATTACGATTACATACAACAAGCGTTGATTACCCAATGAAAAACTAATTCAAAATAAATCTTACATACATCAAATTCATGGTTCATTTCAGAATCCAAACCAGGTCTATTCAGCCTGAGATATTCCATTAAAAAAGAGATTTTTTAATATTATATATTATTTAAAGATTTGACATTTTATGTCTCAATTTTAAATATTCTGTATGTTTAGAATATGAGGAATACCCATCGTCTTATTTGAAGTACCGTAAAACGAGGTGACTTTGTAGACAGATTTGACACTTAATAATTTTTCAGTTCTAATTTTATAGCTGGAAGGTCGAGTAAATAGTAATAGTAACAGTAAGATGTGAAACAAAAAACAATAGTAGTTTAACCAGAATTTTGATGTATACTTGTCACACATTCACCCATAGAATAACTTAGATAGAATGGCAAGTACGGCAGTGGGGATGAACGACTATTGCAGCGCCTCTTGCAGTCATACCGGTACTACTTAAGGCACAATTTAGCGCGCGGGTTATTTAAAATTTTGTTTCTGTATTTTATCTAATGATTGCGTCAGACAAAAATTGAAATTTAACTGACATTGCGATTTGAGACAAATAAGTATCACATTAGAATGTTTGGCATACGATGATTTGATGAAATGGCAGTTTAGTATGGATAATGTCAATATATAAGCATAGAAGTTCTGAATGCTAGATACCTATTATTACTTTAGTTAAAACAAAAATAAGTCTTATTTCATGTTATGTCATTATAATAAATACAATATTTAAACTGCTTAAAGCAATTCACATAACTGATTAAACTATAAGAAGGAATACCAAGCAAATTCGCAGATGGTATAGACCTCAAAACCAATTGGGAACCATTTAAACATTCCTCTTTAAAACGTGGAGAAAAAGTATGGAATATTAGTTTTTGATTATCACAATTAAACATGTCTGGTTATTAATTCGTTACAATCATACCTTCAATATCTTTTCTTTCTTCACTGGAAATCGCCGTCTATTATTCATATATAGGTACACTTTATTCATTAAAATATACCTAAAGTAATATCTTCAAATTACCTACATACATACTTACATAGGCGAAGCGATATCTGTATAACCAGGATATCAGAACACTTCTTTTTATAAGATAGTTAAATTTCTCGATTCGCTTTTACCTAAAAACGCATTTTTTGTGTATAATGTTAAAATAATATGCAATACAAAAATGACAGAAGACAATAGAGAAAATAATAGTGACAGGATAGTGACCATGGTGACAGCTGAAAAAATCATCAAAAAAAGGTAAATTTACGCACTGAGCGAGAGAGATAACATTCGTTTAGTACCGGTATGACTGGGAGATGGCGTTGTTGTTCTCGTTCAAAGCCTATTTAGCTAGTCGCCACACCATTCATTCACCCCCATCGCATCGCTCGGAGTGACTTTGTGACAGCATTGGGCTGTCACTAGATCACAATGTCACCTTTCTGTGAGGAGATTTTGGAACATTATAACCACGTAAATGTATGCCAGACTCAAAATTTGTCACAAAATACCCTCCTAACTGAATCATCAATATGTCACATAGTCAACCCAAATAATAAAAATTATCGTTTTGGCACAATTTATTTATAGAAAATGTAAGAAAACAACGTAAATTAAGTTTTAAATATAAAGTATTGCTATGTATTCCATACCTAAGCAATATCGAAATTATGAAGCACATAGGACAGATGTTTATTACTTCTAAGTATCTTCCTTTTCTTGCGCTTCTCGAAGCGTTACTTTTTTTTCTAATTTCACTTAAAACTTTTTCTTATGATTCAGATGTATTGTTGTTGTGGGGGCGACTCCCGGGTAGCCCCTTATACGTTCGTGGCATTTCTAAAATATGCACCGAATAATTATATTAAAAATGTCATCCCTATTAGTACCAAAAAGTGTCACAATTTCACCTCCATTTGTTGACATTTTATTTCGTAGACCATAAGTACTTTATTTTTAAGAAGAACGGAGAGATGATGGCACTTACTGCTTCTTAATAGATCATACTATAACACTATCATATGCAAAAATAGATAAATCAAACGGTTCAAGTTACACAAGACAAAGTATTGCAACTTTCTGATAAAGTAAAAATTGCTTATCTACCTTAAAATATACGTGTGCTGTAAAAAAATTTCAGAACGACCGCAAGACATAATACGTGACACTGCTTCAACCGTTTACCGATGCGTGTTCGAGACATTACTACAATAACATAATAAACAGAGATGCAAGAATGATTTTTTTCAAAGGAGTGTGGTGCTGTCAGAAAGTCGCCTGAGTGTCACAGAGTCACCTCGTTTTACCGTATTTAGTTAGCTGCGTGGCCAGTGGAGAGTGACGGAAAATTCTCTCCATATGTGATAACGAAAAACTTTTGAAATTTATCCATACGTGGCAACATATTTTTTTTTTTTTCGATGGAAGATTTCTAAAAAATTACAAAAAATAAGTGATACCTATAAGGAAATTAGAGTAGCAACTGTCACCTTGTTGTCGAGTTACTGACATATTTGTAATTTAGAAAAAGCACTAGAAAAACATCGAACCTGAATTTAAAGTTTTTTTTTCTATTCTAAAATTAATAAAAAATACTGTAGAGAGAATTTTCCGCCACTCTCCGCTGGTTAAACAACTTTTTTTTAATGTGTGGTGGGTGCTTAGTTGCAGCGACTTCTTAAGCTGTATCTCTTGTTTGAGTATCACTGATACTCTCGCGATGTGGTTTTGCGTGTGTGTGTATAATTGTGTTCAAATGGTCTTGTCACAGCATTTATACCGCCTTTTATAAAGCCTCCCAACAGCGAATTGTAAGCCGAGTGGAATCCAATTCTCCGAGAAAAATGTCGCCGTCCTCCCTGAGAATTGAAACCTGGCTTTCAACGTTCCGTTACAACGTTAGTCAGCCGCCTAACCACTGCGACTATCGAACCGTTCAACACTCAACTGGATGTAATAAAAATTACAAAAAGAAAATTTTAAATAACTGACAATATTTTAGCTATAGGGAAAGTTAAAACCAACTAAGGTATTTATAGACGTAGAATTCAAATTTATCATAAAAATTGTATCATGCTAATTTAAATAATGAAGTTGACATCGACTTTCGATCAACTGGACATGCTATTTTGGTTCAAATATCGAAGAGATGTGTATGTAATGTATCAAATATAAGTAAATGGCAGAACATTATACATTTTTAATCATGTCATATTCATAATTACATATGTATACATGTACATTTAAAATACAAGTTTTTTAAATGCACCTACATTAAAAGTTTACTCTACGAAAGTCGGATGAAAGAAAAAGTTTTCTTGAGTTTGTACCATTTATGATTTGTAACAAGAGCCTACCAGTGATTATTATTTTAGCGTATCTGATGTTAGCTGCACTATTTATTTTCGTTAGCCGACAAAACTAATCGATTAATAAATTTGTGAAGTGTCAAAAATGGCTTTAAGTCGATTTATTGAAGACAACGATAAAATGAGAGAAAAGACTAAAATGCAAACATATAATACTATAATTTCGTCAGTTTCAATTTTCAATTACATTTCTACATGTGAAAATTTCGAGAAATGCTAATATAAAACCAAAGAAATGCCTGTAATAGGCGCTCGATGGGGTACTTGTTTATTATACGTACCTCAGATACAATAAGACATAACATTTTCAAGTGCTTGTGCAAAATAAACTTTATTTAAGTACATTGCATAATGTGCTATTAAATATGTATCTTTAACATACAATTAGGTTTAATTACCTTCAATAAGGAGATGAATTGAGATTACAAAGAAAATTGAATGCAAGCATGTCTATGTCATACTTCTGAAACTAATTTAGTAGGAGATCAAAAGCTCTTAATTAATTAATTGTTTGCTGAGTAAATGTAATTACCCGTTCTAATTATAGAGAATGCTACCGAATTTCTCAGCATAGGGGTGCAAGTTCTTTTCGATATCAATTTATTCCATCTTAATTTATAACTTACATATACTATATAACACCTTACGTTAATTCAGTTAACGTATTGTTATTGGTGGGTATGTATGTAGGTACGACAGAACTGTTTCGTTTGTGAATCTGATTAAACTTTCAATAAAAATTCTTAAAATTCATCATTTAAATGGAAGCAAAACAATTAAAATAACGATCTTTTTTGTAATCTTCTTAACTTGAAGCTGTAACGAACACTTTAGAACTTGCATCTCAAAATTGTTCAAGAGGTTATCTCTGTAATTGTAGAAATGAAAAATATTTGTGTTTGTAAAGTTTAGTACTAAAATTACATTTCTCTTGTTAAATACCTTCGTTACGGACATTTTAAAGCCCGTGCTCGGTCGTGTAACGTAATAATCCTGAAAGCTTTTATCGCGCAACTTCCCTAAAGTTCGGCTATTCTGTTTAAGCACATGAGGAATTTTCAATGATATCGAAAATTGTTATATTAAATATTACGAATGATGACATAATTTTAAGCAATACAACACGACTGATTCAATAATATAAAATAATTGGTGGGAGCTTTTTTTCAATTAATCCGTGATTGCGGTTTTCACACAAATTGCATCAAATCTATAGAACTTGCGCGCGTCACTAGATGACGCATGCGTAACATTAGAAAAACAACTGATTTCAGTGGCTTGACCTTATCGTTTTTCATTGGCATCGTTCGTTAATATTAACGATTTCACGGTTTATAATTGCGTTTATGGTGTCAAAAATATTATCAATATAAATTCGACTATTCATTTTGAAGAATCTCATACTGAAAATTAACGGTGAGTATCTTTTCTCCTATTTGCATCGTAGTATAAAATGCACAAGGCCGCGTTTTATCGCGTGTAAAATGGAATGGAACGATGAATTGACATGCACATAACCTTGCTTGCTTTATATTGCAAACGAAACAAAGTTTAAATCATCATAATAAAATAATAACTTTAATTCCAGATGCCTAATATTAAACTACAATCATCAGATGGGGAAATATTCGAAGTTGACGTTGAAATTGCAAAATGCTCCGTCACAATCAAAACTATGTTAGAAGACTTGGGAATGGATGAAGAAGAAGAGGATTCCGTACCGTTACCCAATGTGAACTCAGCAATACTCAAGAAAGTTATTCAATGGGCAACCTATCACAAAGACGATCCACCACCACCTGAAGATGATGAGAATAAAGAAAAGCGCACTGATGATATCTCGTCTTGGGATGCTGATTTCTTGAAGGTTGATCAAGGCACCCTTTTCGAATTGATATTAGCTGCTAATTACTTGGATATTAAAGGTTTGCTGGATGTAACGTGTAAAACAGTGGCGAATATGATTAAGGGTAAAACGCCTGAAGAGATACGGAAGACGTTTAATATAAAGAATGACTTCACTGCTTCTGAAGAAGAACAGGTGCGAAAGGAGAATGAGTGGTGTGAAGAAAAGTAATCAAGCTTTTGTGTTTTCTAATGCTTCAAAATACACATATTATCAATGTATTCAATTACAATAACTAACGAGAGTGTTAATGTTTTGCCCCGTTGTAAATTTATTTAATAAATTATATGTTGTAGGTAGATATGGTATGTGACGACTTATGTTTTTGTTTAAGTTAATGTAATGATAATTCCAATACAAATTCGAAATTAACGATGAATGAAATATAATATTTAAAGGTCCTTATTGTTTTATTGGACTTTTTGTTTCTTTATTATTTTAGCGTAGTTCTATTTATTAATGATCAAATAAAAAGTTGTCATAATTTACATGTATTTATTTAGTATATGAAAACTTGTGTGATGGTATGCTAACATAAGATAGGACATTCAAATATTTGTTTATCGAACTGTATTATTATCAAAAAAGTAGTAAAGTAGCTTAGTTTAGTTTAGATTATATTATAGACGCCATACATAACTGTATGATATTAAATTGTAGAAATAGGGTATAGTTATACAGTGAAACGTTTGTGTAAATTATAATTTCAATAAACTCACCAGTTATAGGCAACATTTTATACTTCTGGATTTTATAACTATATAGCTCAATTCAGTACACAAACAATTGAGGGACTTAAATAAATTGTAACAATGAAACATGACTATTTTGAACTCGATATATACATCATTAATAAATCTTAGAAGCTCATTTGTGAAATATACCTTAAAGAACCTTGGAAATGTAAAGGCTGGGTGCTCATATTTAAATCGACTTGGTTTGATTATTTGATTTGACAGCGTTTGAGTTTAATTCTGGTTTTATTTAATCATTTTCACAGTTTTAATTAGTTTACAAGGAATTTAAATACCAAGTCATTCATAAGACGACTGTGATAGGTACTTATATGTATCAATACTGTTGGCTTAAACAGGCGCTATCTAGTGCATTATTTTGAATACATTGAAGGCCTAGACAATTATGTCTGACATATGCCCAAAACAGATATCCATAAGGCGCTGTAAAACGATGTCTTATAAACGTTGACATTTGTAACATCGGATGTCCACGAAATCTTATGGACGTCCTTCAGCTGTAAACATACATCCATATAAGACGTCTCGAATATCGGACTCAGACATCTTATGGACGTCTATAAGATGTCTTTGTGTTGTCTGGGATGTATATTATTGCATATTTATATCGCGTGGATTAAATAAAAGGAAGCTATTGTCTTTATACACAATGCAAGCGGTCTTTGAGACACTGAACACGGTATTAAACCATTTTTGAAAATATAGATTGAATTTTAAGCGGCGCATTTGCTTTATACATTTAATTTGACTGTTTTTACTTATATGATATTGTTTTTAGTAAAAGCTCAAAGAGATAGAAAAATCGTACAAGCTAAACTTTCACAAACCCTGTGTAATTTTCACCCCAATTAAAGTCAAGTAATTTATCTTATTTTAGATGCAGTGTACATCTATATTAAATGTAAATCGATTTACTTTATTTTTTAATGTCTCATTTATTTATATTTTTTAGATTTTGGGTAGTTTAATATTTTTGGTTTCAAATATAATTAATTTCTTTGAAATTATCCTAAAATTTCCTACTAAACAATTTTTCAATTTCGCGGGCATTTTAAGATGGTACTCCCTCCAAAAGTAACAAAATTTCACTGTTGTACTGTGCTATTTCACTGTAAATCCCAGTAAGAAAGCACAGTATTTTGTTGCCTTTATTGTGGAGCACCATCCTAAAAATGGTTGGGAATTTGAAAAATTGTCCAGTGGATTAGAAAAATTAGATAAAACTTAATGCCAAACACAAAGTTCTAAACGTGTAATAAAGTTAACCTAAATAAATAAAAGCAATAGAAAATTAATTCCACTTTCGTCTGCTATTCACCGAGATTGTATACAGTGGCGGTCAGTAACTGAAGACTGATAGCAATTTTGAAAATAAAGGGAATTTTAAAAACACATTGAAGATAGTATAATTTAAACTATCTAGTAGAGTATAGATACTCATACATCGTGAACGGATCGTGAAATTCGCATCACCGTGATTTTGGATTTGGTTCGCATTAAAAAAAATCACGGTAAAATTCGTACCACCATGATATTTAATAAATAACTAAAAAAATGGTAGATTGTTGTATTAGGATTAAAAATGTCTCTTTTTTCGACGAGTACAATTTTACATTGCGAGGTGGAGCGTAGCGTAGCGGAGCCTAATACAACAATCTACTATTGTATATGGTAAAGTAGGAAATTGCTTATTCTTGCTAAGTTGTCACGAGTTTCAACCAGTTTTAATTTATTGCCTTTTTTCTATGTATCTGCCTACGTATCACGCTTAAACTGTGTTTGTATTGTTTTGTGTTTCGAAAATAAAGAATTAAACGTTTACAATTTTAAAGATATTTAGAGAATAAAAATTTGGTGAAAGTTATTCTCTTTGTTGATAACGCCACATCTCACAATTTATGCGTTGAAAATGTACCAGATTTTATTAGCTTATAGTTTTTACCACCTAATACAACATTATACTAATCCAGCCAATGGACCAGCAAGTCATTTCCAATCTCAAGACAAAATACCACAAATATACCTACCAACAATGTCTCCACGCGACTGATGGAAGAAATGTAGGAAAAGAAACTTTTAAAGAGTTTTGGAAACGGTACAATATCCATGATGCTATATTTAATATTGCTAAAGCATGGCAAAGTATCAGCGAAAAATCTTTATATCAGCAGCATGGCGAAATCTGTGGACCCGAAATAGCACCAGATTTTGAATCAGACGAAGAACAAAATGCCGAAGTTATCCAACTTGGCCAAAATCTAGGTCTTATAACGTCTCATTTGATGATGTGGTTGATCTACTTAAACCTCACGACGAAGAGTGTCGAGAGTCTTCTGTCGAAGATTCTTCTGAATCCGAGGAGGAAGTTGCGGTAGAACCAGAAGTAAAAAAAGAACTTACAATTCCGGTTTTGAATGAAATAATGGAACACGCGGATAAAATAAAGAGCCTATTATCTCTATATGACCCTTAAGAAGACTGAGCCATAAAGGCTAGCTTAGGAATAAATACGCGTATACAACCGTATGGGTTCATGTTAAAGAAAAAATCGAAGCCCAAACAAACTAAAATTCATTCGTTCTTTAAGCATGCTGTAGTACCAACTTTGTCATCATTGGAGAATCCAATCCCGTCTACATCAGGATCAAATATAGTATAATTTATATATACATATACATTGTACCTATGTATGTACCATCTTTGGCAAATTAAATGCGAATTTTTCAGCGAGGAATTTCCATTTACTAAATAAAGGCTATACTTTGAAGCAAATTTAATTTCTCTAAAAGAGAGTACTGCTTTGATGAACTTCTTTAGAGTCATTAAATTCACTTTAAAGCAAAGCTTTTATTTACAAAATCAACATTCCCCGATAAAAAAAAATCGCATTTAAATTGCCAAAGATAGTACATACACACATACAATACTTGTTTAGTTTAATTATTTTTTACTATTAATAACTATTTATAAATACCTACATACATCCTATATTGAACTGTTTTTATTGGTAATTCTGAAAATTCCGAGTTATTCACTAATCGTTAGGTTCGTCCATCGTGATGATTTCTCGGTCCGCATTAATCACGGTAAATGACTCTACTGTACAGGATGGCCAACTAAGAATGTCGCTCGGCTATATCTCAGGAGCGGTTTACAATACCGCTTTGGGAAAAACATATTACTGACTCAAATGACCCCGAGAAACATTTGGAAATTATTTAGAATGATCGCTACAGGGCGTAACTAATCACCAAAAATTTTAATTCTTGTTTTACGTAAAATTTACCAACTCAAGGTCTATCATAAATATGAAAATCGGAATCTACTGAAAATTTTCCATATTTTACATCGGACAACTTTTTTTTATTTTACTAAATAAGGGGTGGGGAGGACGGAAAGCTTTGTATTGAAGGAACACTTATAACTTGGGTTCTGTTGAACTGAATTTTGCAAACTTAGTCTCGTTGAAAACAACATTCCTCCTGCTATCTAATGCTTACAAATTGGAAACAATCTAATAAGTGACGTGCATGCTAGAGGGCGCTGTTTACATTTTTGCAGGAATTCTGTTTTTTATCGAAAATATTAAATGGAAGCATATATTTTTGACAACAAATTAAAAAAGTAGGCTAAATTACCCAGAAATCACCGAAAACCGGGTATCGCTATCTTTTACCAATCCGAAGATATCTTCAGAAACGTGTGGATGGTAAAAACTCCTTCTATAAATTTAAATTATTCTGCTTCCCGTGAACGGAATTTAGTAAATTTGATCTTATTAGAAAGGATTTTTATTGGTCCGTGTTTCGTGATTCAAACTGTTTAATATTGTTTTGTTCATTACCGCTAGAGGGCGTTAAGGAAATTTAAATACACGTTACAGTTCGTGTTGTTTTTTTATGTGTGGTGGTGCTTAGTTGCACTGACTCGGTAAGTTGTATCGTTTGTATGGCTATGATTGAAACTCTCACGGTATAGTTTTGTGGGTGTATAATTGTGTTCAAAATGGTTTTGTGACAACATGATTTTATAATGCCCCGCTTTTAATCACTTTGTTCTCAACAGCGAATGGTAAATCGATCGGATTTCAATTCTCCGAGAAAAATGTCACCGTCTCTCCGAGGAATTGAAACCCAGCTCTATCGTTCCGCCACAACGATAGTCAGTCGCCTAACCGCTGCGGCTAACGACCCGTTTTAGTTAGGGTCATATTTATAGTTCGTGTTTGAGATTGTGCCGATATAAATAAATAAGCCGATTTTTCTTGGACACATGGTTAAGACCACTTATCGTTTGTGACTTTCTCAGAAATATAAGTTCATAATTCAATATTTTCAAAACTTTTGAATGAATAACGAGCCGTTCGTTCCTTTTGACGCCTGATTTCTTTGCATCGCCATGATAGCGACTCTATAACATCTCAATCGGATTGTAGTCTGGATATTGCAAAGGCCGTGGCAAAATATGTATAAAGTAGTTATTCAAAAATTGTTTTCACTAGAAAATGGTAGTAGGACGCTATTGAATGTGTTCACGTATACATATTGATTCATGATGCTGTTAATTCTGTGTCTTTTATCATTCTATCTCTAAAATATTAAGAAAAATTCCTTCACCTTTCACAGTTAGAGTTATACATTTACTAGAGTATTAGTCATGGACACATCTTCCAACGCTCGGATCAGTGAAAATAATTTTTTTCCAATTTCTCCAAGGTCCAGTGGCGATGATCTTTTGAAAAAATTTGAATGCATCCTCTAATTATGTTCCGATATTAGAGGTTTCTTACGTGCTACTCATCCTATTAAATTAAATTCATGCAATCTTCTTCACACCGTTTGCATACCTGATCCGGAAATCTGGCTGGTTATTTAATTATGTTGAAATCAGGAGAATAAAGCGGTGGGTTTCATATTTTGCGATAACTACATAGTAATCGTTGTCTGGCAGAAAAAATCATTTTGAGATATATTTATAGCTTTTTTGCATTTACTGCTTTCTCTGCAATGTATGTATGTATGGTAGCTTTATCACGTAACTGAGCCTCCTTGCTTTTTAATCGAATCATACAAGTTCGAAACTTTTCATGGCGTCTAAAATGTTTACCTGTCCACTTTCTACTGGTCTTGGTGCGTTGTTAGTGAAAAGGTAAAGACCAAAACCTTTATCTTCTCAGAGATATAGCATAAATAATGATGTGAGGTACGAAGAGTTTGAACACTACAGCAGTTGAGATGTATACGTGGTTTCAGACACAAATGGTGTTCAGGTCTTACCTGTTGCAGCAGATTTTTAATATTCCATGAGACCAAGCTTTTTTGGTAAAAAGAGATCAAAGAGCGCCTACATTATATCAGAAAAGAACACAATGACCAGTAACAAGCCTCTTCTCATGTGTTATATGCAATCCACCTCCTTTTAAAGACTTGCAAGATCCAGAAGATAATATATGGAGACCCAACAACAAGGTTTACTTAGGAATATTTTTCGTTGAAGTGTCACCAATTCGCGAAATTCTCAAAAAGGGGGAAAACGGAAAAATGATTCCATTGGGTCCCCTTTCTTCTATTTATTCTATACAACTTCTATCACAATTAAGTACACTTACTTTATACTATCTTTTAAACTAAAAGTATATTTACAATCATTTTTCTATGAACATTTTTGTACTACTACATAAATTGTGCAAGTTTTTGTTATATGTGTTTGTGTTTGTATATATATGTTTCTAGGAGAAATTATGTTCCCAATCTCAGGATTTATTATGTATTGAAAGCGTAGGCATGCTATATGGCAGTACATATGGTTTCAAATTTGCAGTCTTTTAAGCAATTTTATACAAATAGGTACGTACTATGCTTATCCATGGTTTTAGAGACATGAACTGATCCCTACCCATTGGCTAGTTTCAGATGGTAAATTTGAGATTGCCACTCCTTCTCTGACTGGCTCTTTATTATTTGAAACATATCAATAGTGTGTAGATTTTGAAAATGTAAAGAGATAAATATGGAAATTAAGATATTTTAGTTATTCTGTATTTATTGTTTAGGGCCTTACGAATTAAAACATTACGCTAAATGTAGTTAAACACGGTAATTTAAAACTAACACGGTTTTTCTATATTTTTTCCCAATTGCTCAATAAACAAGATTGCGTTTACTGGAACTACCATCACATGTGCCGCCTCCGCAAAGAGCGGCACCGTTTAGGGCTCCATAAACCAAAGCTAACCATAAGAATATAGGCAGAAGAATTAATAATATAGTAAACCTATGTTTCCATAAACGATTTCCGAAAGATCTACACCTGCAATTAAATGAGAAGATAATGATATACAATTATGTACTAACATTGTTGCATGGTTCTTACTGTTGAATCCCTTCTAACTCATCGATTACTTTCGTATTTAAAGTGCGAATCTGTTCTTTGACAAGACATATGGCTGGACATTTTATATGCAGAAGATGAAATAAATCATTTTTATCAGTTTTTTTGGAAGAATACGGATGATTGTCAGAATGAGTGATACCAGCAAAGCTGTTTCTTCGAATCATGTATTCTGAACTTTGCAAATTGAATTTATTTGGTTAAGGTCAAATGTAGCGACTAAAGTGACAAACAAATGTCAGTTTAGTGACATTTTCAGGATTATTTTTGATTTGTTACGTTGGTAGTTGTACAGAAATAATGTATCTCGTATAACTCAGTTATACCAATCAGCTCATTTGCTAGGTTGCCATTTTTAGTTCGCTTATCACTTATACATGGGAGATTTACTTAATTTTCAGTTTTCTGAACACATTTAACGGCGAGAAGCTAAAGTTTACAGTTTTCGTTTTTCATTATACTTATTCAAAAGAATAGGGCACGATTGTGAAGATTACTTTAATGCACACAAAATATAATTGATTGACGTCACAATGCATGGAAGTTGTGGAAGTACATATCTTTTTTACTGATTACTCATGCTCTGTTGCATTAGTGTTACATACATATGAATATTATAATAGAGAGGTGTTAGCTTGCGAAATATTGTTACGGATAGAAGGATCTTGCGTGTTTTTAATACATTAGTTCAAGTCATATAATTTTATTTTTACGAGGTGTTAACATTTTTCGATTTACAGCCCCCTAAAAATTATATAATTGTCCTTATTAATTTTCTTCATAATTCACTGGCATCGAAATAAAAAGTATGAGGTTTTTATTGTGCGTTGATTATATCTGAAATCATTAATTTCTTTCTAGTTGAATTTATTCCAATCCGAAACTATTTGTTAATTGCCGATAAATCAAAAGAAATTTTTATTTGTGGTGCAATTGTATTACGTGACTAACCAAACTATCGACCATCTTTAGTGTATGAATCTACTTTCTAAATTTATTGATTAGGTTATCAGCCTGCTTTATATTTTTGTTACATAGGTTGATGTGTCTATATTAACAATAACCTTTTTAGTTGTTCATTGTAAAGTACCTTCTCTTTTGATTTTGATACATTGATAATGTTGAAAAAATAAGTTTTTCTCCTTTAGTACTACACTGAGAGATATTGTTAATACAACAGTTCTTGCAGTTTTGAAATTAAAACATTCATTTAAACTATAAATGGTTACCTGAAATACGGACCTCTTTTTAATATGCCTACTTTTTGAATGTTGAACACGTAAGCTTGATATAACAATAAAAAAGTAATGAAATTTGTTTATGAATTTAAGTAATTGATCCAATCGTAGAAATAGTTGTCTAAATGCAGGAGAAATGTTGTTTTTAAAATGTCAACAGAACAATTTGGTCGCATTGGTTCAAACGCGTAGAATATTTAACTCAACATTTCTTCCGTGTTATATTTAACGTTTCAGACAACCGGGCAATATCACCATAAAAATAAAATTTAAATTAGTGTCCAAACTAAACTTCAGGTAGGTACACTCGGTACGACTTAGTCTTCGAACGATTTTAGTGAGTTACCTTATTAAAATCGTTCGAAGACTAAAGGAGTATCCACACATCACGGTGCTGTGACAGGGACGTGTCAGGTCCGGGACAGGGATGTGCAATATCAATCCGGATGTTATATTCACACTAGTCAGGGAATTTTGCGACAGTGATGTCAGTGGTAGTTGATAAGTATCCGGGAATTTTCTAAAATATCGGCTGCAACGATATCAATATGCACGTTCCTAACCCGGTCCGTTCACTGAAGCTCCGGAGAGGCACTGCCACGGACAAGTGCGAATGTAACCTAAGTCGTACCGAGCGTACATGAAATACGATTTATTTTTTAATTAATATTTACTATCATTGAAGCAACTATAATTGAGCATTCAATGAACATCAGATACGTGTTGAGACAAATATGGATATTTATAGTATCAAACGTAAGTAGCCATTGAAATAATATTATGATAGTGCTAATTTAACAAAGTAGTCTAATTGAAATTTAGCTTTCTGGGTTTTCAATCAATCTTAAGAAACGTGTTAATTTTAACAGTTATTATTGTTCAATTAACCATAATCATAACATCACAAGCGCATTGCTGGTATTCAAAATTATTTTCGTGTTCAGTTACCTCTTTTACGGTTAATATAACAACTTTTTTTTCTCAGTGTACTTTTGCATTTCTATTATTTGATCGTTTATTTTTATTATTTTTTCTATTATTCATTTAGTTATCGTTTCTGTTTTGTCAGCTTCTTCGATGTTAGTTGCAGTTCGATTTTATTGTTATTGTTTCTCTCGAGGAAGCGTGGAGAGAAAGGAAGGTATAGGCAAAAAAATACAGGGGAATCATCCTACCGAACATTTCGGGAGAAGCTAATAATAATGGAAGAAATGTTAAAACTCATTATTGACCTAACAGTTGAGGATACACAGTGCGACTTTAGAGGGGTAAGAGCACAAAGCTTGATATTTATTATTTGCTGCTTTATCGAGTTGAAAACAGTTTTTAATTGAGTGAGAATGCAGGAATACATTGAAAGTAGTAGTTAAAGCAAAAGGATATATACAGTTGAATAAAATGAATCTATAAAAACAATAATGTACTATAAACAAATTATAAGAATCTTCTCAATCTTTGTAATATACTATTATAAAATTTCAAATAAATTTATGAAATGGCATACATAGATACATATATCAAAAAATAAAACAACGCGGGCGCGATCTATTTTAAAACCGCGATATTCACAGTTTAAGTGTAATTTCTAATAATTTAATTCAAACTTGAATTTTATTAAATTAAACTCTTGAGTATGTTTTTCTAAGATCAATTGACATTACTTAATCCTATAGAGTTCTAGAAAAATGTAGTTTTCATTTTATCTATATACTACAGATGTAGATTACTTTACTTTCTGAAGTATCTTAAGTAAATCCGAAATTTAAAACCTCACATCAAGATAAATCTTAGCCATACGTAATTAAGAAAGTGTTACACACAGCCGGACAACATGCCCAATATAAAAGTTGCCCGTATTGGTCTGCATGTATACGAAAAGTTGTATTTAAGTACGGCAAAAGGGTAAACATTCTTGCCGGTGGCGATGAGATTCTCGGGCCACGCAGTCTGGCTGGATTCTCTCTCTGACACACATAAAAGAACTCGTTTCAAATGTCTTGAAATTCTTTGTTCTTCGCCGGTTCTTTCTCTTTCGTCTTCGGTATAGATTGCTCGTAAAAGTAGTGAGTTTTTCGAGTATATACTACATATTTAAAAAATATTCGTAATGCTACTTTCGCATCTATTCATAAGTTGATCAAGAACTTATCTTTAGACGAATCAAAGTTGAATGAAAAATTAATTTGTAGTGTTTTTAATTCTATTGCAAATATAGTACTCAAACCAAAAAGTTTTAATTGTCTCAAAACTTGATTACCTATATTTAGTGAAGTTATTTGTTTCTATATCGACCAATAGGAATGCATAATGTTTCTATTACATAGTTAGCTTTTTACTTATTCCACTGGTCAACAGGGTTTTTTTTTTTACACTCTGATACGTGTACATTACGGATTTTTTCATTATAAATCTGAAAATATTTTCAAAAATTGGCTATCACTTCAAGTTTCTGAGAAATGATTTTTTATACATATACATATGTACTGAATGTACCGTATCTCTAAAGACATTTTTTATGAGTAAGTTAAAAGAAACTATCAAATTATTATTATGGTGACGGGCATGTCTGAACAGGATTTAACATGTTTGGGCTTCATTTGTACATCATAGTCGTTAAACCACTCCCTTTTTTTCTCTAGAACCAATCAAATCAATGATTAATAGATCTGTGCATGTAAGACGATAAAAGAAACCAACCACCCGAAGATGCATGTTTTTCAACAGCAATGGATGAAATATTTAGCACCGAAAAATCGTATAACATTTTAAATTAAAAAAATTACAAATCAAGACAAGTTGAGAATGGCGTCTTTTTACAAATGCTTCTAAATTGAGTTTGAAAGTTGTCCTTCTACATATAGGAAACATCTACCCCTCCATTCCTGTTGGTCATGCCGTGCACATTTGACACGTCTCCTTGATAAAATCAATTACAAAACCTATAAATGGTACATCAGTGCTGATCTCAAAGTAATTGCAATTCTACTTGGTCTACAACTTGGATTCACAAAGTATTGCTGTTTCCTTTGTGAATGGGATAGTCGAGTGAGAAATTTGCACTATACTGTTAAGCAATGGTCAACCAGAATGCAATATACTCCTGGAGAAAAGAACGTAGTCCGTAGTTCGTTGGTGGAGCCTTATAAAAAACTTTTACCGCCATTACACATAAAATTAGGTCTGATGAAGAATTTCGTCAAAGCATTGGGCAAAGAGGGACTCGGATTTCGATACCTAAAACAAAAATTTCCTAATATATCTGAAGCAAAACTTAAAGAGGGGATTTTTATAGGACCTCAGATTGATCTGTTACAGGATCGAGAATTTGACGTACTCTTAAGCGATTTAGAACGGACTGCTTAGGATGCATTTAAAAGTATGACAAAGAATTTCTTAGGAAATAAAAAAAATTGAAGATTACATTTCTTGCATTCGCACCTGAACTTCTTTCCCCCGAATCTTGGCGATGTTAGTGACGAGCATGGAGAAAGATTTCATCAGAATACTTCCACTATTGAAAAACGCTATCGGGGCAAGTGGAATAGCGAGATGCTTGCTGACTACTGTTGGACTTTAATTTCGGAATGTTCTTTATCCGAATATAAGAGAAAAGTGAAAAGAAAGACTTTCTAAATACGTCCCAGAATAGCATATACTTAGTTAGTGTTAGTATTGTATCATCAACATGAATTTCATTTGTTTATAATACCAGACCAGAAGATATTTGTTTTTATAATAATTATTAGGAATATAAAACAAAATAAGTTTGTATATAATTCATAAAGAAAAATAAAAAAAATGAAAATTTGTTGTTCTGTGTCCTTAGTCACTTTTGTTCCCTATGGAGCTTTTATCATCTGTTTACAGAAACTGAATTGTTTGATTAGTGCGCGCTGCATAAGTAACTTAGGTGAAACACACAAAATATGTATTGCGAAAACGTCAATAAGAACTGTTAGTTTACGAGAGCTCCTCTGTGAATTGGCAGAAAGCGAAAATGTGTGGATATTGTATACGTTTTGAGATGTATTATATTACATAAGACGACAGAAAAAGTTATGAGAAATTGACAAATTATTATTCAGGTACTCATGATACATATCTACTAATTTTTTTATTTCAGTATATAGTTACTATATCGGTTTAAATATATTTATCTTAATTGTTAGTATAAGCTTTCTTCATCTTTTCTGTTATTTGTTAAAAATGAATATTTTTTATTAGAGTAAAATTGGAATTCTAATTAAAATGCCACATTTATTACGGAAATGAATTTATTGATTTAAACTAGCTAAACTAGTTAACTAGCGCCAAAACCTGGCAAGCCGCATTAACCATTTCTAAACGATTTAGAATAATTTTTTCTGTCAACAACGTTTTACAATTTTTGTATGTTATATTTTAAATTCTTATTTCTCTCTACTTTAACATGCGGATATTGTAGTAAGAAGTGTCCTTACTTCGTTCGATGAGTGTTGTTAATGGGTGACATTTTTTTGCTTTGCACTTACACCAAGTCTCATTTAGTGCGGACTAATTGTAAGTTCAGTCGCTGCAGCTTCAGTTGATCTTGCACTTCCATTTTTCGAATTAAAAAAAAACACAAAATGCGACTATGCTCGTTTCAATAAAAAAATATTTGGAATGATGAATTCAAGTTTACATGGGAAACGTTAATAAATAGATAAAATTTACATTTTTGGGTAATAGAAAATTCACATATTGTTTGGGCTGTAAATCATAAACGTACGTTGTTTTCGCAATGATGAAAAACGGTTAATTACGTTATAAATTATACATATGATGAAAACTTTATAAGCGCTTGTTATTTAGGAATAGTCAGGCGATCCTTAATATAGTGGATGTCCCGTTTCAAAATTTTTGGATGAGATGCCACTCATTGATGGTATTAATTACATGGTGCCACCAAACATTAGTCGCAACTAACCCAGATATTTTAAGGTCGATAGATAGGTCCTAATGGACACTCGAAATGACTGCCTAGGATTTTTTGTATAGGGTTCTTTAAAGGAAATGCAAATGTAATAACACAGAAAGCAGAATTAATGAACAAAATTGAAATAGAAACTTTAATTACTATACTATGAGGAGTGCGTTAACAACAGAACTACAGAAAAGAGTAATTTAGTGTTTCGCTCTGAACGAGCAAGATATTGAGTATTTGTGATAATTAATTTTTTATTTTATATTTGTTTATCTTGAGTTATGAGTTATCTTATTTTTTCATGTATTCAATATACTTTGTGTTTGTTACTGACAATTTCTTGGATTCTGCTGGAATCTGCTCGGAATTGTATAAAAAGTGCGCTAGTAGTCCTTCTCAACAATTCACTTCGATTTAACTTCTTCGCTAGCCTTTTTAAGATTTAATGGAAATAACAATCAGATTCTTTGATAACAATAATTTTATTAGAACCTAAATAGCTTATAGAAAGAAGATTCGTTGAAGTGTTACAGATTTAGTACTTGTTGGTAGTTTTACGGACATTCAATAACTGACTTTTCAATTGTTACACATACAGCCAAGTAACTAAAATCAGCTACAACTTGGTAGCGTGCTATTGTGACATAACATCGTATGAATTGGTTAGAAACATCGTATGATTCTTGTATGCGTTTCTCAATAATCTGAGCATAAACTTTATCTATAAACAACGGCTCTATGCGGAAAATATTAGCGTCCTTAGTACCATAATGCACTTTCAAGTTGGGTGGTCATTTAACAGTTTTTTCCTAAAAATAAATCTCATTGTATGTACCTACATATGTATGTGACAAGTGATAGATTTTGTGTTAATATTTTTAGTTAAATGCATAACTTGTTCTTGATACAGACCTGTAAAGTTTAAAATAAACATTTTTAATACAACACTTTTAAATCTTCTAAACTCTCGAATCCTTCTTTGATTTTTTTTTAGTTGTCTGTATCAAATATAGTTGTACATCAGGAATATTTATGATCAATTTCCAAAATAATAGATATATGCGCATTACAGAAAAAAATAGATGCGTAACCTTTAGGCTAATGCCTACACTGGACGTATCCAATAAATCACATGACAGAATACATTCATTCCAAGTTTATCTCAAGAATATCCCATTTCACGGTGTCTATAGTAGTATATAGAGACTTTATTTGGTGTTTGCGGAATAAAGATTTATAGTTTAAAAAACGGTATATGCGGTATTTTAGTAAAGCAAACATTTAAAGTAGCGATTTAGACTTGTGTGTAAAGTATAATATTTGATTAAAATTGACCGACCAATTATGGATGTGCATTGGTGGGATAAGTAAGCATGTAGTTATAATTCTTATACCGTCTATTGATATATGACGGTGATTACTGATCCTCTTCGTGCTCTATAAGGTAGGTACTTCATAGCTAGAGGGAGTAAGTTTGAGTTATATCTACGATCTCAGTCTAAAGAAATATTTCATTACTGCTAAATGTACATACGTCTCGGATTCTTCAGTACATGATGATTCCTTTTCTAAAATTTTTAATTATTTTGCTATAGATATTCAAGTCAGTGTCATCAATAAATCCGCGAATGTTGATTTTTAAATAACCAATTATTTTCGGATTATTTGTATATACACACATTATCTTCAGGAAAGCTTAAAAGGGAAGTAAACAGTATTAATTCCTACGAGATTCCTAGGCTCATTGTCACAATTTCGAGATATTAGAGGGACAGACAAATGGGATCACCTTGTTGGACCAACAGGTTGTTAGGTCTATCTTGTCCAGTAGAAGCCATAAAAGACTGGTTAACATCTGACGTTAATGTTAACCATTTTCTCATTCTCATTTTCTGAAAATATGGTCCGTGTACATTTTGTGTCGAAAATTTATATCAAACATTCACACAAAGAGATTGAATAGGTCTCTGTACAACCTTTAGAGGATTTAATGGGACAGTTTTGCTTATTAACGTAACCGTCGATGTAGAAAGGGATATACTCAATATTGTAAGACTTGTCGTTAATTGCAGTGTCTCAGGATTTAATTGGTAAACACGCGAGGATTTATGTGATCCGTTGGTTCAGCTGAAAACAGTTCAAATGCAACTACTAGCGTCTTTCATGCGCTAATTTGTTTTGACGTATTATCTTAATATTTAAAAAAATTATGGAACTTTAAATTTCTTTTTCAAAAAATCATATGAATTAAATGTGGGTAGAACATGATGAAATTTACTAACCGGTAATTATCTACATACTACTTATAAAATTGTATATGACAATTTAGTTTTTTAACGAATTTTGCTGAAAATGACGATATTCAAATCAAATCTTTCAATTCAATACGACTATAATATTATAGTTGCATTAAACCAATTATTATTTGAGAATGTAATTAAAATTCGATATATCAATGATTTCTTTGTTTTATAGATATTTTTGTTGATAGGCATGACCATTTATATTATTAGTATTTCGACACATATTAAATGTCAATTTCTTCCACTGAAGAAGTCTTATTGACGAAAACATAATATTATATGTTCTGGAATAAATGGGTATTTAATTAATTGTTGTTTTATTCACCTACAAGTGGAAATATTTAAGGAATTGAAAGATAAGTATTTACATAAAGGTCACAAAATAGGTATATTCATTCAAATCAAAATGAAAATCCCCAAGTATATGTGGAACGCCTTTTAGAAGTGGACTTTTGTCGGCGTCATATCCTGCCCATTAAGTTCTTAGTATTTCCTACTTTTCGTACTAGCCTTTCATAAATTGTATTCTTCATCTTTCAATTTCTATAGTAAAATAAAGTATTCTAAAAGTTTATAACTTATGTTTAGTTTAAGATGAATGTTGAGAATTAGATATAGATTCTAATATGTATATTTGGAAATATGAAGAAATAAAAGTAGTGAATAATAAACGTTTGAAATTGCTTTATTATGGAAACAGCTGATATTATATTGCAAATGAACATTACTACCGGACTTTAATATAGCATTTTCCTCTAGGGACTCTTGATAGACTGATCTCAAAAAGGAACAAAATCCTTTCATTACAGGAAGTAAAGGAAAAAGGAAATTACTTAAATAGAAGTAAGCAATAAAACACACAAAACAAGAAACAGAAATGAATCTCGCGTTGGTTCATCACGGAGCGAAGCCAGGAACAAATAAAGACTGTATTTTTCCTTTTAGCAAACATCCACGTCGTCGTACACGTTACTAAACGGAAACGCCATCACCATCTTATATGGTTTATTGTCTATTTCTTCTTGAACGGACAAGGTTAAAGCCGTGTTTACGAGATCGTGGAGAACAATTATCCTCGTATGTCGGGTATACCCACGATATCATCCTATCGTCTTGCTTCTTTCCATGTAGAACAGATCGTGAAAGTTTCTAAATGCCCACGATGAGATGCTCCAACAGTCGTCACTGGCGTTGTCTTTCTCAGACTTTTACATTATAGAATGGAAGATGAAAAGTGAGGAGTGCATTCCGCTGTGTTCTGTTAATGCCTGTTAACACTAACACGGAATAGTCAACTTTATTGTGAGATATATGTTGTACACCTTGCTGCAAATGAAATGTGAATCTAGGATTTTGTATGCAGTTATTATACAAATTATAGACGATACGATAAATACGACTTAAAATTACATCTTTTATAAGAGTGTTTTTTTTAGTGTCAAAATCCTGTATAGAAAATCATCTACATTTTCATTTTTTTTGTTTTTCTAATGCACTTTCAAACTTAAACCGACCAGGGTAACCAACCCAACTATTGGCATTTTAAGGTAATGATCGAGATTTTATGAAAAATCAAATAGACTATTAAGAGAAAATGATATTTTTATACATTGAGAGAATTAACGAAATCTTTTTTACTATTCCTGTTTTTTCATAAATAAACTAACCAAATTTAATGCAAATCTATTATTTTTATTTTTGAATAATTATTGGCACATTAAAACTTCTAGTTGTTGGCTTCTATAAAGTCACGTTGACCTCCATTAAGAAAGACATATTTTTTGTTTTGACAGGGAAATGCTTTATGCACATCAAGTGCTTTCGTCAATCGCAATATGGCCTGTGGGACTCTCACCCACTAAAACCCCTCAGTGCCCTCTGTAGTACCTGGAACCATTGGTGATATAACATCAGACATATTAATCTAATTTTATTGTTTTATTATATGTTGAAAAGTTATAGAAGTTAAAAATACTTTATTTATATCTAGTAAACACTAAACAAACCTTACAGTTTTTTAAAAGATTAGCATATTAAGCAATTATTTATATTTATATATACACGATTTACAGGTGAAGTTTTATGCTTTTGGAGATATTTAAAATGATAAGATCTCTGAAATTTGGAATAATTATTGCCAATAGTACTCGTACTAATATTAAGTGAACTTCGACGTCCTGTTTTACTTTCGTCATCTGGAATAGGTTTATTTAACTTTTTCTGAATATCTTTCTGTGCGCGTGTGTTATTACTTTTACTATATTCTCTAAAACTATAAACGGACATATATAGTTTTGATATCTTTGACTGATTTGTTTCTATATCCTTTTTCTTGTTCATTACTTTTTTTTTCAGTTTCTATATTAAGTACCGTAAAATCATGCAACTCAGGATTATAGTTGCATGATTTTTATACAACAATGGTCCAAATAGACCTCGTGACATTTAAGCCTATGGTATTGATGTACACGACATCTAATAGACTATTATATTATTTTTCACAGAAACAGATTTGCAAACAATGTTTGCAAACTTCATAGTTCAAAACACTGTCAATAGATTACGCTATGAGCCTTAAAAATACGGTGGTCATAATATAAACAAGTTTGTTCGTGTTTACCGAGCTCGCCAAACCTTTATTCAGATAGTGTGCGAAAAGTTCATTCTAAGATTTGGTTTATACTTTGTTTTAAAGGTAAGTTATTAGATATCCATATGCCGTTTTTGAACCATAGTTAAAAGTCTTCTTTGTTATCAGGTAAAGGTGTTGTTTTTGGCTCACGATGTCAAGAAGAAAGCCAGAAGCTAGATCGTATAAATTTTATAGTGACAGACAGATGGAATTCTGCTTGTCCGACATTTCAAATGAAGTATTAACGCAACGAGCGGTTACATTAGAATACAAAATACCAAGGAGTCCGATTATTATGAAGCTTAAAGCTTCATACATACATTTATCTAATTCTGTTTTTCCCTTAATTGAAATTTCGAATTTCAGTTATTAAACTAGAAAACCGGAGTTCTATTGGAGGGTATTCTTTTTTCTTTGCGTAGGTACCGTATATGTATTACATAACATCAAATGTACTAAATGAGTATTCACCTATTTTTTACAATGAATTCTTTCTTAGATGTTAATTCTGCTAGAGTAGTGAAACAATCACTCTGTTGCAATTGCGTTTTACTGTACCTTGAATAAACATCGAAATAATTTGCTTGAAAAAATTATGAAAAAAATGTGTCGCTGTAATTGTTGCAGCAATCGACGTAATTACTTCGGATAAAAGTTTGTTAGAAATTTTGTGTTTAATCCACTTTTTAAAAGAAAACTTTTAATTCCTGTTTGGCAGCTTTCATATTATAATAACATTATAACTTAACACTTGTATTGTTAAGTGTTTAAACACCTTGTTTGACAAAATTTCTTTAGTTTGAAACAATTATGACTCCTTTTACAACACCATCATATTACATATTGTCTTGTTTTCACAAGGAATTTTTACCTGCGTAAAAATGTCATTTATGTGATTTCATTTTGTAATGTTATAGTCCGAATGAAAATTATTATAGTTTTTAAGTATTCAACTGCTATATTTTCGAAAATCCTGGCAGGTATAATAACGTTGTAACATCAAAGTACTGCAATATATTTACTTCCAGGTTGCCATCGTTTAGTCATATTCTTAATCTATCCAGGAAATAATTACATAATGATTTATTATAGTTATTTGTGCAGCATGCAAATTACCGGAGAGTTTACGTTCACCAAAATAATGAATAACTTTGCCGCGGTTCAATAAGTACAATAATATAACGCGTTATAGCTGTAGCTGAAAATGCTCCAAGCAGAGATTACTTAATAATTAGATAGGAGTTATTAGGACAGATGACTGGTATGCAGATGTAAACGTTCACATTTTTGTTATTAATTATTTCGAAAATATTTTTCGTATCAAATATGTTAATAGCGAATAAAACTCGTTTTATTAAGTTCAGGACTCAATTTAGTAATACGGTTTGTAGTTTCAAATGTTTTGTAAAATAGAATCATTAAGTTATATACAATAATCGTAATAGTTATAATTATTGTTAGTAACAGTAATAACACTTATATCATCGGTTTATCGTGGAGCTGATACTAGACACGGCTTTTACTGTAAAATTGAAGAAAGATTAGCAAACTGCTCGGTGATTGTTTTTAGTACTTATGTGTTCTTGCATAAATCAAGTGTTAATTACCTTCGAAATTAGTTATTAATAAAGATTTTTATTCTAGTTGAATAAAGATATCTCTATAGTTATATTCTTTAAAAATGCATATTCACTTCTTAATAAATATTTCTGATTTTCAAGAAAAGTATTCCAGTTACTAAATTCTTCGACAGAAATGTTTTACCTCGCATTCATTAATACTTACAGAAAGCAATAATGAGTAGGTTTTCTAGTGCGAAAGGTGTTATTATTTTATTACAATGTTCTATCGCTACAACCGTGACCTCGTTAATTCTTTGCGAATAATAGCAGTAATTTTTTTCAATAATCGCACTAACAGTGTATTTAGTTAGCTTTCCTTGCATTTCTAGACATGCATTCTTAAAATTTCTGCGTTATATACATACATATATCATGCTTTACGTGTACGATATTATAAGAGGAATAATTAATTCGCTATGAATAAATAATTTCATTGAAATATTCATATAATACAGAAACTCGACAGTATCTTAAAAATCAGGAAAACTCAGTCAGTAAGCCTTCTTCTTTTGTTATAATTTATTGCAATATACTTGACACAAAACTATGTGCTATGTTGGCTTTTTGAAGGTAAAATATGGTAAAGGACGAATGTTAATAAAGTTGCACTAATTACTTAATTTTCTTTGCAAGACCATCGGCAGTTTTGTTGCCCTCACACTTTCAATGACCTGGTATCCACATAAGTGTGACTGTGGTTTTTAGGGCCAGAGCATTGAGAGTGAGCAGACAGTCCCAGGTTAACTTGGATTTAAAAGTATAGGCCCTTAGAGTCTTTAGTGCTGACAGGCTGGTAGGAGTAAAAGTATGCTATTTAGTTTTACTAAGCTTTTGTGCACAATCTTTTCTTACATCGATTATTTGCAGGTGCTGTAGTTGGAACAAATATTTAATACCATTTCGACTACCAGAGTATGAAGCTTATAAGCGGTGACTAAAACTATGGTTATGTATGTCTAGATATGCGAATATCTTAGTGACACTTTGTTACTAAATTGTGAGGAATTTTTAATAAACAAACTGACTTCGGTTTAGTAATTAGTAAGCCTGTATAAAACATTACCATATGACTTTGTTTAAACTCCAGATACATTGAAAACTAGTGCAGTAGATGAGAACGAATCAGACCAACAATATCATTAACCAGTTAAAAAATTACGTTCTTGGATTATAGAGGAATGATAAACGAAATAGGAACATAATAATGTGGTGGTCTTGTTTTCACAGATTATGTCTTGTAACAATCGATAAAAACCAATGCACTACAACAAAACTTTGTTAAGATGACAATGTTAAATCATAGTTTGCCTCTATGTATATTCGATAATTTTGATACAAAAACCATTGCGTATGCAGGGTTATTCGACATATTCATTTGGAAATATGATAGATCAGGAGTTAACATCAAATTCAACCTTTACAGTATACAAAACTTAACAGTTTTTGAGATATTCCAATTTTTGTGTTTTGTTCAAAAAATAGATCCTAATATCTTCAAAGTTAATTTTCAAAAAAAATATTTGATACTTTTTCAATTGTTTTTGTATGTATATTACCAGAACAGCTTTATGATGTTCGACATTAACAAATGTTTGCACTCTTATGCTGTCTCAAACAAAAACTCCAACAGCTGTAAGTCTGCAAATTTAGGTGGTAAAATCGGTCCTTGATTATCAAGCCACAGGTTTCGAAACCAATTATTAATATATTCGATGATTATATTTGAATTGTGCGGCAAAATGAGTGACACATCAGACCAGAAACAAAAGTTCACTTGATGCTGATTTTGTTTTTAACTTTTTTTCATTCCAAAAGTGAATATTGTGTCTATTGAAGAGGCCATTATTTATAAATCTGTTTCTATCAGATCACAAAATCGTACTATGAATGGTTAACATACCATTGGCAAAATTGTAATCTTCTCTCTTGATTTCTATCTAATTTTTTGTGCTGTAGTTTTCGAAATACCAGTGTTCAAGCGCTTTAATAGATGTTGAAATTTTTTTAATAATAGATTGTAATAAATTTAATTCTATATCTTTATTTCCTAATTTCGGATTTTCAGTGTGTTTGGAAAACGAATCATGTTCTTTTAAATTATCTATCAAATTTCTGTACGTATGTACAAGCACTGAGTGGTCTTCTTTTAGAGACGACCTCGCGTATATTATCTTTATGATAAAGGATGTAACAAGTCGACATATCAATTTTTCCAGTATTACTAAATCAGGCCATTGTTGATATAAACATTTTCTGGAAGGAATAATTTTTAAGTGACAAATGATTGTGGTTTTTTTCATGCTCCAGGCTTACTTATTGTTAGAGTGCTTAATGGCATACGTCTGGTGCCATAAAAAAATAAGTCAAGGTTTAAAAATAAAAAGTATAAAATACAAAAAATCAATGTTTCAATCCTGCGTATAGTGGACTCATCACTAGATTTCTAAGCGAAACATAACTGACGCAAATATTTAATTGCACTAATATATTTTGTGTATCTCCACACTGAAAACGCTGTTTAAAAAGCATTTTTTAAATTTAGATTTGTCATTTGCTAAACTTCTTATACTTCTTGGCGCACGCGCTACTGTAACAATGAAAGTTGCCTCTGCGAACTAACTTTAATTATTGGTTAATTATTGGAGTGTTGTCAACATTTTGTCATACTCTTGCAGCAGTGGAAACCATAAACTTATTGAGTGGTTCCAAAATGGAAATATTTCACAAAAATCCTGAAGTAAGTAAGATCTGTAGCAATTTGATACAGCTTAGGTTGAACAAATAAGGTAAGATAGAATTTTATTTGTTAAATACCAAAGGGGCATGATGAGTTTCTCTTGTACATTTATTATGCAATGTTTGTACATACGTGTATATACATATATATTACATTTTGCAGAAAATAGGTTAGACATTTTTAATTTTCCCGCTCTAACGCGCAGAGTGATGTAATCTATACATGGTGGAAAAACTTTCGCAATCATGTATCTTCATTAACAACAAAATAACTTTCAATGCGTACCGTGCAAATATGGCAGTGATTACGTTATAAAATTTTTATACACACTACGCCCACGGAAACATCATTAATAATCGTATAAGAAAATTTGAAAGTGTGGGTATAAAATGAAACGTAATAGCAGTTTGCTGATTTGTTCACGTTGTTACCTCGTTTTTTTTCTTCAACAGAATATTGATTGTATTTGGACGATTTACTGATAAAAAAATAAAATGTACTCCTATAAAACAACAATTTTATCTGGACTTTAATTATTCACTGTTTGATTAGTTCGCTTTTATCCGTAGCAATAATACATAATTAAAAACCACGATATCGGTACATTTAATGGCTTTTCTGTGATGGGATTTGCGTAATAAAGATAACCGTTGTTTCATAACGACCGCTGGGTAAAATATAAAGAGTTGAAGTATAAATAATGCTAATATGATTGTATGATATTTACGAGATATAATACACGGAAAGAGTTTAATTTAAGCATTTGTATATAGGTTTTTTGCGCTGTACTATAACATTTTGTATTTGGTTTGGCACCAAGCAGTTGTGTTTCGCAAATGTAGTCTTTGATATTTGTGTTCAAAAAAGTTTATAATAGGTATACCTACACTTTATATTTGAGTATATTTCATATGTTTGATTGTAAGATGTATCAGATGGGACACTGTTTGATACAGTGCAAGTAATTCGAAACTTGTTTGAAACGCCGATTTGCTTTAGCTTAGAAGTTTTATCAAAAATCCAATTTATTAATTACAGTTACTCTAAAAACGCTAAAGTTGTCATCGAAGACAAAGAAGGTTCAGTATAATAAATATTTCATATATTAGAAATATCCACATAACTATTTTTGTTTACTGCAACGAAAATACAAACGGAACTCGTTTGAGACCTTAGCTACTTTTTCTTCTCGTATTTTAAATTTAGCATTAGTTTTACAGTTTTGGCAAATATTTCGGTTAACCAAAGTAGATATTTGCAAATGGTATTCCTTTTTACCATCAATTGAAATACAGATTGAATGAAGGACAACATTAAAAAAATCGACATGCTAATTTTCGCAAAACAAGTGTAATTTAATTGAAATCATTTACATATATAACTAAATGGGATCAGTCTATAATGGTAGATAGTGGTTTTACTTTCATATGCTGATTTTTAATATTTTACAATTTATTATGAACGGTAGAAAGCATAACCGATACTACCGCTAATTCTAAATTCAAATATAGATGTAATAAACCCTTCTGAAAAAATTAAATGCGTTTCGCAAATTTTCTCGGTTTCTTCGTTCAGTTCCACTTTCTCAATCGATCTGTTAAAGTCGTGTCACTATACAGTGTTTTATAACTCACACACAATTCTATTATTAGCATTATTTATTACATTTAATAGAATAAGAAGCATTATAGAGGTGATAATAATGTGAAACACTTTCGATAAATGAAAAGCGACGATTTCGATTTTACTCTGCCAACGCTAACAAGAGCGAAAACGTCCGACTTGGTCGGTGGTTGAGTTCTCCGGCTGGGTTAACTTTAATTGCCCGTGGGACCTGCTTTTCAGCGAATAGAATTACTGCGTTAATGCATGCGATCTGAATAGGTACATACATACTATAGTAGGTCGATTGTTTTGCAATTATTGTGTTGATCGTATGTTAATTGAGTGCGTGCGGATAACTGAATGGGGATAGAAATGCAGTCAGTTTTTATATTTGGGATTAATTGTTCTCGCTTAATTTATGTAAATATGCAAGTAAGGCGTGTATGTGTATGCATGAATGGTGTTAATAAAATTTACTATGGTAGAAAGGTTTTACGTAATTTAAGTAAGTATACAACTTGCTAACTAACGGAGAAGGATTCATTTATGCATAGATTGCACTGACGAACAGAAAAGAAACTTCTATTTGTCTCAGAAAGAAAAATATGTGATTCTGATAGGATACTTTCTCCTGAATACAAGGATTATAGCAGTTTTTCTTTATCACACAAAGTTTCGAGAGACAGGCATTTATAATTTCAAATATTTTAATACTTTCTACATTATTAAGTATATAATATTCAAGCATTTTGACTCACCTAGAATGTAAAAAATGACAATCAGCCAGCCTCTTAGCCATTTGCCTTGATACCTCTTTTTCATATCTAAAATCTTGCGCGTTCCTCGTGCTCATCGCTCACATTGCCAAGATTTTCCGGAATGAAATCTACGTGTGAGTGCAGAAAGCGTACATTCCAACCAAAATATATAATTAGATCGTTGACAATATGACGGCAATTTTCCGCCTTTAGATTTTTCAAAAAGTATCATTTTCGAATGTTTGCCAGACGGCTTTCTAGTGATTCTATTTGTGACCCCACAAATATTTCTTTGCATTATTAAAGGAAACTTTGTACATAAAAGTAGAAGCAATTTCCATGGCCTCGACGAAATTATTGGTTAGTTCTAGTTTGATATGTAACGGAGGTAGATACACATTTTAGAATTCTATAATGCGTCATGTTTAACATTTTTTGTCCAAGAATGAATGTTTCGCATTTAAGCCAATCTTTTTCTAGAAAAGAATTACAGAAAAAACAATACTTTGTATACTTAGCGAAATTGTAAACCACAAATATTTTATTCATACACTGCATATTGAAGCTTTTTAAATATAAATTTAGAGTTTTCATATGTTTCTTTCATGTTTACAGATTGACCCATAGGTGTTGATGGAAATTTATAGCCGTTATGCAGAAGCACAGCTTCTTTAAAAACTTCATTGTCTTCATTTTAATATGACTACTTAAAAGAAAAAAATCATTATGTCATCATTTTTGCATAACTTTAAATCTGGTGTGAGATCGTTGAGCTCTTATCGAGTCAGTAAATAAAATCCAGATGAACACTTTGCTTCAGAAGTTGTGTCGCTAAAATCTATTCCTTTTTTCTTCCTTATTTCGATCAGAATCTGAGCTCTTTTCATCTAATGTTACCTGTTGTGGAAGCTTTGGCACGAGGAATTCTTCATAGTGCGCCACCGGTTACATTGCAGATTGCAAGTTCGAGTACATTAGTATATGGTATGCGTTCCATGTAACAACTTTAATGTTTGTTAAGCAGAACTAACGGTTGGAGGATTTTTTTGAATATAGGCATCTATGTGATATTTCAATGCAATAAGAAATCTGAAGTATGATAAAAAACAAATATATGAAATATAGGCCATTGGCTGGTCCCTCACTTTACACCCAAAACAATGTTCATAACATTTTTTCACTAATGGACAGAGATTTCGCTTTGGGGTTAAAGCATCACTTCACTGCGTATATAACAAAAGTTGTTAGATTTTAACAAACTCTTCTTTCTAATTAACGACTAATTTCAAAAGAAATAAATTTGTAAATAAGTAATACACAATAATTTTGACACACAAACCGCTCGCAATGTGGTGTTTACTGATTCAATGCTCTTCATAATCGGGATCCCTCTGATAAATGTGTATTACATTAGTAGATCGTGTGTGTACATGCTTAAAGATGTCTGAACGTTTATAACAGTAACAACGGTACCTTGAGTGGCCTCATTTTTGGTTGCATCATATTTACATTGCTCTAGGAGCTTTTATTTGACAATGAACGGAAAAGTTGCTGCATTATTTTTTATGTAAACATCAAAATTAGTTTAGATTGAAGTAATTCAATGAAAATGATGGATTACAGGTTGGCAAGTATTTCCGATGTCCTGAAAACAATTATATACATAACTGTGTTCGTTCTTAAAATTTTTAATTAAAATTGTCTACTACATATATTCTGGTCGTTTGTATTAATGCAATGTCAATACATGTTTGCTGCAAATTGTAATTCGGTTTGAACTAGTCTGTGCAATATAAACTTGTTACCAACTATATAACTGTTTATAAGAAGTAGAAAGACTTGAAGTATTTATTCGAGACTGTGGATGGCCAAAAAACTGGGTTTGAATTTAATCTACTTGATTTTCATTTGTAAGCCCACTGAATAGTAGAAAAAGAGCTAGAATGGAACTTGTACTATTGTCTAGGAACTTTTTAGTTTCTGTTCGGAAGGTAAGAAATAGTAGTAACGGAAGAGCACAAAGATTGTTTTAACTAAGTATTTAATTTATAATTAACTAAGTATATATATAGACTTGATACCTACTTTGAGGACATGAAGTGTGACCCATGTCAGGTCTTAGCTTCTTCGTTTGTACCTAGAATACAATGTTTGAAACTT